>CAWUFW010013476.1:0-473653 GCA_963921515.1 Calotriton arnoldi
GGCACACTCACACATCTACCTGTGACACAGTGGTGGCTGTGATGGCTATTGTGACTGCCATGGCAGTGTTGGTGGCCATGTCAGGGTACACTCACACACATTGCATACGCAGCTTTTCGTGTCACTACTCTGTACATCGGACTGGCCACTGTCCCTGGTGTTGAACAATTTTGCTGCATGTCTATGTAATCTGTGACTGGATGCTGTTGTTCCTGTAGTCGGTTGTGTCTGTGTAGTTGATTATTGCAGTTGTTGCTGTGTGTGCATGGTTAAGTTAGGCACATGCCGTGTATGGTACCTCAACAATTGCAATGTCTGGTCTCACATTCCAATGTGTTGTACACGTGGCAGGGACTTCACTTCTTTCAGACTCTGCTACTTGTGTGTGTGATGAATAAGTATTTTTGTGACACGGATTGTCTGCATGTATTTGGTGGTATTTCAGGGAGATTGTATCTGTGTCATGTTTGCGTGCAAGCAAAGCACAGGGTGTGAGTCTAGCCACAGGATGACAGGTAGCATGTGCAGAGTATTACTTGCTGTGTGGCCAGCAGTGTAGGTGTATGTTAGTCTTGTGATGAACATTGGGCCTGGGCACATGGCTTACATTCAATGTGTGCATTTGGGAGGTGTAGGTGTGTGTGGTGTGAGTGGTGTGACTTTGGGGTAGTGTTGGTGTGTGTGTGTGCGCTCTGGCAATGTCGACTACACACATGTTACCCAGGCCCATGGTGGATGTTTGTATCCGTGTTCAGGTCTGCGACTGTGTTCACATGTGTGTGTTGTATGTTGCACAGTGTGCAGTGTGTGGGTGTGTCCTTGCAGTTCAGGATGACTCCTACTTGATATGTTTCGGACATAGTGTGTCTGCAGGGTGTGTGACTGTCAAGATTGTGCCTTGTTCAATTGAGCATGTATGTGAATTTCTGCAGTTCTTACTCACTGTGCAGTCCTGCCCACCCACACTGATATCGTGTGTGTGTTTTGTCATGCATTGCTGTAGCATGCTTTTGCGTGGCTCCTACTTTTGCTTGATGAGTGTGATGTCAGACTGTGAAGGTAATTATACACATGTGTAGGACTGTGCTTTGTAGTGCCCAGGCCGTCAGTGTTAATGTGATGATCTGTTGGGCCACGTCAGAGTCTGACAAGTCCAGGCCCACGAGCTGTAGTATTTCACTAGGTCCACTGTTGCGGCAACTCTCATGCATTGACATCCAATGACACTAGACTACATGGTCATCTCACGACTCTCGTGTACTTCACACACTCTCATCCTCTCTCATTCGTACTTGTCTTCGTAAAATAATTCTACCGAGTCACATATTTGCTTCAAGGCATGTATTTGGACTTACTTCCTCTGTGATGCAGTATAGTGGACACTACTGGCAGCAAAATGCATGTGGAGGATATACTTAGCATGATTACACATACAAAAGGGGGTACGGGTAGATGTGATTAGTTGTTGACTGTGGAATGAAGGCTTCAGAGTTACAACTGCCTTGCCCTTGCTATGCTAAAGTACATCTCAGTTCCATGGTACAGGTTTACTACAATAGTAACTCCGACACACCTGCGTCAGAGGTGACATCAGAGCATGAGCCTACATGCATGCAGCAGCGTCTCACTAGTTGTTGCAATGTGGTGGCTACTGCACATGACACAATAACTAGGGCCATGTTGTAGGGGGTTGCATTTGTTGTCCATGCAAAAGTCCGGGCACGGAAGTACAGACAATGGTGAGGTGACAGTTCTCACGTAATACAGCAGACAGATAAGTGTGCACTGACAGGTGCATGTGTTCAGGTGCGCAGAATACATATTATGGCATAGTTGTTCGTGCAGTATTGGCCATGTGGTTACTGTACACAAGTCCCATACCTCTGCCTCCCCCTGTTCATGCAGAGACACGGTATATGGTGAGGAACAGAGTGCATGTCCCGAAAATGTCCGATGTCATGGTAGTGGAGTTGATGGTGAGGTGTTTGTTGCAGATTGTATGGTATAGTTGTTGTACAGCTAACTGCCCACTCCGTGTGAAAGCCAAGCATAGGTACGGTGTTGAACATCATTGTTCAATTGGGGGTATTGAGTCTGGGCCCGATGAATTGACAAGTTGTCAGGTATGCGATACCTTCCAGCAGGGCATCCATGGCATTGGTGGTAAACATGGATGCCATCCAATGAAGCGGATGGTGGCTAGCAACGTGTTCATCGTAAGTTGTCCCTTGTAGAAGCCTGATGGGACATGTTGGATGACATTCGATGAAACTGTGATCCAGAATACGTTGTGTGGAGGCACACTGGTCCCATTGCAGTGTGTGTCCGATTGCAGCCACATACGCCATGCCCCCATACACTGAACAGATCCTGTCGTGTGCGTCCAGGGGTGCAAACAAGTGTACCAAGTCCGCCTTTGGACATGCCGGGTTGGAGAGACATAATTCCACAGGACAGTGGAACGGACACCTTCGACAGTAGAAAAACGGGATGACGCAGCTGAACATTGCAATGCGGTAAGTTACTCGGTAACTTATGTTCAGCATAGCCAGATTTTCACATCCCACTATCTGTAGCAAGCTCTCAATGTACAGCTGCAGCTGTCCGGCGTAGTTGGGAAGCAGTGGTGCAACAGCCATTTTGCTACAGGGTGATGTGATGGCGTGCTCCGGCTGCCTGTGCAGTCAGCAGAGTGCAACCTCCGACGATGCTGGGAATTCTGGAATGGTTGTACAGAGGCAGGACTTGGGTTATAGCTTGTGCGGAGGACACAGGCCCTCATCCCACATGCTTCAATGAATGGTCAAGGCCAGTGGTGTCTGACTCCTTCCAGATTACTTGCATTTGACCCACATGGAGGAGTGGTATAATTTTCTTTTGTGTTATTAACTTTCTTTCATGTTGGGTGCTATCTGCCAGTGTACGGTTTACTCTGCATGGCTCTGTTTGGCTTCTTGTTGGTACAATGGCTCCATTCTCCTGCATAAATTGTTGCAAGGGGATTTCAGAGTAGGAATGGAAGGCCATTCAGTGCTATCTGCTCTCCCGTGTGTGGGCAGGACACTGCGTTTCCGCTACACATTGGGGCTTCTGTGTGGGTGTAGTAATTGGAAACACCTGTTCTCAGGCAGCAGGGTTTTTCAATTTTGTACATTGCATGGCTTGATATTGCGAGCAGAATGGTATGGGTATTTTTGGATGAGACTGGCGTGCCTTTTGCGGACGAGGTCCATGTTCTGCGCTGTTATGTAGCAGCCGCTGTCTGCTTCGCCATGTTTTGCACACAAGGGTGTGTCCTATTTTGCCATCACATTACTCCCCTGTTCGGGACACTTGTGTTACATTAGGTTGACAACTGTGAGTTGTCGGTTGGGGACATGACTGATGCAGGAAGGCCACGTGACATGTGCCTTCAGGGTGGGGCTGGTGTGTGGGGTGTGTAGTTGTGACCCTGTGGTGTTTGTGTGCAGCCCATGCATGGCACTGTCGTTGGCCTCTGCATTGTGCGCATGTGTACCTGCGTCATCGCCGCTGCGCTGCGGTGTGGTGACGGGGACGTCACTTCCTGGTCCCGGGTAGTGGGTGCCCAGGATGTTGCGAGTTGTTTATTTTTGACAGGTGGGACATGTGTGGGTATAGTGGTGGATGTGTCCTGTCCACACAGGGGTTTCTGGGGGGGCCATGTACAGTTTTCCCGCCCTTGCACTGTGTGCAGTGTTTTCGTACCCTTGTTGTGTGTCGGCCTACCTTCGTCGTCGTTAGGCCTGGGTGGTAAATTCCGTTCCGCTCGCGGAATTTGCGGAATTTGGGTAATTTCGCGTTTTGCGGAGAACGCGGAATTGCCTAAAATTCCGCGATCCGCAGCTTCGCGGAGTTTTTTGCTTGTTCGCGCTTTCAAAATGTGTGTTCGCGAGATATTTCTCCCCGAGCACGCAAACAGCGTTCGCAAACAGGAAAAAAGCATTGCGAACGGGCGGAACAAGCAATTCTGCGTGTTCGCGGAACTTTTGCGTGCTCGCGGAGATTTTTTACCGTTTCGCGGAGCTTTGCGTAGCGCGACTACGCAAATTCCGCCCAGCCCTAGCTCGTCGTGGTGCGTTCACTCCTAGGTGAGACAGGCATGGTGACATATGCCAGTCACTTGTACAGGGATGCGTTGAACAGCAATGGACCGATCGGTGCACCCGGCCGGCCCATTGCATTCAATGTGTGCAGGTACGTATTGTACCCCTGTACGCGTTGATCAGCAATGGACCGATCGGTGCCCCGGCCGGCCCATTGCATTCAATGTGTCGTGGTACGCGTTGTACCCCTGTACGCGTTGTACCGCAATGGACCGATCGGTGCCCCCGGCCGGCCCATTGCATTCAATGTGTGCAGGTACGCGTTGTACCCCTGTAAGCGTTGATCAGCAATGGACCGATCGGTGCCCCCGGCCGGCCCATTGCATTCAATGTGTGCGGGTACGCGTTGTACCCCTGTATGCGTTGTACCGCAATGGACCGATCGGTGCCCCCGGCCGGCCCATTGCATTCAATGTGTGCAGGTACACGTTGTTCCCCTGTATGCGTTGATCAGCAATGGACCGATCGGTGCCCCCGGCCGGCCCATTGCATTCAATGTGTGCGGGTACGCGTTGCACCCCTGTACGCGTTGTACCGCAATGGACCGATCGGTGCCCCCGGCCGGCCCATTGCATTCAATGTGTGCAGGTATGCGTTATACCCCTGTACGCGTTGATCAGCAATGGACCGATCGGTGCCCCCGGCCGGCCCATTGCATTCAATGTGTGCGGGTACGCGTTGTACCCCTGTACGCGTTGTACCGCAATGGACCGATCGGTGCCCCCGGCCGGCCCATTGCATTCAATGTGTGCGGGTACGCGTTGTACCCCTGTATGCGTTGATCAGCAATGGACCGATCGGTGCCCCCGGCCGGCCCATTGCATTCAATGTGTGCGGGTACGCGTTGTACCCCTGTACGCGTTGTACCGCAATGGACCGATCGGTGCCCCCGGCCGGCCCATTGCATTCAATGTGTGCAGGTACGCGTTGTACCCCTGTACGCGTTGATCAGCAATGGACCGATCGGTGCCCCCGGCCGGCCCATTGCATTCAATGTGTGCGGGTACGCGTTGTACCCCTGTACGCGTTGTACCGCAATGGACCGATCGGTGCGCACCCATTGACAATGGCCTTGCCTGGCAACGGACGCGTTTCGAAATTCGAACGAGTCGGTTGCTGGAAATTCAGTTGGTCACCCACAACAATGTTGCAAAATCATGTATGTCATGAAGTTGAAGATTTGAAGGATGCTGTGGGCGTGTATTGGTGCTGCTATTCCATGGATTGGCCAGATTCAGAAGATGCAAACGACTTGGACCTATCACTTTGGACACAAGGGACAGTATCTGCCTCTCCAGCACATATATATTGCTGGCTGTTCCCCTGAGAGCTCACTTGCCTGCACTACATGCTCCAGGACGACATCTGCCACTGCACTGCTGCTGTCTCTGCCCCTCTGGACCCTGCAATGGCACGTACTGTGGAGAGAGCCCCAGCCTTCAGCCTTGAGGAGAACCAGGCCCTGCTGGACAGCCTACTTCCACAGTACAGCAAGCTGTATGGGACACCAGGGGAGCAGGTGAGTGTTCTGTGCACTGCCTTTCTGAATGTGCATTTTGTCTGACTAGCAAGGCTGAAAGTCTGCACGCCACTGGCTAGCAGGCTCACTGAGTAGTTGTCACCCCCCATAGTGTGTAGTGACATGCACTGGACAGGTATGGTGCAGTGACAGTGCATTTGAACAAGGTTTTACTTCCCATGCAATGATACCATGTAGTGACGTCTGGCAAACTGTCCATGGGCAGCGTTGCCCTGCCTGTGTACATCATGTGCCCCTGTGAATGAGACATGTATATACAACTGTGTCATGCACGGATATGTTGCATGTGTAGTAATGGCCTTTTCACTTTGTCATCCTGACAGGTTAATGCCCATCGGAAGCAGGAGATCTGGAAGGACATCGTCCGGGCTGTCCGGTCCGTGGGGGTCTACAAGCGCCGGATCCGCAACTGCCAGAAGAGGTGGCAGGACCTTCGGGGCTGGACCCGGAGGATTGCACGGGTCCAGCCGAAGCTGTCGCCTCCTCGCAGGAGGGGCAGAACACGGACCCTGACCCCCCACATGCTCCAGATCCTGGCGGTGGTGTTTCCAGACCTGGATGGGCAGCTGAAGGCCAGACAGCAGCAATGAGTGGGTGAGTCAAAGACTGCACTGTGAACTCTGTATTACATGCTTTGTGCCCTCCTCTGGCCTGGTTCAACTGCCACAGTACAGCAGTCATGTTGTCCAGGAGCCATGTCCCTCTATTGTGCACTGCCCACTCCTCATCTGATACCCAGGTGTGGCCCTTACATTCAGGGAATTGTGTCACTTGGGACTGTGTCCTTGCAGTTTGCTTCACTAAAGGTGGGGGACAGCATCTGTTTCCCTAACTCTGTTGTGGGCATCATGGGTGGGTCCATTGTTCACACAACGCCTGTGTTCGGACATGTAATCTGTGTGTTGCTTTGATATGCGGTCCACTTGCTGAGCTGAGCCACCACATGTGCCTGGGGTATGTGGCACACGCCCATGCAGCGGGTGGGAACAATGTTTGGGCCCCAGGAGTGTGCAGATTACGTGTGTCACACATACATAGCCAGCTATCCACTGTCCAGGGCTCATCCCTCATTCATGTGGGGCAGGACAGTCATGCCTACTCCAGGCCATGCAATGCACTCTGTACTCCCACTCCCGTGTATCAGCTGACACATTGTGCGCAGTGATTTGACCCCTCAGGTGTCTGCCTCTGTGTCAGTGTGCTGTGGATTAGTTGCCAGGACTGCTGGGGTGTTTTGGTGTCTTGGTAGGGGCTCAGCATGCCACTGGAGATGTGACCATAGGAGACGATACTTGTGTGTCACATAGGTGTTTGATCAGCTGCCCGTGCAGACTGGTGTGTGCGAATGTGAAGTTCAGGCAGCTGTTCCCCATTCACAGCAGATTGTGAGGGGCTCAGGTTCAGAGGGTAGTGTCACAGGTCTCCCATATGTCCAATCGGTATGACCTGGACAGATGAGGGTTAAGATGATGTGTTGTGTGGGGGATGTACATGTGCACTTGTGCAGCTCCAGGACTTGCATTCCCCATGACCTACTATTGTGACACAGTGCAGAGTGTTGTTGTCTGGCTGCCAAGACAGTGATGTATGACTTAGCAGTCATGCCTCCGCCATGGCATGTGTCTACTTATTGGTGATCCTGCAGGGGAGTGACATGTGCTACATGCACACCATTGTGGCGATGGCTATCAGGACATGGGTGCATCATGGTGTCTGTCGCTGGTATGCATCACATGCATTTCCTATTTGACTCTGGGCATCCCTTTCATCCGGAAACCTGTACTGACTCAGTGGCAAGAGTTGTGATGTGTGCATGTCCACATGCTACACCGTGTCCTCTGCACTGTCCAACTACTGTGTAGTTGGTGCATGTGTCCACACTGGGGTGTTGCTATCCAACAGACACCAGACAGATGGGTGCAAGGCCATGTGGGATGTGAGTGCCATGGTTGGCATCAGACTGACAATTGGCTTCTCCTGTTCAGTTAGGGCACTTTTAGCAATGTACAACTAATGATGCCAGGGCTTGCTCTGTAATGTGCTGTGCTCACAGTGGTGTGTGCGTTTGGTGCAGGTGACTGATGTCTGTCTGTTTCCCCATTGTTTGCAGATACATCAACGGCCACGGAAGGGGACAGCTCCACGGACCAGGAGGAGCCAGAGAGCCAGACTGGGTCAGCAGCCGAGGAGTGGTCGGAGGGACCCAGTGGCACGGAGGGCGAGGGGAGCCACACCGAGGAGTCCTCAGCACCATCCACCTCAGCTGAGGACCAGAGCAACTCGGAGGATAACTCCCTTATGGAGGCGGGTGTCAGCAGCCACCACACCCCAGCTAGTGTTGCTGTCCCCGCCACCACCAGCACCACCACCGCCATCCCATCAGCTCCCATTCCCCAGGTCCGTGGAGGCTCCCATGTTCGGTAGCGTGTCTCCTTTGGACCAGGCACCGTACCCCCTGCCCCTGTGTCCCCTGCTGCTCTGAGTGAGGAGTCTGTGTACCTCCTTCGCCAGCTCCATGTAGGGTAGACAGCCATGCTGAGTGTCCTCCATGCGCACACCGCTCTGTTGACTCAGCTGGTGTCGTTCATGGAGGGCATCTCATCGGGCATGTCTGACCTACAGAGGGGCAATAGGTCCATGGACTCCTCCCTGACGGCTGCAGTGTCCCTCCTCAGACAGTCCCTCACCCCTCCTGCCTCTGCTCCATCCACACTCCCCAGCACCTTACCCGTCCCAAGCACACACACACCGGCACAGGCACACACCAGCACACACACATCCAGCACACAGACACACACGCCACAAACAAAACGCACACGCACGCACAGTCAGGGGACTGAAACCAGACTCACAGGGGATGGGGCCCTGGAACACACACACGCATCCATGAGCACTGCGCAGTCCTCAGTTGCCTCTCCCTCCAAAACACCCTCCCTTGCCTCACCTGCAACCCCAAAGACCCAGCGGCTCTTCCTCAGTGACCTCGCCCTGTTCCCCTCCGATCCAGCTGATACAGCATTCAGGGGGAAGAGGAAGCCCACCCACACGGAGCAGAGTTCCCCTCGCCCCCGGACACCCTCCCCCAGGCGCAGACAGACTGAGGCCCCCACCCGCAAGTCCCCCCGGAGTCGTAAGAGCAAGACCCCGCCGCTGCCCTGCAGCTCAGGCACCAGGTCTCCTTCCTCCATCCCTCAGGCCCCCACTCCACAGGTGCCCCCACCACACCCTGCCCCAGGTTCCCCCACCCACAGATATACCATCCCCAAGAGGATCCAGCCTTCTCCCCCTGCCACTTGCTCTCCCGGCACCACACCCCCCGCTGCGCTTGTCTGTGCCACTGATGTGGTGAGGGTGTCCTCCCCCTCTGTCCAGCCCACCTTGCCTGTTCCCCATTCTCCTCCCCTGGTGGTAGGCACTGCAGTGGAGTCCACTACCACCCTGTCTGACTTGGGCACTGCAGTGGCAGACCTGTCCACTCCATCTGCAGGGTCCACTGCAGTCGTGCCGGCACCCACAACATCTGAGTCATGCCCCCAGTTGTGCCGGCACACACCATGTCAGACACCTCCACTGCAGTTGTCAGTGGCTCTCCAGCACCCACCACCCCTTCCCTGCTTCCTCCTGGTGAGCCCTGATCCTGTCCCTGCGGTGCCTGGCCTGCCCCCCGGTTGCCCCTCCTAGTGGATTGTCCCTGGTTTTGTGCAGGCATGCGTAGGGTGACATCTGCCACTGTCACCCAGTTTGGACTTTGACAATGGACTGGCCATTGGCCTTTGTGTTTTTTCTGGACTTTGTTTTCATTACACACATATGCTGAATAAAGCAACTTTCTGTTCTCTAGTGCTTATGCTTCTGATGTACATGTTGTTGATGATGCTAACCATGCCCTTGCTGCAGTGATGGTGATATTTGGTCTCATGATAATGAAGTGTTACTGTGCAGGAACCCATGTGGTCCAGGGGGAATGTGTCCTATCCTGTGGTGTATCCATGTCATCCATAGCAGCATCTGAGGGTGTCATGTGTTCAGTATTTGGCAATGGGATTTCCTACTTAGATTAGCTATTTCACATCTGTGGCTTCCACCCCTGCACATCTGTTGTGCCTGCCATTGTTCAATTCGTCTACTTCCCTGACCGTGTGGCCATCTCCACTGGACATGCAGGTTTGGGCATCAATGGGGAAGGACTCATCCGTGTTGTCAGTGCAACATTGCTATACAAGTGTGTTGGATCTGTGCTGATGATTACGTTGGCACTTCCATGACCAGGCTGATGTGACGGGAGCCCTCATTTGGTGCTAATTGTTGATTGTGTGACCAAGTGCTCAGCTGACATGATGGGGCCCTACTGAGGCAACATATGGCACAGTTTTCCTCACACAGGAGTGGAGTCCCCTCATGGCAGTGTGTACTCCTGTGACATTGCCTGCGCCCAAGGTGTGTGTTGTATGTGCATGTCTGTGTGTTCACTTCCGTTTAGCTGTGCATGCTGTGATCCCTAGTGTTGTACCTGTTTGTGATGCTTGCTGAGTTGACCTATGTCCCCCAAAGTCTTCTCCCTGGGTTCTCTGTGATGTGGGTGCATGGCACATTACTGGTCATCAGGGTGTCACCCATAGGTGTGTTTGCTGTCAGGGCTGAGTTTGTGTGCAGACGCAGATGGGTCACAGTCAGGTTTCCCCTTGGCACTTGTTGTTTGCCCCTGTCATGTGATTTCCAGTTTGTGTTATCTTTCAGTGATTGTGACACGTTGTGTGTGTGACTGCTGGCACTCCTCAGGGTCCGGGCTGCAATGTTGGTTGTTGTCTATGTGTGTTCTTTGTGGGTGACCTTGGCTTCTTCATTGGTGTGTGACTGTGGCTGGGATCCCATTGGTTGGTGTGGTATTGCCGTCATGTCCATGTACAGTGTAGTGTGCAGTGTGTCAGACATTCAGGAGTCTTGTTGAGGGGCCATGTGTGATGTGTTTCTGCACCTTGGTTCCCACCCACCACCCTGGAATAGTCATGGGTGCATGTGCAATGTCACCAGTGCATGTGTGCTTCACTGCTGCACATTGTTGGAGGTCGAGGGGTGTGGTGTTGAGTGTGTGCAGATGAGAGTTGTTGCCCGGCTAGGCCCCTGCCTCCATGTTGGCCTTGGCTTACTGGCCATGCTGATTGATTTGTGCTTGTGTAGGTGTGATGGTAGTTTGTTGCTCAGGACACATGACTGTGGTTCACAGTGTGAACGACATTTAGCTTTGTCATCACAGTGGGATTGTAATGCAGCCCAGGGTCACCACATTGTGGGGGCCCTGGGGGTAGTGCTGTGGTGTGTCTGTGTCTTGCTGTGTCAGTTGCTGTTCCTACGTGCCTGTGTGACATGTGTGATTTGTGCTCCCTCTCATCTGACAATGCCTGCTTGCCCACATAGGGGATTTGGATCCATGAGTTACCTTTGTGTGGCACTGTATGCACATCTGTATGATTGGTTTTCAGGTCTCCTCATGTGTTGTGTGGTTGCCTGGGGACACTGGCACCCCCCCTCACCTGTTGTGTATGATGTGCAGTGTGGGTCTGCCTGTTTGTGTTTGTGCATCTGCACCACTGCATTGGCATATCTTGGGTGTGCCATTGGCTGTATGTAGTTTGGTGTGTTTTCCCCTGCTGTCCCTGGGACTCCTAGGTCATCGGTCAGCACAATGATCATGGTTTGTGTGTCCCATTGCTGCCATGTAATGGTATCTGTTCACCTCACATCTACAGTCTCCACAGGGTATCTGCATTTGTGTGCCCATTGGTGCAAATATGTGGGTCTGCATTCTGATGGTCACTTCTGTCATTGTGTCATTGATGAATGTTGACAGTGTCAGCCCCCATGGGTGTTGTTTGTCTGCACATGGCCAAAGGTATGTCTTATTTGCACTGCAGTATTTGGCTCCCCAATTTATGTTGCAATGGGACACATGCACTACTTTGCCACTGATGTGTTTTTTGTTCTGTGACCAGGAATCATCCATGCAGTTTGGCAGTTGCAGCTCTTTCTTTGTCATCACTTACCTTTTGGTCACTGTGATGATGGGGGTTTGGACCCCATTGCCACAATGTTCAAAATGTGCTTCAGCTATGGACCCCACACTTACCTTTTGGTCACTGTGGTGATGGGGCGTTAGACCCCATTGCCACAATGTTCAGAATGTGCTTCAGCTATGGACCCCACACTTACCTTTTGGTCACTGTGATGATGGGGGTTTGGACCCCATTGCCACAATGGTCATGGCCTGCTTGCATTGTGGGGGCCACACACATATATGTGTGGCACATGTGCTAGGGGGTCACATTGTATGTTCAAAGTCATGTTCAGTGTTGTAGGCATTTGACACAGTCTACACACGCTTGTCATGGTGTTGGGGGGATGTCTTTTTCTTGCATTCCCTAGGTTGTGGTGTGCTGGTTGTGTCATGCATTGTCCATCCTATTAGTGGGGGTGGTAGTGGTGGTAGGCATCCAGCCCCCCCTGGGTGAGGGTGGTAGTAGTGGTAGGCATCCAGCCCCCCCTGGGTGAGGTTGGTAGTAGTGGTTGGCATCCAGCCCCCCCTGGGTGAGGGTGGTAGTAGTGGTAGGCATTCAGCCCCCCCTGGGTGAGGGTGGTAGTAGTGGTAGGCATCCAGCCCCCCCTGGCTAAGGGTGGTAGTAGTGGTAGGCATCCAGCCCCCCTGGGTGAGGGTGGTAGTAGTGGTAGGCATCCAGCCCCCCCTGGGTGAGGGTGGTAGTAGTGGTAGGCATCTGGCACCCCCATGGCTAAGGGTGGTAGTGGTGGTGGGCATCTGGCACCACCCTGGCTAAGGGTGGTAGTAGTGGTAGGCATCCAGCCCCCCCTGGGTGAGGGTGGTAGTAGTGGTAGGCATCCAGCCCCCCCTGGGTAAGAGTGGTAGTAGTGGTAGGCATCTGGCACCCCCCTGGCTAAGGGTGGTAGTAGGGGTAGGCATCCAGCCCCCCTGGGTGAGGGTGGTAGTAGTGGTAGGCATCCAGCCCCCTGGGTGAGGGTGGTAGTAGTGGTAGGCATCTGGCACCCCCATGGCTAAGGGTGGTAGTGGTGGTGGGCATCTGGCACCACCCTGGCTAAGGGTGGTAGTAGTGGTAGGCATCCAGCCCCCCTGGGTGAGGGTGGTAGTAGTGGTAGGCATCCAGCCCCCCTGGGTAAGAGTGGTAGTAGTGGTAGGCATCTGGCACCCCCCTGGCTAAGGGTGGTAGTAGTGGTAGGCATCCAGCTTCCCCTGGGTGAGGGTGGTAGTAGTGGTAGGCATCCAGCCCCCCCTGGGTGAGGGTGGTAGTAGTGGTAGGCATCTGGCATGCCCCTGGGTAAGGGTGGTAGTAGTGGTAGGCATCCAGCCCCCCCTGGGTAAGGGTGGTAGTAGTGGTAGGCATCCAGCCCCCATGGCTAAGGGTGGTAGTGGTGGTGGGCATCTGGCACCACCCTGGCTAAGGGTGGTAGTAGTGGTAGGCATCCAGCCCCCCTGGGTGAGGGTGGTAGTAGTGGTAGGCATCTGGCACCCCCTGGCTAAGGGTGGTAGTAGTGGTAGGCATCCAGCCCCCCTGGCTAAGGGTGGTAGTAGTGGTAGGCATCCAGCCCCCTGGCTAAGGGTGGTAGTAGTGGTAGGCATCCAGCCCACCCTGGGTGAGGGTGGTAGTAGTGGTAGGCATCCAGCCCCCTGGGTGAGGGTGGTAGTAGTGGTAGGCATCCAGCCCCCTGGCTAAGGGTGGTAGTAGTGGTAGGCATCCAGCCCCCCTGGCTAAGGGTGGTAGTTGTGGTAGGCATCCAGCCCCCCTGGGTGAGGGTGGTAGTAGTGGTAGGCATCCAGCCCCCCTGGGTGAGGGTGGTAGTAGTGGTAGGCATCCAGCCCCCTGGCTAAGGGTGGTAGTAGTGGTAGGCATCCAGCCCCCTGGCTAATGGTGGTAGTAGTGGTAGGCATCCAGCCCCCCTGGGTGAGGGTGGTAGTAGTGGTAGGCATCCAGCCCCCTGGGTGAGGGTGGTAGTAGTGGTAGGCATCCAGCCCCCCTGGGTGAGGGTGGTAGTAGTGGTAGGCATCCAGCCCCCCTGGGTGAGGGTGGTAGTAGTGGTAGGCATCCAGCCCCCCTGGGTAAGGGTGGTAGTAGTGGTAGGCATCTGGCACCCCCTGGCTAAGGGTGGTAGTAGTGGTAGGCATCCAGCCCCCCTGGGTAAGGGTGGTAGTAGTGGTAGGCATCTGGCACCCCCTGGCTAAGGGTGGTAGTAGTGGTAGGCATCCAGCCCCCTGGGTAAGGGTGGTAGTGGTGGTGGGCATCTGGCACCCCCTGGCTAAGGGTGGTTGTGGTGGTTGGCATCCGGCCCCCCCTGGGTAGGGGTGGTGGTGCGCATTCAGGCCCCTGTGTGCATATGTGGCATTGGTGATGGGCATCCCGCCCCTATGGTGCTGCTGTTGCTGGTGTAAGTATATTCTGCATCCCTCTGTGTGTGTGTGATGTGCCGTGCGTAGCGACGGGTTCGGCGCGTACGGGAAGCGCATCGTACTTGTTCGGCCGGACGGAGCTGCATTTTCCCTTCCGTGCGACTCGATTCTGCGTTTCCGGATTCGCCTCGGTCGGAGAACAGGACCTGGATTGGGTGAGTACGGCTCGGCCGGATTCTTTGCTGTTGTGCGCATCGTACTTACTCGTTCGGTGTGCTGTACGGATCGGTCGGGAAACAGGCATTCGCATGGCTTTTTTCCCGACCGAATGGTATTGGGTGCGCCTCCGACCGAGATCGGAATCGGCCCCTGTGTGTCCTGGAACTGGGCTTCAGCCTTTTTGCTGTGTATATATATATATATATATATATATATATATATATATATATATATATATATATATATATTTACATACACATACAAAATTAAAAAGTACAACAAACTGCAATTTAAAAAAAATATTTCCATATTAATTGTACTTAAAAAGTAAACAACATATTAAAATGTTTTACTAAAAATATCTTACAAATTACATACATCTATATATATAAAATATAAATTGGTAATACACAAATGCATAATATATTTAGGCAATATTAATAAAAAATTAAAATGTATAAATAATAAATATACTATTCCGTATTTAACTCAGGCCAGGGGTAACATTTACCATTCCTACTCCAGTTTGTGCAACAGTAGGGAAAGTGTTGGACTGCGAGGGGTAAAATCTACTATTCCCACTCCAGTGGGTGAAACAGTAGGGAAAGCGTTGGTCTCAGAAGGGGTAAAATGTACTATTCCAACTCCAATCAGTGCAACAGTAGCGAGAGAGTGTAGTTCACTTCAATCAAATAACTATTTAAATTGTAAAATTATGTCTATATTTTTAACAAAAATTAAACAAATTACATAATTATTCCATTTTTGAATAATTATCAAAACAAATATTAATTTCATTAAAATACCACTCTATATTCTCACACTCATAACAACCAACATTAAATTAAAAAGCATAACACAATTAACATATTATATAATGGATAACACAATTTTCAATAAATGAATAAATAATTTTAAATGTATTATTACTTACATAACGTCCCATCCTAAACCTCTACAAACTAAACCCACACCTAAAATATAACTTAACAAATATGATAATTTCTCAATTTACATTATTATGAATTAAATAATAACAAATTAATTATCAAAAACTATTTCTTAATTAACTTCCTACCCTGTACCCCTAAAAGCCCAACAACCCACACCTAAAATATATCTTCAAAATTATAACTACACAATTTACATAATTATCAATTAACCAATTAATAATTAACTAACAATTAGTTAATTTTTTTTATTTCTCACCCTTTACCCCTACAAACACATAACCGGCACTTGAAATATGACTTAAAGAATATCCTAATTACACAATTTACATAACTAAATATCAATCAAATAATTATTAACTAACATTTTTCACTAATTAATTATAATTAATTTACTTCCCACCCTGTACCCCTACAAGCCCCACAACCGGCACCTAAAACATAACCTAAAAAATAAATTTATTACACAATTTACAAAATTAAATATCAATTAAATAATGAATAATTTTAAAAAAATTATTATTTATAATTAATTTACTTTTCACATTGCACCTTACAAACCCCACAACCCGCACCTAAAAAATAAATTGAAAAGTGAATAAATTACAAAATGTACATAATTAATATCAATTAATAATATTTAGAATTTAATTATTAATTATAATTTATTTACTTCCTACCCTGTACCCCTACAAACCTCACAACCCGCTATGATGTAAAAAATTACAATAAACAATTAAAATAAATTTAAAAACAATTACAAATTTACAAACGATATTAAACTTTAACAATAATTATACAAACAATTTAAAACATATACTTTTAAAACATATACTAAAATACATAAAAATAATTAAGACATTAACAATATTTTTGTAAATGATATTAACATAGATATTTTTAACATCGATATTAACAACATAGATATTTTTGTAAACAATGTTAATAACAGACATTTTTGACATCGGTATTACTTACCTTAGAAAATAGATATTCTTGTCAACGGTATTTCAGCACCACGATATTAAAATTTTTATATTTCTGCATCTCAATATTTTTTACTCGATACTGTTTCTGAATACCGTCTCAGTAAATCATACAGTTGCAGTAGCAATCTGTCAAAATAAAATGGAAATAACAGGGCAAAAGAGAAATAGCAGCAGCAGCAGCAGTAACCTCACCCATCAAGAGTCTAGCAGGGGGAAAAAAGGCAATGGTCCTCTACTTAGGAACACACAGTAATATAAAAGACATGAATACATATTGCAGACATTGTATCATGCTCCTTTCTCCACGGACCAATCAGGTGGTATCTCTCGTCATTGAGCAGGTTTAGCTCCTCCATTCCCACACAAAATATATGAGGCTTGTAAAGTCATCATAAAGTTAACTACAAACATTCTTGCATAGTTAGATTCTGGAAACATAAGTCAAAGGGGCTGATTACGATGGCGGGCGGACTTGGTCCTCCCGCCACCGTAGCGGTGATTGGGACCGGCTGCCAGACATGCGGCGGTCCCACCACTGCAATTAGGATGCGACCGCCATACTGGCGGGTGCATCCTGGGCCTGTAACATTGCCGGGCAGTGCTGCTGGCTGCTGCACCGTCCGCAATGTGAAAGGTGCTTGCACCGCATTTCCCTGCACCACGTGGCAGGCACCACGCGGTGCCTGCCGCTTGGTGCATGGAAATGCAAGGGGGTACCATGGGTACCCCCCAGTGCAGCGTCACCCCCCCCATGGGGGGCCCGCAACGGGCCCCAAAACCCAATCCCTGCCAGCCTTTCCATGGTGGCATCGCCGCCATGGAATGGCCTCCTTAAACCCACATCCTAATATGGCGGACGGTGCCTGCTAGGCACCGCCACCATATTGGTGGCCCTGCACCGCCCGTCAGGCAATCGGTGCGATTGCACCGGCGGAAAAGCGGCGGACAGACTTTGCGTCCGCCGCGATACCCACCACCATCCTAATATGGCGGTGGGTAATTCTCAATTTGATGGCGGAACGATATATCGTTCCGCCATCGTAATGAGCCCCTTAGTTCCCATAGGCATTTGAGCACAGGTCAGCCTACACCATATTCTGTTTCACTGCGAGAACAATGAACTATACTAACTAAGAGACAAAATCACTGTTAGATAATACATTCCATTTAATACGAACAAGAATTATTGTCTATAATGCACAACTGTCTTAATCAAGCATTTATGTGAACCATAAGAAAATACTAAGGGGCCCATTACGATAACCGGCGTTAAAAAATCCACCCTCTACGATAGCATGAGAAAACCGCCCGCCTGCACCATGGGAATACCGACCGAGTAATTATGAAGTCGCGAAGCAACCTCCACCCGCAGCGGTAAAAACACACAAAATTCTGCCCGTCCATGTCCGAGTAGAAGATTAACCGTCCGCCACGGATGCAATCCCGCCCGAAAACCCAAATCTGCCCGCTCTGACGACCGAGACAACGACCGTGAAATTATGATCTCCCCGACATGAGCGCGGAAAATCCACATATTCCCCGGCCGCCACGGTTAACAACAGCGATGAATAACTGACACGGCGGAAGGCCTGGCGGCCACGTCCGTGCACAGAAATCATTTGCGGAACAAAGAAATACACACAACATGGCCAACAAGTCCACACAGCAAACTACGCCAAAATACCCAAACACAGAACACATCCCAATGACACATGCCCCCTGCCAAAACTAAAAAACTACAAATCCCAGGACAACAGACACAACACACCTGAAAACGACAGACCATCATGACACACCTACATAGGTCAGTACAAAAGCAGCCTCTTCACAGACCACAATCCCTTGCACTACGACAAAGCGAAGACGCCATCAAACAACCCAGAGAGACACAAAGGAAAGCAGCACACCACACGCATGCACACATCACACACATCACCACCACTACCACCACCACCATCACCACTGAAACAACGGCACCACGCACCCCCTGCACATCACACACCACACACCACACAACCACCACACCAGCTCCACAAATAGCAAACCACACACCATGGCAACACAAAGAATGCCAAAGTACACTGCCACTGAGTTGACGGTCATGGTCGATGAGATCATCAAGGTGCACCCACAAATCTATGGGAACCAGGTCCAACAGACACCAGTAGCCACCAGAAACAGAATGTGGAGCAGGATCGTAGACCAGGTGAATGCAGTTGGGAACGTGCCACGCAACCGGGTTGAAATCATAAAGAGGTGGCACGACCTGAAAAGCGTGGTCAGGAAGAAGGAGGCCAAGAATCGTGAGCTGGCTGACAGGACTGGCGGCGGAAATCCCGCGCTATTCAAGACCTTCAAGGCGTGGGAGGAGAAGGTGCGAGGCATTCTGCATCCGGAGAGTCTCACCGGAATACCAGGGGGAGTGGAGGCTGGTAAGTACAAACAAATGTATACCAGCACACCGCTATGTACTGTCATGCACTACCAGAATGCCATAGCACCGAGGGCCAAACACCCCCATGTCCAGTACACAATACACAAGACATCTCTCACACATGCAACAGACACTCCCACACACTCAGCCCAAAGGTACCAACAAACAAAACCATGGGGGCATGTGTACAGTCAGCCAGCACCACAACTCCCACCAGGTCCCCTTGTACCCCAGATGCGCCGGAAGGAGCACTCCCCACACCCACACTCATGTGTCAGCCATAGCTGCACTAACCTACAAGTAACAGGTAAGTAGCCTTACCACAAACTCTGAGTATCGGAGGGGGGACTGCAGAAGTACAACCCCCACCAGGCCCCTAGTCCTACAGCGCAGCAAGATGGCGCACTCCCCACACCCATGTGTCAGCCATTGCAGTGCACAACTCCACCCGACAGCCAGATATGTTTCCCTACATGGAGGGGTGTCTGTGGGTGGTAAGCCTTCACCACAACTCACAACACGGCCCCCACTCCCACAGACCAGCAAGATGGAGCACCCCTCCCTCTCATAACCATGTGACAGCCATTGCATTGCTCCCTCCAAACCAACAAGTAGGTAGACTTCTGTACAGGGCGGGGTGTCTGTAGGCATGAGGACTGTACTACGACTAACATTTGGGACATGTCACATGCAGAGGAACAGGTAGCACTGCTCCCTGTCATAATCATGTGACTAATGTGCACACGGACATGAATTACAGAGTCATAGCCCACATGAGCCATCACAAATACACTAACACGTAAGGAGTCACGTCTGCATGCACAAGTCTCACTGGAGTACTGACCCACATGCCGTGCACTGTGCCAGTCATCACACACATCAGCAACACCATCGAAGTCTTGTCCATGTAGTCTTGTCTGCTTGTTCCGTTGACATCGTACAACATCACCCATGTAAGTCTATCTTGTCTCAATGTAACAGAGTGGAACCACAGTAATGTCACATACACCACTGGACCCATGAACCACACAGCTACACAATGCACATTCAATATCTCATCCATCACATCTTTTTAGCCCCAGTGTCATGAAAGGTATATCATCTAATCAGTTGTCCCATATACAGTAGTTCAGCAAAGATTCCAGCCGATGAACAATAATGTATCTGTAGTGTCTGAAGCGCACGTCACACTGTGATTTACAACATACCTAATATAGTCAACACCCCAAGAGCACTACATTGCTGCACATGGCTGAGGGTAGGACGCACACCAAGGAATTGTCCCATCTGCAATACGTTGTGTGGCACACAACCATTGCTCACTCACTACAATACTTGCAGTGTAATGTCCCTAAATGATAACAGTGAGCAGATATGCTTGGTATGTCAGACATACACACACCTTTGTCTCTGCAGTGTCGTGTGGCCAAAACACATGTCCCCTCCTGCACCCATATGTCACAGTATGTACCCCAAAACCATATTTCACCTCAAAAGCGTTGAGGGGGCTGTACCCCTTTTGCCATCTGCGTTTCTAAGCATTCCATTTAAACCCCAAAACCATATTTCACCTCAAAAGCGTTGAGGGGGCTGTACCCCTTTTGCCATCTGCGTGTCTAAGCGTTCCATTTGAACCCCAAAACCATATTTCACCTCAAAAGCGTTGAGGGGCTGTACCCTTTTGCCATCTGCGTTTCTAAGCGTTCCATTTGAACCCCAAAACCATATTTCACCTCAAAAGCATTGAGGGGCTGTACCCCTTTTGCCATCTGCGTTTCTAAGCGTTCCATTTGAACCCCAAAACCATATTTCACCTCAAAAGCGTTGAGGGGCTGTACCCCGTTTCCACCAAAGCCACAAAATGTAGGGGTACTGCAACACACACCGATTGGCTATCCAAATCTGTCCCATGCCATGTGCACCCATCACACCATTCCATTGCCTTGATCACGCACACACATTGTAGAGCCATACACACGCATCTGGGAAATCAGTGCACAACTGTGCACCAACTGTGAATGTCAGACATCTAACACAAACCTTGCAAAGTGCAACACAATAACCTTTCGTCTCCGCCCCACAGGTGACGAACAGCATGATGCTGGAAAGGGAGACAGCAGTCATCACAGCCAGTCCACAAGCCCTCCACCCGGACTCACGGATGTGGAAGACCTGGACACCTCTTCGGACGAGGACTCCCGACCAGGCACATCTGGTGTGGCAGGGCTCAACCGCTCCCCAGGACCCCTCCTACCCACCAACCCATCTCCCAGGGCTGGTGACCAGTCCCAGGCCCCTGCTGCCACGGTCATTGCAGCCACCACCACCGCCGCAACCACCACCACCCCCAAGGCCTCCCTGACCACTCACCCTGCGCAAGGGGCTGCACGCACGTCGACATCGACCCTGGGAGCCACAACGAGGCCCCGGGTGACCACTGTGGCAAGTGGGCAGGTCGGTGGCAGCAGTTCAGGTGGGAGGAGCAGGGTCAGGCCAACGCCATCAGAGCCTGGGAGCCAAGCCCTGCCGCAAATCGCCGGAGTCCTTGGGGCCTATGAAGAGGCCCAGGGACAATGGGCCCGGTCATCTGCCGATACGCGGGAAGTCCTTGGGGGTGTTGAGGTCCATGGACGCCCATATGGGCCAATTCGTGACCCGTATGGGCAAACTTGTCGACCTCATGGGCCAGCTAGTGGTGGCGGTGAGGGCCCAATCAAGGCCAACCACACCACCTCCGCCACCACCTGCTGGGGCGCAGGTCCGTGCAACATCCAGTTCCCCTGCGTCCACAGCGAGTGGGCAATCCTCAGCCACCACCAGCAGCCCACAAACACAACCCCCCCCTCTCAAAAGTGGAAGGGGGCGTCCGAAGAGGAAACAGGTGTCCAGAGATGACTTTGCACGCTCCAAACGCCAGCGAGACAGCCAGCCACGGTGGCCATCTACTGCATTCACTTGGACTACTATCCTACCCCACACTGCCATGTGAATGGCATGTGTCTGTCGGACTGTGGACCCAGAACAACATGGGTACACCTTGGCCATCACGCGGACATGTCCGTCAACTCATTGTTCCAGCATGCACCACTTTTGTCATCACCTTGCCCACAATCACATGTCACTGTTCAAAATAAATACACCTGGATCACATTCTGTTGTATCTGCTCTGTGTTTAATCAAGGATGTGCAACCGTCACCATGATCAGTAATGCATCAGGAGTGTGGTATGTCGATAGGCCAGGAGAGGCTGTAGGGACCTAGGGGTGAAAAACAGGACAAGAGTCCATTGAATGTGTGTGTCACACACTCATCACACAGTACTTGTCATCAAGTTCAAGCAATGTACACACATCTCACAGAGCAACAGGGCACAATGCCACAGCCACTGTCAGTGGCATACTACCCTGGACATGGACCATTGCCACACAGCACTCAGTGAACAATAGGCCGCCGTGACAATGCACACATACACCTACACAACTACAGCAACATCATCCGACGTACATGGTCACTCACCGTCAAGTGAAGTAGCGGGCGATGAGCTGCTGATGCTCATTCACTGCTTCCTCCTCTCCACTGTCCTCGTCACTGGACACGGCCTGGTCTGCAGGCGGGGGCCCTGGCTGATCACCGTCATCCACTATCAGGGGGATCTGCCTGCGAATAGCGAGGTTGTGCAGCATGCAGCATGCCACAACTATCTGGCACACCTTCTGTGGGGAGTATGCCAGTGCACCCCCGGTGCGGTCCATGCATCTGAATCTGGACTTCAGGAGTCCAAAAGTCCGCTCCACCACACGTCTGGTCCTCCCATGTGCCTCATTGTATCTGACATCAGCTGGTGTCCTGGGATTACGTAGTGGGCTCAGCAGCCAAGGCCCGTTAGGATATGCCGAGTCACCTGGGTGTGAGAAACACAGAGAATCGTTGCAATTCCAACAGGACACAAGACAGTATGTCACACCCAGCACGCTACACGAGTATGCATACTCACCAACAATCCATGCACGGTCCGGTTGAAGATTGGACATCATTCGTGGGAGGATGCTGTGGCGCATGATGTGCGAGTCATGGGTGGAACCGGGAAACTTCGCACACACATGTGTGATGATCATGTCCGCCAGGCACACCACTTGCACATTCAGGGAGTGGAAATGTTTCCGGTTCCTATAGATGTGCTCCATTGCCTGTGGTGCAACAAGGCCAACATGGGTGCAATCAATTGCACCAACAACGTGGGGGATGCGTCCAAGGGCATAGAAAGCACCCTCCACTGCCGCCAAATCACGAGCCCTGGGGAATCGGATGTACCGGTTCCTGTACAGCATCATAGCTGACAGGACATCCCGTAGCACCATGCTTGAACATGGGTTGGGACATTTCACCTCCACTGCCTACCGTGTGTTGGAAAGATCCGGTAGCGAAAAAATGCAGTGCAGCCATCACCTTAGCTGTGGTGGTGAATGCTGTTGGATACACCCTGCGAGGACGAAGGTGGGGTTCCAACATGGCACATAGGTGATGCAGGGTGGGTCGGTCCAGCCGGAATTTACGAATGACCTCCACATCCTCCATGTCTGACAGCAATTGGTAGGGGCGATGTATGTTTGGTCTCCTCCTAGGACAGATGGAAGTGGACACATGTCAATGCAACACACCACATGGCACTTTCACATACACATAACTAAAATTACTGACAAACCAATAGAATCACAGAACAGCTGACAAGTAGGGACAGCACAGCCACAATACTCTTACACAGGTCCCCTTACCAATAGCAATGGCTACTGACACAAACCATTGCTATGAGCATGCACATGGGGATTTAGGCCCTAATAGCTTGAAAGGCATCATGATGGTTTCAGACTGCATAGGTGGGAGGCGACAACACCACGGCAATATACCTAGCTGGTGGGCCAGACACAGCTTCCGAGGCTGGGTGAGTATGGCACACACCAACAACACAATGTACACAGGCTGAGCGGGCAAAACAAGTGGGTCCTGTTGCACAATGGGATATGAGACAGTCAATGATGTCCCTAGTTCACCCAATGTACAGCACTGTACGTATCACACCTCCAACACACATTGACAGGTGTACATATTGACAACTCCATGACAACACAGCTGTGTGAATGCAAACACACATCACAAGTGACACGTAACGTTGCACGTGCCAAGTGGGAGATGTACATTGAGAAATATGGCATGTGTGTGCATATGCACATCCCATGCTCCCATGCTAATGTGTACATGATGATGTGCCAACAGACATGTGGAGGCTGAGCACTGGCCGTCAATGCCTATGCACACAGCATGAAGTGGCCCTGTCCAGTGTGGACATGCTCCCACACACAAATCATGGCCACACCTGCAAATGCATGGCGCACATTCAACTGTGGATTCCACATGGCACCAGCGGACTGTACCCGCCATGGACCAGGCCCTTGAGGCCAACTCCAATGGCCCTCGTGACTGCATCCTGCATGTTCGACGATAGAGGTAAGCGTACCGGGACAGCTCGGTGCAGGCCATTGTGTGCATTTGAAGTAGGCAGACATGGTACACCAATTGCAGCAGCTTGGACCCACTGGAACAGCCCCAGGGGGCTACATGAGTGTGGGAGGGAGACCGACATTACCACAGCTTCCAGGGACTGCTGCCTGGCATCCCTCAACAACACCTGCCGCTGCTGCCACTTGTCCACCTACATGTCGACGACTCTGAAGATATGTCCAGGTCCACTCACCAGCGAGGAGCTGGAGATCATGGATTCCGAGCTCCACGCACACTGCCCAAGGCTATTCATAGCAAAGGTTGTGTGTGTAAGACAACTACAGTGTGTGTGTGAGTGCATGTGGGGGACACACATGTCGTTGATCCGCAGCACTATGATTCTGAGCCTGTGGGGTTCCAACATGCACTGCTTACCATGCTAACTACAGGTGTAAGGGGTATTTAGGCTCTCTGGCGCTTTCCCATGCATGTCCCTCACGAGTGGTGGTACATGGCATTTCCATGTCACACATCCAGTCACGCAGCCACTTGTCAATGCAGGACTCAGGGCAGTCATTGCTTGTGTGAATGGCTGGCTGGGTCCCTGCTGGCCTTCTCAGTCGCAGCAGACCGGGGCTGCACATTGACCGCACAATCCTAGAAGGAGACAGCACTGACTGTACAGTGGGTTACATGTGTCTTTTGTTCAGGACTCTCCTGAAATGCACAAACTCAGCCCTGTCGATTGGACACACCATGCCTTGTGATAGGGATGTGTGTGAGAGATAGTGGCACTGAATGTGACCTCCATTGCGGGGTGAGCCATTCACAGGGCGAGTACGTTGAGGGCTGCGCAGTGTTGGACACAGTGAGTCCACCCACAAAGATGTGTTGCCTTGTGATCTATGTGTTGGTCCACCTGACAATGGACAGTAGATGTGGGCAGACTACACATTGCTCAATGTGCTGGCAACCTGCATGTGAATGGGATGGACAGGTACTGTGTACACACTCCCAGCAGCATGCATTCACGTGTGGTGTACACATGCTGTTAGGCCATGTCTGATTACTTCCTGGCTCTGTTGCATGTCTCTGAATATTTGGGATGGGTCAGCAGCATGCCACTGTGATTGGTGGATGTGGGTGATGTTGAGAAGTGTATGAGTGACATTCCAAGGCTCTTGTGTACCATCCCTGCAGTTTGAAGTCCTCCAGCCCAAGGGCTTGTGATGAGCCATTGCATCCAAGTTGATGCCTCTGTGTATGTGTGACCGACAGTGCAGCCAATTCCACAAAGGGTGTGACGTCATCTGCCGGATGAGCTACTACGTGGCGAAAACGAATCGGGGGATGCCTCCTCGTATTGTCAAGTCAGCACGGCGCTGCATTTCACCACTAATGGTCTGCATCTTGACAGTCACACAGCATGTGCCGGATGCATGTTTGTAGGGGCATCAGCAGCAAGCAAATGTACAGTATTGTGGGATGGTGTCTTTTGCGGTGAGAGGCAGCATGTGTCCACAGCCTACCCATGATCTGGGTAATGTGATGTTTGTTGTGTGATGCAGTGGGTTATAAGTGTACTCTGTGCTGTGTGCATCTGACATGCATATGCGATTCCTGAGGGTCAAGATGTAATTTGAGCACTCTGCATTCTCAATGCACTCAGAGTCGTAGCCCTCAGGAACAACCTGTAGTAGGCCGGATTGGCAATTCACATGTATGTTTGAGGCACTCTCGCCCCAGAGAGGCCAAAGAGTGAATGTGTGGGTCCATTTGCCCCAGTTATCTGTCTCGCAGTAATATAAGTGGGGGGACGCCGTCCACCCGCGTGGTACCCCGACTCGAAACCTGGACAACAGTGACAATGCATGACAGCCTCTGGAGTCCGGATACACCACATGCAACACACAGAGGCTGTGGCTGCCCTAGCGGGCCAGGCCGCAAACACAATCCCAGACGAAAGGTAGACCCACCCCTGCGCGCATAGTCATTACAACCGCTGCCATTGACAAGGGACCCATGTGGTGAGACATGGGCCTCAGGGTGACGGGCCTCCGAGCCATCCCCCGCCAACGAGTGTCATGCAACTCACACATATCGCAAAGCCAATAGGACACTTTGCCTGCACACCAGGTCTCGAGTCAGGGTACCCCCGCGGGTGGACGGCGTCCCACCACTGATTTTACCGCGAGCCCGATAACTGTAGCAAATGGACCCACACATTCACTCTTTGGCCTCTCTGGGGTGAGCTCGGAGCTGCTTGTGCACGCGCTGGCTTCTCTGTTGCAATTGCATGTAAGGGGTGGGCGAAGGGAGGCAATAAGCCTGATGGTGCAAGCCACCTTTCGTGACGTCACTTCCTGTCGTGACGTCTGCGTCCCCCCACTACATATTTAGGACTTGTGCCCTGCTGCTCACTGATAATGTGTTGCCTGCGAGATGTGACCAGGAGAAGGGCGCCATGACCTCCCACCCACCAAGCTCCACTGCCATCCCGTGCCCTGGGTAGCCTGTGCAGGCGGACAATGTAGGGGGTACACCTGGTGGACAGGGGATGTGAGTGCCTTGGCAAGGGCCTGGTAGATGCACAGCAGTATCCAGCATGTCCCCAGAGGGAGGGCTAACATCTACACCTGATGCAGCATTGATCGTGTGCCCGCCTGTTGTGCCCACACGAGTTCACATTCATCCCCAGACAGGTGGGCTTTCCAAATACCCAACACAGTGGAAATATAGCCCTCCGGAATCCTCCCCACACAGTCTGTTTCAACAATGCATGTTTGCACCTACCCGTGCCACCCACCCACCTGGGCCAAGCGGAACTCCTGCTTCACATGACACATGTGTGTCTTCCACAGTTGTGCTTCTCTCTCAGGGGCGGACCTCCAACTGTCCCGTAGCACACACAGCACCGAGTCGAACTGCCATCCTGTTTGAATGGTAGGCACACTCACACATCTACCTGTGACACAGTGGTGGCTGTGATGGCTATTGTCACTGCCATGGCAGTGTTGGTGGCCATGTCAGGGTACACTCACACACATTGCATACGCAGCTTTTCGTGTCACTACTCTGTACATCGGACTGGCCACTGTCCCTGGTGTTGAACAATTTTGCTGCATGTCTATGTAATCTGTGACTGGATGCTGTTGTTCCTGTAGTCGGTTGTGTCTGTGTAGTTGATTATTGCAGTTGTTGCTGTGTGTGCATGGTTAAGTTAGGCACATGCCGTGTATGGTACCTCAACAATTGCAATGTCTGGTCTCACATTCCAATGTGTTGTACACGTGGCAGGGACTTCACTTCTTTCAGACTCTGCTACTTGTGTGTGTGATGAATAAGTATTTTTGTGACACGGATTGTCTGCATGTATTTGGTGGTATTTCAGGGAGATTGTATCCGTGTCATGTTTGCGTGCAAGCAAAGCACAGGGTGTGAGTCTAGCCACAGGATGACAGGTAGCATGTGCAGAGTATTACTTGCTGTGTGGCCAGCAGTGTAGGTGTATGTTAGTCTTGTGATGAACATTGGGCCTGGGCACATGGCTTACATTCAATGTGTGCATTTGGGAGGTGTAGGTGTGTGTGGTGTGAGTGGTGTGACTTTGGGGTAGTGTTGGTGTGTGTGTGTGCGCTCTGGCAATGTCGACTACACACATGTTACCCAGGCCCATGGTGGATGTTTGTATCCGTGTTCAGGTCTGCGACTGTGTTCACATGTGTGTGTTGTATGTTGCACAGTGTGCAGTGTGTGGGTGTGTCCTTGCAGTTCAGGATGACTCCTACTTGATATGTTTCGGACATAGTGTGTCTGCAGGGTGTGTGACTGTCAAGATTGTGCCTTGTTCAATTGAGCATGTATGTGAATTTCTGCAGTTCTTACTCACTGTGCAGTCCTGCCCACCCACACTGATATTGTGTGTGTGTTTTGTCATGCATTGCTGTAGCATGCTTTTGCGTGGCTCCTACTTTTGCTTGATGAGTGTGATGTCAGACTGTGAAGGTAATTATACACATGTGTAGGACTGTGCTTTGTAGTGCCCAGGCCGTCAGTGTTAATGTGATGATCTGTTGGGCCACGTCAGAGTCTGACAAGTCCAGGCCCACGAGCTGTAGTATTTCACTAGGTCCACTGTTGCGGCAACTCTCATGCATTGACATCCAATGACACTAGACTACATGGTCATCTCACGACTCTCGTGTACTTCACACACTCTCATCCTCTCTCATTCGTACTTGTCTTCGTAAAATAATTCTACCGAGTCACATATTTGCTTCAAGGCATGTATTTGGACTTACTTCCTCTGTGATGCAGTATAGTGGACACTACTGGCAGCAAAATGCATGTGGAGGATATACTTAGCATGATTACACATACAAAAGGGGGTACGGGTAGATGTGATTAGTTGTTGACTGTGGAATGAAGGCTTCAGAGTTACAACTGCCTTGCCCTTGCTATGCTAAAGTACATCTCAGTTCCATGGTACAGGTTTACTACAATAGTAACTCCGACACACCTGCATCAGAGGTGACATCAGAGCATGAGCCTACATGCATGCAGCAGCGTCTCACTAGTTGTTGCAATGTGGTGGCTACTGCACATGACACAATAACTAGGGCCATGTTGTAGGGGGTTGCATTTGTTGTCCATGCAAAAGTCCGGGCACGGAAGTACAGACAATGGTGAGGTGACAGTTCTCACGTAATACAGCAGACAGATAAGTGTGCACTGACAGGTGCATGTGTTCAGGTGCGCAGAATACATATTTTGGCATAGTTGTTCGTGCAGTATTGGCCATGTGGTTACTGTACACAAGTCCCATACCTCTGCCTCCCCCTGTTCATGCAGAGACACGGTATATGGTGAGGAACAGAGTGCATGTCCCGAAAATGTCCGATGTCATGGTAGTGGAGTTGATGGTGAGGTGTTTGTTGCAGATTGTATGGTATAGTTGTTGTACAGCTAACTGCCCACTCCGTGTGAAAGCCAAGCATAGGTACGGTGTTGAACATCATTGTTCAATTGGGGGTATTGAGTCGGGGCCCGATGAATTGACAAGTTGTCAGGTATGCGATACCTTCCAGCAGGGCATCCATGGCATTGGTGGTAAACATGGATGCCATCCAATGAAGCGGATGGTGGCTAGCAACGTGTTCATCGTAAGTTGTCCCTTGTAGAAGCCTGATGGGACATGTTGGATGACATTCGATGAAACTGTGATCCAGAATACGTTGTGTGGAGGCACACTGGTCCCATTGCAGTGTGTGTCCGATTGCAGCCACATACGCCATGCCCCCATACACTGAACAGATCCTGTCGTGTGCGTCCAGGGGTGCAAACAAGTGTACCAAGTCCGCCTTTGGACATGCCGGGTTGGAGAGACATAATTCCACAGGACAGTGGAACGGACACCTCCGACAGTAGAAAAACGGGATGACGCAGCTGAACATTGCAATGCGGTAAGTTACTCGGTAACTTATGTTCAGCATAGCCAGATTTTCACATCCCACTATCTGTAGCAAGCTCTCAATGTACAGCTGCAGCTGTCCGGCGTAGTTGGGAAGCAGTGGTGCAACAGCCATTTTGCTACAGGGTGATGCGATGGCGTGCTCCGGCTGCCTGTGCAGTCAGCAGAGTGCAACCTCCGACGATGCTGGGAATTCTGGAATGGTTGTACAGAGGCAGGACTTGGGTTATAGCTTGTGCGGAGGACACAGGCCCTCATCCCACATGCTTCAATGAATGGTCAAGGCCAGTGGTGTCTGACTCCTTCCAGATTACTTGCATTTGACCCACATGGAGGAGTGGTATAATTTTCTTTTGTGTTATTAACTTTCTTTCATGTTGGGTGCTATCTGCCAGTGTACGGTTTACTCTGCATGGCTCTGTTTGGCTTCTTGTTGGTACAATGGCTCCATTCTCCTGCATAAATTGTTGCAAGGGGATTTCAGAGTAGGAATGGAAGGCCATTCAGTGCTATCTGCTCTCCCGTGTGTGGGCAGGACACTGCGTTTCCGCTACACATTGGGGCTTCTGTGTGGGTGTAGTAATTGGAAACACCTGTTCTCAGGCAGCAGGGTTTTTCAATTTTGTACATTGCATGGCTTGATATTGCGAGCAGAATGGTATGGGTATTTTTGGATGAGACTGGCGTGCCTTTTGCGGACGAGGTCCATGTTCTGCGCTGTTATGTAGCAGCCGCTGTGTGCTTCGCCATGTTTTGCACACAAGGGTGTGTCCTATTTTGCCATCACATTACTCCCCTGTTCGGGACACTTGTGTTACATCAGGTTGACAAATGTGAGTTGTCGGTTGGGGACATGACTAATGCAGGAAGGCCACGTGACATGTGCCTTCAGGGTGGGGCTGGTGTGTGGGGTGTGTAGTTGTGACCCTGTGGTGTTTGTGTGCAGCCCATGCATGGCGCTGTCGTTGGCCTCTGCATTGTGCGCATGTGTACCTGCGTCATCGCCGCTGCGCTGCGGTGTGGTGACGGGGACGTCACTTCCTGGTCCCGGGTAGTGGGTGCCCAGGATGTTGCGAGTTGTTTATTTTTGACAGGTGGGACATGTGTGGGTATAGTGGTGGATGTGTCCTGTCCACACAGGGGTTTCTGGGGGGGCCATGTACAGTTTTCCCGCCCTTGCACTGTGTGCAGTGTTTTCGTACCCTTGTTGTGTGTCGGCCTACCTTCGTCGTCGTTAGGCCTGGGTGGTAAATTCCGTTCCGCTCGCGGAATTTGCGGAATTTGGGTAATTTCGCGTTCCGCGGAGAACGCGGAATTGCCTAAAATTCCGCGATCCGCAGCTTCGCGGAGTTTTTTGCTTGTTCGCGCTTTCAAAATGTGTGTTCGCGAGATATTTCTCCCCGAGCACGCAAACAGCGTTCGCGAACAGGAAAAAAGCATTGTGAACGGGCGGAACAAGCAATTCTGCGTGTTCGCGGAACTTTTGCGTGCTTGCGGAGATTTTTTACCGTTTCGCGGAGCTTTGCGTAGCGCGACTACGCAAATTCCGCCCAGCCCTAGTCGTCGTGGTGCGTTCACTCCTAGGTGGGGCATCAGGTAGAGCATGGGGATGGCCTGGAGTGCAGGATTCATCTCTGGGTGGGCCGCCTTTTTTGTCTCCGTACTGAACAGTCGGGTTTCCGCCTTGGTATCTTGTGCGGTGTCTCTTTGCCGGTGGGGCTGTTTGGTTGTGGCATCGTAATTTGTACGCCGGGCGGTACGTCATTTCGTCGGACGGTGTGTCTCCATTGGCTCGCGCCGCTACGTAGTCGGGCGCACTTTGATGGCGGGCGGCGCCGCAGGCTTGCGGGCGGTGTTTGCCTGACTTTTCACATCCTAATTTTGCGGGCGTGTGGGCCGTTGCTGGCAGACGGTAACTAGCGGTTTTTGCCTCCGACAGCACGGCGGTTGTGCTTCACCCGACATCGTAATGGACCCCTAAGTTCTTGACATTTAAGAATAAATTGTTGCTTGTTGCTGATAAAGTATTACATTTATTAAACCAGAACATTCTGCAGTTATGACGAACATTTCTAAGCATGTCATTTTAAGGTCAAGCTTCTAATTCACGTTGTGCACATTTCACCAATATTAGGTTTGCTTTCAGTTAAAGAAACTTATTGCTTATCTTTTCTGTGGCCTATATGGATGGATAACTATAACTGCCTATTGCAAATCAGTACATTTAAAAACATGTCATTTGAGCATTACATTTTACATTTATCATTTCAGAATCATCTATTCAGTTAACTAAATTTAGTGATAATTAGTGGACTCAATTACTAGTCTATCCCTTTCCGTTCTTCTTGAAATCTAATATGGCAATGCCACAGACCTCAATGTTTTTGGTCACCTGGGATGATGGTTTTATCATTCAGGTAGGATGCAGTATCAGTTGATGCTGTCTAAAGACGGCGCACCAAGTTTTGAACATGTTTCAGCCTAGTAGTAGTTGAAGTAGTAAAAGACGAGGCTATTTTAGAGTTGGAGGGACGTGGCATGACTTTGGGAACCATTGTGGTGTACTGAGGATTATTTCTTTGCCCATCTCAGGCTAGGCTTCCAGTGGCCTAGCACCCTTGTGGGTTTGTCCTATAGTTCTACAGAGCTGTGAAAACAGATAAGGATATTGTAACAAATATGGCCTTAATCACGCTGTACATATCAGTATTGCTACAAACCTTGCTACAATGCTTGCAGGCTTATTTATATGTGTGAGAATTCCTACATAGACACTGGGAAGCAAAGTATTACTACAATTGTACACTAAAGAGGCTGCACATAAACACCATCATTATCTCTTCAGAATGAAAGCCAAAATTATATAGTTGGGAATATTTAAAATATGTTAACCTACAGCGTAAAGAATGATGAGCAATTATAGCAAAAACTATGAAAACATTAGCACTCACTTATTAGATATGAAAATGTTAACAGAATATCTAACATTTTGTATTGGTCTATGAGAGCTTAAAGCATACTATCTGTCATCAGTGAGACATACATTCTAAGCCAGCATATGATAACTCTCCTCCTGGATGCTGAAGAGAGTGCCCTGTAATATAAAAAGATTGTTCGAGTTAATTATGGGATCACTTTACAAACCAGTCTAGATTCCTCTTGCATCAACTGGTTTCATAGAAGGAAAGTGAAAAGTATCTTTTCCACTTCTGAAGCTAATCATGTGTAAGGCATGAAGTAATACAGGACACAGGAGGCAAAAGTACATTTTTCAGGAAGAAAATTGTAATTTTCACTACCTAGCCGAATTGGAATGTATTTATGAAATATTGTAAAATTAATGATTGCACATTACACAAAACAGCATGAACGCTAAAAGATGTTCATAGCATCAGTGCCTGAACACCAAAGGTTATAGCGCGTGCATATTATAGGTGCTATTCCACCCCTAGGCAGGCAACTAATGGCAAAGTTTACCTATAATCAAGAAATTATACCCCAAAAACAGAGCAGTCAGGGATAATAAATGTAGGAATAGGCCTTTGAGTATGTTGATGATTTGTAGGACATTCTGTTTAAGAGCAAGGGGGACATCAGGAATGGCAATGAGTATGTCATTTTCAGTCTAAGTAGGGAATGACCAGTGCTAGGACAAAGAATCTAAAGTCAGGTTTGGGGAGATATGATGTGATTTTTAGTGTAAACAAGAGCTAATAGCAGGCATTTTATAAATGCTTGGTGATATGGGTCTAAAAGAAGAAGTTGATGTCATTGGCAAAGACTACGGTCTTCATATTAAAGGTAAGTTGCAGGGTAAAACCTTTAGTTTTATCTTAGAGGACCTATCCTGGTTCTAAGGTTATTTGGAACTGTTGGCAATAAGGATGGATTTGGAATTCGATCTGAGGTATCCACCAGACATTCCTGATTGGATGATGACGACACACGCCCTGGACTACTTGATGCCTGTGTTTGAAGAGGACTTTTTTTAAGTAGAGTTGAGTGTCATTGATATAATGATGGATTTTGATTATGTGCTTGGAAATGTGGATACAGCGCAGCGCAGTCTGTGTAGGCTGTATGCTCTTAGCATTGCGGTAAACGTTATCTTTTAAACCTTTTTAAACCTTTTAAAGCTTGTAAATATTTTAACTGGCACAGTTTGTTTAAGACACAAAACGCTTGGGAATAAATCTTTGTTTCAGTACTCACGGGGATTGCTGAGCAGAGTTCTCTTGACGGGCAGTGGCAGGAGCATAGAGTGCGGTAGTAGTAGAGGTAGAGTTAACCCTCTCTACCATAGAGTTCACTCGTAACGGCAAACACAGGTTAGTGGTCTAGTTGACCAGAGTTAATTAAACCTGCACCTTCAAATGAAGCAAGGCCAGCGGGCGAGCAGCGGACGCGCCACTGGCGCGCCGAAGGCAAGCCCGCCTGTGCCCATCCGCACCCGACCAGGTCCAGGGGCCAGGAACCCTGCACAATTTTCCAGAATCACATACTCTGGGGAGGAACTAAATAGTTTTAACAAACCCAGAGGAGTGGGATGTGAGAAGGGCTGGAACTTTATGAGTGACACATCACTAGAGAAGTTTTGTCAACACTGTAAGCTAGGATGGAAAGCACCTCAAAACAGGGTCAAACAAGACTAACGGGCTAAAGGAGCCGCAGGCATGGAAATTAGGGCTGATTAATTGCCGATCTCTGCCTAAACATACAACGGAAATCCGACTACTGTTAGAGGACACCAAATTAGATGCCCTGTATATAACAGAAAGCTGGCTTAAAGATGGCTCCTCCGCTGATATAGTAATGGCTTTGCCACCAGACTATAAAATACTCAGGCTGCACAGAAGTGGACAGACAGGGGGTGGACTGGCTATTCTTCTAAAGAACGAGTACAAATGTACTACCAAAGCCCTTGCCATCAAAGGGTGTGAATGCCTCGTCTTTTCAATCCTGTACACACCATCGTACAATCTATCAGGCCTCCTAATCTATAGACCCCCATGCCCCTATGGAGATTTCTTAGAGAACCTGCCCGAAGCATTAGCCAGCCTACTATTAAAGAAATCTAATATCACTGTTTTAGGGGACCTAAATTTGCACATGGAGGACAAGAACCTCCCTAGTGTCAAGAGACTGCTATTAGATTTAGAAAGCCTGCAACTTGCCCAGATGGTAACGATGGCCACACACGTTAATGGCCATATCCTGGATTTGGTAATCTCTAATGATCCCAATATTAAAGTTGCATCTCCAGTACCGGTACCCTGGTCTGATCATCACATCATTCCCTTTAATGTAGGAAAGACAGGAAGAGAGTATAGGGGGAACCCACCCCCCCCCCAATCCAAGACAATGAAAAGATGCTGGGCTAAGCTTAACTCAGAGGCATGGGGTGACATCTTAACAGACACATCGATCTCTAACACTAAGGATCCGGGAATGGTAGAGAAAGCATACTCTAGGTGGGAATCCTGGATCACTCAATCTTTGGATGTAGTAGCCCCTGAGGTCACCTCCAAACCAAAATCCAGACCCAGAGCAGATGAATGGTTTAATTCCCAGCTGCTAGCGCTAAAGAAAAATTGCAAAAAAATAGACAGGAACTGGAGAAAAAATTATGATCCACAACTCAAAATTGAGTATAAAGTAGCCATCAGAAACTATCATAATAGTATCAAAACAACTCAAGCAAAGTTCTTTGAGGAAAAAATCAACGTGGCACAGAATTCCTCAAGGGAACTGTTCGCGGTAATCAAGGCTCTGACTAATCCAGTCCTTGACCCCCACCCATCAGAAACCTCAGAGGAGAGGTGTAATGATTTAGCCGCCCACTTCCTCTCGAAAGTAACTGACATCTATAGTTCCTTCAAAATGAATGAGGAACTAACCGCAGGGTATGAAGAGGATCAAGAAAAAGTTCCCCCACAACAAACTATTACCAAGCTCCCGCCTATGGAATTGAAAGGTGTAGAAGCATTGATGGACAAGGTGAAGTCTGGTTCGCCTTTAGATCCAGCCCCACCGCATATCCTCAAAACAGTAACACCTGTCATTCTTCCTACCTTAATGAGGATCATGAACCAGACCCTGGAGATGGGCATAGTCCCAGTTGCTTGGAAAATGCTATTATTAAACCTCTGTTGAAAGAAGCTAACGCAGGTACATCACAACTATGTAATTACCGCCCCATCTCCTTGCTGCCATTTGCGGGCAAGCTATTGGAAAAGCATGTCAACAGATCACTGTCGGAATTCCTAGAAAATAACCAATGCCTCCACCCCACTCAGATGGGCTTCAGGGCACAACATAGCACAGAGTCTGCTCTGTTAGTGGTGGTGGAGAACTCAGAAGATCCTTAGACCAGGGAAAATCAGCTGCCTTGCTCCTTTTGGACCTGAGCGCCGCCTTTGATACGGTAGACCATCATATATTACGTAGAAGGCTCTCAGACATTGGGGTGCAAGGCACTATGCTCAAGTGGTTGACATCGTTCCTGGATGATAGAACATTTCAAGTACTGGAGAACACTACTCTTTCCAAAACTGTCATTAAGGTGTGGGGTACCACAGGGTTCCTCATTAAGCCCTACGCTATTTAATGTCTACATGGAACCACTTGCTAAGATTGTCCTGGAATTTGACATTTCTATGACGTCCTATGCTGACGACACTCAGCTGGTGATCTCCTTGGACCCAAAAAACAGCGAGGACGCTGAGAGATTATCTTCTTGTATGGAGAAAGTCAAGGAGTGGATGACAAAAAGCTGTCTAAAATTAAACGGGGACAAGACAGAGTTACTGATCCTCGGGAGTAAGGAAATACCCAGGACCTCCATAGGCTGGCCCACATGCCTAGGCAGTCCACCTATTACCAAAGAAATGATTAAGAATCTAGGCTTCTGGCTAGAAAAAGATCTTTCCATGGTGACACAGGCTAAGAAAGTCGCAACTACCTGTTTTGGACTACTTAGAAGTCTCAGAAAAATCCTAGACAGGATCCCTATACAGCTTAGGAAGACAGTAGTCCATTCTTTGGTCACCTCGCGGTTAGATTATGGAAACTCATTATTCCTGGGGGCACCTAAATATGTGACCCACAGACTGCAGGTGGTTCAGAATGCAGCTGCAAGACTACTGTGTAATGTTCTGGTGCGGGAGTCGGTAAAAAAGCACCTAAAAGGGCTACATTGGCTCCCAGTAGAGGCCAGAATAAAATTCAAGATTCTGGTCATCACCCACAAAGCTCGACATAATAGGGGTCCCAGGAAAATCAAGATTCTAGTATCCCCGTATATTCCAAACAGGCATTTGCGCTCAAGTACAGCGGAACTTCTAAAATCAACAAAGGTCAGGAGGGAGAGATGGGGAGGAAGATCCTTGGAATTCTTTACCTCTGGAATATCGAATGATGCATAAAGAACTACAGTTCCGCAAAGCAATTAAAACATGGCTGTTCAAGCAATACCTTTAAGGCCTGTCCGATTCCTACCAGCTACGTGTCTCTTAGCGCTGGGAAGCCTTAGGGTAGCCATGCGCTCTATAAATCCCATATAATAATAATAATAATAATAATATCAAGAGGCACCATACAGATATTTAAGACCACTATTTTAAAGTATGCGTCCTTGGGGCACTCCAGTGGTCATTGCTGTGATTTGGAGGCAGGTATGAATGAGTTGATGCCCAGACGAAAGCAATGAGAACAACTGTACTATAGAGTCATGATTCCAATACCGTGTACATATAGTGCTTAGTAGGGTCTTTGGAGTAATAGTTTTGAAGGCTGCTGAAATGCCAGTTGTTACTGTTGTCATCAGCTCAGGTAGTTTCTATCGCACAATTCTACCATATCCTTAACACTTAAGTGCTGAGGATTTCACCCAGTTGTTGAGCCCTTATTTGATATTTGGGGGAGTCTGTGTTTAAGCCTTCACATCTTTTTTTTCCACAAAATGTGCCCTTTTCCCCCCCACATTTTGTGGATTCTAATCATATTCAGAGTTTGTGTACTCTCCTGGAGGGAACCAAGAAAACATTAGGATGCGTTAGAGTGGCGCAACAAGGAGAAATACTTTTATTTCTCCTTGTTTTTTGCTCTATGTGTGCTGCATTCTGCACACATAGAGCAAACACACTTAGTAGGAGCAACATGTCATTAAGGATTGTGTTTGTGCAGGAAGGTGTCCCTTCCTGCACAAACACAATCATCCCGGCAATGCAGACACCCTTGCACTATGGTGCAAGCGTGCCTGCGCTGGTGTTAAGCAGGTTTTTTAGCGACGGCACAGAGGAAAACAAAGGGGTGCTCCGTATTCTTGTCAATACGGTGCATCCCTGCATTTTTTAAATGACACGTCGCTACTAAATTGCTTGCAGCCCCGCGCTGCACCATTTAGTTACAAATATGCCCCTGAATTTTGGGGTTAAACATAATATGTGGTTCAGAGGGCTGTTTGTAAAATGTGTTCTTTCTTACACACTTACATTTGGAAACTGAAAATTGATAGGAATGTAATAAACAATACCAAATGTTCCACAGTTCTGTATTCTCACACTTCTCCCAATAAAAAATGAACCCTACTTGTGTGGGTGGTCACATCAACTGTCGCAGGAAAAAGATGTCAAGATTGTACATTGGAATTACAGTCTTTATGAGGGATATGGGTAGCTGCAGTTTTTGGGCACAGGGTCAGCCAGCACTCAGTGAATTCTTCTAAGCCTCGATATTGAAAACTACATACCTGGGGGAATCCACTATTACGTGGCTTATGCAGGTCCCACCACATTTTATGATCTAGAATGCCTTGCAAAAGTCACCCTTTATCTAAAATCACAGATTTTCCTCCTATTTCTGTGTGGGAAAATCTGCAATCTATGGGCACTGACAAAAATCCTATGATCCAGTGTTCTATCGTTTCTCCTGATAAAAACGTTTATGTTGCTTGGCCTATTTACAGTGACAGGAAGTGGACAAAACTTGGTCTGTGCGAAGTTAATGTAGTGTCAATGTGTTCTTCATCGTGGTAATACTTTTGGTCCACTCCTATAACATATTAAGTTAACTCCTACATGGAGGGCAGAGTTTTTATCAGGAGAAGTGTGGGAACACTGGGTTGTAATACTTTGGCCAATGGGTGGAAGTGCTCGAGATTTCTTATAACAATAATAATAATAATAAGGTGATTTATAAAGAGCATGGCTGCTTCAGCAGAAGCGTCCCAGTGCTAACCAAGTCGATGCTACCATAGTGAACAGGGCTAACAGAGGGAGGCAGAACTACCTAAAAAAACCAAGTTTTAAGATTCTTGCAAAAGGAGAGCTCTGTCTTGGACTGTCAAAGATCCCAAGGGAGAGAGTTCCAGAACCCTCAAGGAATTGCCCCCAATGCAGGCCTTCTTAAAAACGGGGACCTCTGCCAAGGAGGATCCTGCAGACCTCAAACACCTTGATGGAAGATAAGTTTTGCTAAAGGGGTGAAGATAATTTGATCCAGCTTTGTTGAAGGCCCTGTAGAAATAACACACGGCCTTGAAGGATACACACTTCCCCAACGGGAGCCAATGCAATTTGTGCAGGGATACGCCCATCGAGGCTCATCTAGGGAGATTCAGCAGCAGGCGAGCAGCAGAATTTTGAACATGGAATCTCCTCAGCCGTGTCTGGGAGACTTCTAGATACAAAACATTATATTAGTCCAACCAAGAAATGATAGCGGCCTGAATAACTCTTTTCCTCACAGCCTCAGGTAGAAGCCCGATGATCTTTTTTAGCAATTTTATCATCCCGAAGCACTTGCCCGCTAAGGCTGTGATCTGGCTGTCAAAAGTCAGGTTTGCATCAAATAGAATGCCCAAGTTCTTTGGCTCAGGAAGGGAACGTAGTGATGGCAGCCACCAGTCAGGAGTCAAGGTGGACGCCTGACCCTCAAGGATCAGGACCTCTGTTTCTGTCACATAAATATGTGAAAATACTATTTTTCTAACCACATATTGATGTTCACAGGGTATTCTGGTTAAGAAACTCTGCTGGGGTCATTGCAAGGCAAGCCACCTGGGGTCACCTGAGTCTCTAGGTTTCAGAAATACTCAAGGTTGGTAGGGTTACCTGAATGCCAGCCGACCCAGAGCACAAATACTACAGCCATTCCCATGGCAAGTGAGAGGAAATTGGGATTTCCCAATGATGTAGTTTTGATACATGAGCTGAAAAGAGGGATCAACACTCCACTCTGCCTCTCCCTGAGGGCAGAAATACTGTCTAGTGCCTTGGTGAGGGACAAAATGCCAAGACAGTTCAGAGCCCCACCAAATACCTTTTCCCAATTTTTCCATTGTAGTCTATTGGATTTTAAGCCACTTTGGGTGGGCAAATTGGAGTGTTTACTCCTGATCCACCCTTCTAGGGACGTGAGAAAGTCTACTGGACCCTCATATGAAACAAATGAAAAACAGAATAGGGGGTGACACTGGCTCATTCTGGCGCTAGATTACAGCCCCCAGGCACCAGCCAGTCTTTCTGCCTCCATAGGGGAAGATTGGAATGTTAATCTCCTATTTTCCAGCCCCAGAGGGTAGAAATCCCACTACACACCTGGGATTTAAGTCCAAAAAAGGAATGATATGGGATGTTGGCTGGTCATAGCATCAAGTCCTATATTCAGGCACTGGATTGTATGTCTACCACCCAGAAGATGCAGAATGGGATTTTACCCCCATTCTACCAGCCCATATCAAAACTACGCTCAAAGGAATACATATTTCCCCTCACTTGCCATGGGTATGGCTATTATATTCTGTCTCTAGTCTCCAGGGGGCAGAGAAGTAGTTTGGGCTCTATGGGTGAGGCTCCATGGGGGGGGCAGAATGGATCAGCCACAACTAAATTAAGAAAAAAATCTGTCCCGAATTAACCATCAGATGCTTTGTCACAATTTGTAAACTAGGACAGTCTGTCCAATTAAAATGCTGTCCTCATTGGAATTGCAAACCCTGACATTGCACACCAGTGTTGAAGAGAGGTCATTAACGGAACACTTGGCTGGGAGTTGAAACTGTGGCATTGTCTTGTGTTTCATTGGAAATGAACTGCCCTCACTTTTAAAAAGGGGAAATCCCTGGGGATTAGTTGGGCCCTCATTCCCATTCCTACAGGATGCCCTTGGGGGCTGTACTGACTGCTCATCACATCTATGTGGTGCACAGTCACTGTACCTCACAAGAGTTTTTTTTACTCTATGCCTACATATGTAATGCAGTGCAGGCACTAGGGTGACCACCTCTCTCCATGTCATGACTGGCACTGCTTCCAGTCCTGCCCTTTTCAACTACAAATCATTGCTATCAGATGGGACAGTCTAATTAGTACAATGAAAGCAAACCAAACTACAACGTCCAGAATTCAATTTGCTGACATAAGTTCAGAAATGGAAGCTGTGTCTGTAATGGCATGAAGTGAGGTGGTCACACTTGCAGATGCAAAAGCAAATTGTTCCCTCATTTATATGGATACACTCCCCCATACATGTAATGGAACGCTGCTTGTGATTGACCCAGCGCAAAACATGTGACAACATGATGCATATAATAGTCTGGTCACATAACCATATGTTGATCTGTTTTTTTGGGTGCACCAGTGATCATAGTACTTTGGTTTTGATAATTGGCATGAAAGGGGCGGGGCAGTCATGGGCATGTGAAGGGTGACTTTAGTTTCAAGTGAGCGATCACTGGGAGCATCTACATTGACTGTGGGATTAGTTAAATATACTAGAGTTTAGAAGTCTTTGTATGCTCTTTTAGTGTTGAAGAATAAAATATACATATGAAGAGTTTCATTGTTCTGGACCAAAACGGTGCACCAAGTGCACATATTTGTGGAGGTCATATTTACTAAATCCAGTTCCATAAACATGGGCGACAAAGCATATATTTGTACGTAGGCAGGTTCAAATTAAATACTGTAACCCCACTTCTACATATATTGGGGCGAATGCAATACATTTGGGGGGTGGGGGTGTCAAATTTATTCCTGTAACGACAGTCCATTAAACAATGGTGAATATGTGTAGGGGATCAGGTTTACTATTCTAATTCCCAATTCTACACACACTAAGGAAAGTGTATATATTTGGTGGGGGGTGGTCAAATCAAATATTATCACTCCAATACTACAAATATTGAGGAGAGCACATATAATTCAAAGGTCAGATTAACTATTCTAACCGTATTCCCTGAAGGATTGAGAAAAGTGGAGGATCATGTTTATTTTTCTATCTCCAGTCCCACAAGCATATCGGAAAGTATATGGATATGAAAAGGATTTAGATTTACTATTCTAGATTGACTTCCATACACATTGGAGAAAACGCATATGTTTGAGGCTGCAGATTAAATATTCTAACTCCTGTTCCACAAACAGTGGGAAGGGTGCATATAATTATGTGTGAGTAGGGGTCAATTCTTTTCCCAACTTCAGTCCTAAACATTGAGGAAACTGAACATATTGGGGGGGTCAGATTGGACCTTCTAGTTCCAATTGCATGAGCAATGGAGATAGTACATATATCTGTAGCAGGAGGCAATCCCACAAAAATTGGACAGAGTTCATATTATGTGGGGTGGAAGATTTGGTATTGTACCGTCCCACAAATATTGGGTAAATTACATACTTGTTTCGGGGCAGTGTCATACTTACTATTTTAACACCAGTCCCACAAACAATAGAGACAATGCATCTTTTGTTTTTGAAGGGGTGTTTGGGGGCGTCCCACAAACTTTAGTAAATGTGTGGAAAATGCATATTCTTTGGGGGGTGGAGGGGAGTCCAAATACAAATTCTAACTTTCATTCCACAAGCATTTGGGAGAGTGTGGAAAATATGGGGGCAGATTTGGTATTCTAAGAGCAGTTCTTCAAAAATGATTTCTTACATTGTACTCAATTTCCCTAAATTGGTGTGGGGTTTTGATTGTGTGGTGTTTTGACTGTATTACTGTTTGAAGTGCTGCATCATTATTTTATACATTGCCTTTAAGTTAAGCCTGACTGCTCTGTTCCTAGCTACCTGAGGGTTGAGCACAGGTTAAATTGGGGTTTACTTAGACCATCCTAGTGGTCTGAGCAGAGTCACAGGAAAGCTACACCAGAACTGTGGAGGGGCAGGGGAAAAGGGGGATCTCCCTCAGTATCTGCTTTTCTTCCCCCATTCACACCTCACTCCTTTGCTTCTCTCCATTCTTCCTTCACTTTCTGCCCTACGTCCGCATTTCCTCTTAATCGCCACCCCCCTCATTAACTGCTTTTTATTTTTCACCTTCCCATCTTTCATTTCCACTCTCCTTTCACTCACTGCCCGCTGTCTGCTCTTCTTCTCTTGCCTTTCTCCTCTTTCCACTTTTCATTCTCATCATGTTTCACTCCAATCTTGCACTCCCAATCTCTGCTTTCCCCACTTCTTTTCACATTCTTTGTCTACCTTTGTATCTTTGTATCTATCCTTGCCTTCAGACCTCTCCTTCTTCCTCCCTTTCCCTTTTATGTTTTTCCTTCTTGTACATATCTTTATATCCACTTCAGGAATCTGTGTTTGATCTCAGGGACATACATTTAGATCTTGGTGTGGCCACTCAGTCTTTCATCTTTCTGGGGTGGATAAAATGAGTGCCATTGAGCTGGATAGCAACATTTTTTATTTGGTGTCAAGGCCCCCCTGGTGAATATGCGCTTTACAAACATACATGGTGTGTTAAGGACACAGAAATGTATTTTAATCTTTTGTTTTTAATTTCTTTGCAATATTACACTGTCATTATTCCCTCTGTCCCTGCTTCATCCAGTACCTTTCAAACTCGCATCCATTCCCTTAACCTCCTTTCTTTCCTTCATCCCATCTTTTTCCTTTTTCTCTTCCTCCGCATCTCCAGCCATACCTCCTTTCTTCTTTCCATTCTTGCTTCCATGCATCCTCACTCATTCATTCCCCATCCTTCCTCCCTTGGTGCATTTTTTCCTCCATTTATTCCTTACTTTCTTTTTTTCCCTGCTCCTTCCTTCACCCCTTCTTTCATTTCTTCCTTTCTTATCCTCAACCCTTCCTTCCGCTGTGTTTCCTCATTTCCTTTCTTCTTTCTATTCATCCATTACACATCGTTCACTTCTTTTCTCGCATTATTCCTTAATTTCTTCCTTTCACTTTCTTTTCTTCTTTTCTTCTTCTTTCATCAATTACTTATTTGTTTCCTCACTCCAGTACTCCCCTTCGCGCCTGCATTTGTTGCTGCCTTCTTTAATGTATTCCTTCCTTCATCCCTTCCTTTCTTTTGAACAGCGCAGTCAAACACATTCTCTTTAGTTTGCAACACTGCTTCAAGTCCTCAAATGACCTTTCCTAAAGCTGCATTTTGAGATTTACACACATTCTTTAATTTTGAGTTGTTGTCATAGGCTTCCTATATGTTATATAATATTGATTTGTATAGTGAACTAATCACTCAAGAGGGTATCCAGGTGCTTGGGCAGGTATGTAGGTGTGAGGCCCCCGAGGTGCTTATGTGAAGAGCCAGGGCTTCAGCTTCTTGCGGAGCTTAAGAAGTGAGGAGGTAGCTCTGATGTGTTGAGGCTTATGGGTGGGGGTGGGGCCAATAAATGAAGTGGGTGGAGCCAATGGAGGAAGTGGGAGGAGCCGGGGAGTGGGTGTGGCCTCTTAAAAAATGTGAGCACCTGCACTTAATATTTTACAAATTAAGCACTGGAGGAGGGGCTATATAAAGGTGTTTTTCTTGCTTAATGCCTAACAATTTTAAGTAATTGCACATTTTGGCAGCGACTAATTGTGTACCATTATCAGATACTAACATCTTGGGTTGTCCCTCAATTGCAAAAATTCTGTTTAAGAAATCAATAATATTATCTGTAGTTATATTGGGAATACATTTGTAATGAATCCACTTTGAGTATAAATCAGATAAAACAACAAGATATTTACAATTGTTTTCTAAACATTTGAAAGGTCCCAAAAAGTCAATAGCTATTTTGGACCAAGGCCCTTTAGGTATTTCTATCATCTGCATTTCATTTTTACAAACCTTCCAATGCTTATCTGCTTTTAAGCATTCTACACAAAAATCAACATGTTTGTTTACATCTGAATTCATTCCTGGCCACCAATAATAACCTTTTAAAATACTCTTAGTAGCTGTAGATCCTGGATGACCTCTATGTGCCAGACATATGCGTTTTTTTCTAAGTTCAAAAGGTGGAATGAATAAATCATGTCTCATAAGTAATCCATTAACAATAGTTAGTTCATCTGCAACCTGTTGATACATCTCATGTCATTGTTTAAATTACGTAATGGTGGCCATTTACCAATCACAAATTCTTTTACTTTTTGTAAAGTACAATCTTTTCCTAGTTTTTTAACCCATTCACTTTCTGTTATTGTTCCTTTACTCAAAATGGTTGCATCAATTGGTGCAACTACACATTCTATTTCTTCATTTATTTCATCTTCACTATCAATAAGTGGCATTCTTGAAAGGCAGTCAGCACGACAATTTAAGTTTCCTGGAATATGTTTTACTTTAAAGTTATACTCTTGTAGCTTAGCGATAAGTCTTACTAATCTTGAGGATGCTTTTCCATTTCCTCTGCCACAACCGTCCGTCATATATATTTGGGGTTTATGGTCAGTAATGATCTAAAATTCTTTACCCCATAAATATGTTTTTAACTTTTCAACTGCCCAAACACAAGCAAGAGTCTCACGCTCAATGGTGCTATAAAATAGTTCTGCTTTTTTAAGTCGTCTTGAAATAAAACCAATGGTAAATTCTTCACTGCCTATTTTTTGACTAAACACAGCATCAATGCCTACCGCACTGGCATCAACAGTTATGATATTTTTCTTGTTTGGATCATAGGGAAATAATGCTGGCGCTTCCACAATAGATTTTTTGATCACTTCAAAAGCACAATTTTGTTCTTCTTCCCACACACATTTTTCTCCCTTGCGTAAATGTTTCCTTAAAGGTTCCACTTTTTCAGCGTACCCTTCAATAAATCGTGAATAATATTCACAGTCCCATAAATGACTTTAATGTTTCTTTGTCATTTTGTTTTGGTGCTTCTCTGATGGCTTTTACTAAGTCATCTTTGGGTTTAATTCCTTCAGCTGTTAGTTGATGACCTAAATATTCTATTCTATTTTGTGCAAACTTACATTTACTTTTTGTGACAGTCATTCCTTTTTCTTTAAATATCTTAAGAACATCATTTAAAATTTTGTTATGTTCTATCATGGTACATGCATGCACTAAAATGACGTCCTGGAATTTTTCAACTCCCTTTATGTCTTTAAAAATGATGTCCATCCATTTTTGAAAGATGCTTGCGGCAGAGGCAAGTCCAAAGGGTAATCTCACGTACCTGTAAGCTCCGAATGGAGTCACGAAAGTAGTGAGATCCTTAGACTCCTCTGCCAGCTTAATTTGATGGTATGCTGACTTGAGATCGATCAAAGAAAACACTTTAGAACCTGAAGTGGATGCCACAATCTCCTGTATCTTTGGTAAAGGATGGCAATCCACAACAATGTTCTTGTTTAATGATCTCAAGTCAGCACACAATCTGATATCGCCAGTCCTTTTTTTTGTGACAACGATGGCGGAAACCCACTCTGAGGAGTCAGTTTCCTCTATAACACCATCTTCACAAAGTTTTTTTGAGTAAATCTTTAAGTTCCTTTCTTACTGGCAAAGGTACTGGCCTAACTTTGTGTGAGATGGGAATAGCACCTTCTTTTAACTTGATTTTGTGTTCGAAACCCTTTAGACATCCAATGTGTTCTTCACAAACTTCTTTATTTTTGTTTAAGACTGCTTCAAGAGTAAGTTGTTTTTCATTATTACTTACACAATCAACAAAATTCTCATCTAAAACTATTGGCTCATCAGATCCTGGCTTTAATATAACACCAAGTTTGGCTAAGTCTTTCCAACATACAATATTACGTCCTTTCTTTGCCACATATATTTTTGTAAAAATATTTCTTCCCTTGAAATTTAATGAATCTTCAAAATAGCCAACCAAAGGCTTTGGGATTGACATCAGATACTTTTAATTTACAGTTTTTTCAAAAAATTTCAAAAGTTGTGTCTGATATTATAGTAATCGGTGATCCAGAGTCAGCCATAATTTGTAACTCTACTTCACTGATTAATACACTACCTAAAGGTGCTCTGACCCTACTTTCAGGTGCATCAATAGAAAGGACTATGTTAGAACAAATCTCTTCATCAATCTCCTCTACAGAATTAACTTTAACCTTGTTTCTAAAATTGCTTTTTACATTTTTGCAAGCCGAAGCAAAATGTCCAACCTTTTGACACTTTACACACCTTTTTCCTATGGCAGGAAACCCATGAAAATCTGCCAAATAATTTTTCGATCCACACCTGTAGCATAAGCATGTTTTACCTTCATTACTCTAGTCTCCTCTTTTCTTTGTACCAAACTTCTGTTCATATCTTTTCTTATCCTGTAAGGCAAAAACATTAATGGCATTCATACTTTCTTTAGATATTTCAATAGACGACAATAAAGAGCGCTCAATCCCTTTAGCAATGTCTATTACTTCCTGCAAAGTGGGATTCCTACAAGCAAGTAAACGTTCTTGAATTTTTTTTGAGTAACAATGAAACACGAACTGGTCTCTTATATATATGTCTACCATTTCATTGTATTCACACTTAGTGGCAAGTACTCTAAATGCTGCGATGTACTCTTTAATATTCTCTCCTTCCATTTGTTTGCGCATGGCAAATTTATGTCTGCCAACCATAATGTTTGGTTCCTCAGGAAACTGCTTCTCCTTGCATTTCACAGCCTCCTGATACTCATTCATAGGAATAAACTGTCCTGGAGGATGTTCAAATTCGGGCAAACTATCAAAAATTTCTTGCCCTGCATTGCCCAGTAAACCAAAATAATGGCTTTTTTTCTTTCTGCACAATACTCCTTTCCGTCAATAGCCACTAAGTAGTTTTCAAATGCCCTATGCCAACTCTTCCAGCGCATAGGTGGCTTTCCTGGTTCACTTAGAAAAAATGCTGAAACACAAAGTGTACTGCTTTGTGCCATGTTGACTGTATTTACTTCTTCCTCAGATTTAACTTTAATTTCACTCATGTGCAGTAAAACGTTAAATTGGCGTTAAAATGTCAAAATGTCTTGTGATATAATGCTGGAATGTATTTGTATACCTTATATAATCAATAAGGTTCTTACCGATTGAAGAGATGCAGAAGGAGAGTGTCTTCCGTATATTTGTATCAGAAGAAATTTCCTCAGAGAACGATAAAGTTAATATACAAAATGGCCGTACGTTGTGCGTGCTGCGCTAGTACGGTGCCTGCGAAGCTTCAGGTTTCAGGGTGAGAACAGCTGATGATGCGCGTTGTCAAAGTCGCTTCATACGCACAAGGTTGTCCTAGAGAAGAGAACGCGCGCACTAAAATGCCCAACAGTGATTCTCCAACGGTAAAAGTAAGCACCTCAGATATCAATTAGCGTAAATGCGCAATGTTTTGAAAAGTAAAGCGCTAGAGCTAAAGTACCTTTTTATCGAAGTAAATCAGGAAATCCCGGCTCAATTCTTCCTTTAAGAAATATCCGCTTCTCACTTACTCGCACAGCTAGAGATCACGATGATTCCTCTTCATAAAGCGAGCGGAAGGGTGAGTGCTGTGGGCCTTGCTAAACGCTCGTCGCCAAATTGTTGAGACACGAAGTCAAAGTGATGTAAACTTATTTATTAAATAAATAACAGGAAACAAGGCCCACACGCAGTTGGAAGTAAAACAAACTGCTCCTGTCCTAGACCAAATCAAATCTGCACCAACATTCCATTACATCATATAAATACACAAGATCAGGTATGATGTGACATCATAATGTGGGTTATGTGTGATTGGACAACACAGTGTGTAGAGATGAGAGAACACAGAATGAAGGTTGTGTGAAGAGAACAACTCAAAAAGGCATATTAATATGTACAAGTACAACAAAGAGTGATTTTAAGTTGCATGGAGTACCTGATGGGTTATGAAAGATGCAATAGGGGGAGACAAGACTGCGCAGCATTGGTAACCATTTGTGCCTTTGCCAGCGTCCTGTGTCACAAGACTGTGAATAGCTCTTCTGTTGGGGTTTGTGTATTGATTCCAGACAGTGACACATACAGGGTTGAGGTGTGAACAGGATGAGCCATCCTGGTAGGATGGCTCGGAGAGGAGGTACACCCAGCCTCACTTACACCTCATAGGACTTTGTCTTCTGCATCCACAAAGGAATCTGACACCAGACCTGCCTGCCTTTCTCACCTTCAGACAGCTTGGACCTTTGACAGTGGAAGGGGAAGAACTTTCCAGAACCAGTTTGGGTGGTAGGACAAGGAGTCCCCACACACAAAGGCTGGGACCACGTTTACATATGGGACCTCCAGAGCCACTCTTCACAAGACTCCTGTACCTGGGAAAGTTACATAAGAAGGACTGCCCTGCTGACGGAGGACTGCCCTGCTGCTTGAGGACGGCCTTGCTGTCTGAGAAGGAAGACTCGACCTGCTTACTTTCATCTCAGGCTAACCTGAGTGACATCAAGAGTAAGTTGGCTGACGACCTGTGTGTGCTATAGGGACGTAACAAGCTCCAGAGGCCTCCCTGCTGCTACTCAGCTGACCTGCTGCAACTGGACTTGCCTCGACCTGCAGCTGGACCTGCCTGAGCCCTGCTGGACTCTGCTGTAGTGCCCCCCAGGTTTTGGACCATTGGCTGGCATCAGCGTGGACTCCTAAAAAAGATGAATGAAGTTTGGGCTCCCTGCACTTGCAAATAGGCCCATTCGCATCAAGATCGCCCTTGACAACTTCCAACACGGAGCTCCAGTGAGACTTGCTCCTCGAGTCAACAGCGAGTGTAAGCGAGACCAGTAACATGAGAGCTACACTTCGCGCTATAACAACTACAGCCCTCGGTGACCGCCATCACAAAGCTCCAGCAACGACCGTCTGTGAACCCCAACTGACTATTTATGCTACAGCGACGACCGTCCACAATGCCAGACCTGCTCTTCGCACAGCAGCGACGACCATCTGTAACACTCTCTTTGCGACCTCCTCCACCGCAACAGAACTCTTCGCGCCAGACTTTGAGAAGGTAACTTTTTCAGCAGGACTAACCCGGTCCCTGTACCCCACCCACACCCCATTGCGGTCGGCCTCAATTTGTGACTTCCCCTCGGATTAACACAACCAGATGACCACACAGGCGCTTTGTGCCTTTAGGTGCCATTTTCACTTCAAACTTTGAAATTGAATGCTTCCGGTTCTACTGTTTGATTATGGGTTGTTTTGGTGTCATCTGATTCATAAAAAAATACTCTATTTTCTAAATTGATTCAGGATTTTCCTGTTTTGTGTTTTTACTTTATTTTGTGTATTGTGTAAATAATTTACACATTGCTTCCAAATTAAGCCTGACTGTTTTTGTTCCAAGCCACCAGAGGTGTAAGCACACATTAATTTAGTGACTTTTGTGGTTCACCCTGACAAGGATTGTAGTGCCTGAATGGGGCTTCCACCTTGTTCAACCAATAACCCAATTTCATACCACTAGTTTGCATGATGAAAGAATCCAACTAAATTATTTCCATTCTGTGAGCATCCTTCTCCAGGGCTGGAAATTCCTTTCCAGTTTTGACAAACATTCCATCATGTCTTGGAAACTGTTGTGCATACATAGTGTAGCAACTGCCCTCAAATTGACCAAGCAAAAGTGGTAAATAAGGATCTGGTGCTACACTTTCATTGCTCCTTTTCTAAGCAACAAAGATTCTGCAGTGTTTTCTTCTTTTGACAGAGGCATACATTGGCTTTGTTCTTTCAATCTCAATTTTACTATTCAAGAACTGTACCTGCGTAACTCAACAACTCTGATGTTGCTGAAGGTTCATCTGCATGTCGGAGGTCAGATCTTGTGGCCAACACCCCATGTGGGTTGAGCTCTGACAGTGCATTGGGCACCTGCGGCATACTGGGCACAGAACAAGGCCCTGTGGCCAACCCCACCTATTCACTGCCAACAATTGTGCACAGTGGGGTACAGGTATATTTCATTAGCATTTGGATATAACAGAAATTCACTGAAAAGAAACGTCAAAAGTGAAGTTTTGGTTTGTTTTAGTTAAGACATTTTAATGTAAGTTAAAAAAAAACCTTAGAAAGTCACTTAAAGAAACAGGGTGAAGTACAGAAAAACCATAAAAACATTGAAATGTGCAAGTTATGGTTAAGTTTGCAATCCATAACTTGCACAACAGCAATGCAAACCATAACTTGTGCACCAAATAAAATACCTATAACCTCACAATATTTTACCAATAAGTAACAACACCTAAAAGCACAACATAATTAAATACAAGAAGTTCTCTAGCTCTAAAACTCATGGAACTACATTGCCCAAGAGATTCTGGCTATTCAGAGGCTGGGGCAGGTTGTGAAGCCTTGAGTTCCCTTTAGTTATGTCTGTCCCAGGCCACTCACTAAAAGCTCTTGTGGGCTCCTGGGCAGTACATCTTCCTGCTGGGTCTTTGATATGAGTGAGATTGTGTATCTTTAAGTGAAAGACGTAGAATAAAAGCTAGGTGATGGTGTAAAGAAAGTGAAGGAGGAGAAGATAGAGATCTGCATTTAATCTGTAATCAAGCAGCACAGAATTATTAACTGAGCCCATGGCCCCGTAACTGGGCAGCATCTTTGTACATTAGAGTAAGAATGGTGGCAGATGTTTTAGAGCCAATGTCTGTTATTCTACCAAGCAGGCCTGCCAACGCTCACTGTTACCGCATCTTGTAGGGCTCTTCAAGAGCAGGGTTTGAGCTAGAGGCCAGCACTCTGCCATTATCCACACATTGGGCATCGCGTACTATCCTCAATGATAAGTACAGAACAACGGGTGCAATTTTTCCTACATTCAGCACAGGAAGAGAAGGCTTTCCTAAAGGTGTAGGGCAAACAGAACAAGCATCGCTAAAGCATAGATTCAGGGCAGGTAGAGCAAGATTCCCCAAAATTATAGGTTATATCACAGCAAGGTTACCTACACTACACATGTAGGATAGACACAATGAGCTTCCATAAACCAAAGTTGCAGAACAGGCATTGGTATCTTCTCCAAATCATAGGTGCAGGAAAGGAGAACCAATCTCTTTAAACTTCAAGAGTAAGATTAGTAGAGGAAGCACCTCTAAACCGTAGGTGCAAGAGAGGTAGAGCAAGTGTCTGTAAGCTACAGGTGAAGGATAAAAAGAGAAAGCTTCTCTAAACAATAAGGGCAGAACGGTCAGAAGAAGCTACACTAAACCATAGGTTTAGAAAAGGTAGCGCAAAGGGGTGTGGCTTGATGTGCCATGCAAGATGGCAGCAGACCCATGAGCTCTGTCGTGCTGCAGAGCTCCTTTTACCTTTAAACCCACTTACTGGGGGTAATTCTTGTCTTCTGCTACCTCGGCTGATGCGCGAATGGATCTGCGTCCAGTGTTTTTGATTTTATATCTCATTTAGGAGGATTTACAAATGTTTCTTATATTTGCCCTTTAACATGCAAGTGACTGCCATTTTTGTAGTGTGCAGCTCGTTTCTCCTCATGAAGGTTGCACAAAAATTATGTTTTTCTCTGCATTAGTCATCCTGGCATCTTTTCTTTGTATTGAAGGTACTTTCTTTACATTTACAAAGACAAAAAACTACGCCTTCAAATATAAGATTCGCTATTAGTAAAACTCTTGACCTAAGGATGTCTTTTCTGAATCTCCATTTTTGTTTGTCCTTATGGGATATTGTCTCTCCCTGATATATTGGAGACCAAAATCTTTTCTGCGGTTGTCTCGCAGTAAACACCTGACTATCAAAACGATTCACTCGTTGGAGCGAAGGTTACTTCAACGGGGGCAAGACCTAAGAGAGCCAAAAAATGATCCACCTTTACCTATTTCTTCATCTAGCAATTCAATACCTTTCTTGATGAGGTGAGGGCCCTTCAGCCCTTTGCGAGTACCAAGAAGGAGAAATTGCAACAAATTGAAGGCTAGAAAATAGGATGGTTAAAATGGAACAGCATATCAGTTATGTTCAAAATCTATCTGCTAGTATTCCTCTATTTGAACAAGAGATTTCAAAAGTAAAACTTCACACAAAGGATTTGTAAAACCAGAGTCAACACAATAATCTACATCTGTATGGTTTGCCGAAAACTGTAGAAGGAAGCAAACGCAAGGAGATGATGGACGGAGCGCTGAAACTTTTCAGACACTCACCCCTAGTCACAGATCTGGGTTGAATCCATCATTGTTCTTTAGCTCACGTAGCCACCCTAGTTCAGACCCAGATATATGCAAATCAGTCTTGACCATGTGCCTCATGGGAACAGTCCAGCCTGAACTGCTAAGCCAGGTCTTCCCTGGACCAGAAACAAGCATCCTGGGACCGGTTTCGAGGTAACACCCTTCATCAGCCCATCAGCCAGGCTAGCTTGAATCCAGTGGCAAAGTGAGCAAGGGACCCACGTCTGGGCATACCGGGCTCACTGTGCCACTGGATTCAATCTAGCTTGGCTGATAAGGGATGATGCCCCGAAACTGGTCCCAGGATGCTTGTTTCCGGTCCAGGGAGGACCTGGCTTGGCAGTTTGGGATGGACTGTTCACAGGAGGAACAGGGTCAAGACTGGTTTGCATATGGCTGGGTCTGAACTGGGGTGGTGAAGTGAGCTAAAGATCGATGATGGATTCAACCCAGATCTAATAGTTACAGGGGTGAGTGTCTAAAACGTTTCAGCTCTCGGTCCAGCATCTCCTTGTGTTTGCTTCCTACTCAGTTATGCCAGGTTTGCTTCGTTATTTTCTCCAAGATGAGACTGAATAAAACTATAGGTTAATTTTCAATGTACATAGATAATATGTACCTACAATGCTTATGGCTCCAATGGTTTCACCTATTACTGTAAATATTGCAGGTATCTGAGTTCAAGGAGTATCTTTTCTTCAAGCACTAGGGGGGTGTCCAGCTCTGGATCAGTCTTCTAAGAAAGGTGCTAAAGCTAAGAAGGGAGCTATGGCTTACCTGGACATCCAGACTACCCCACAATTGGAGCATGGTGAAATCACTGGAGTCTACAGTACAAGGGGTGAAAGAAGGTCACCAAAGCAATTAGAGTAAAAGCCAAGAATCTTCAATCAGAGAAGGCCAGCAGGCAGGGGTAAATGACTTTTGGGGGCATCAAGAAAGATAGCAAGTAAAAGCTTCTCCCAACCCAGTAAAGGAACATTCTACATGAACATTTTGAAGGACTACGAGGGTATCAGGAGTGTGCAGGATTTCTGTCACATCTTCTAGGTATCCCATTCGAAGCTCAATTAGTGGAAATGTCCTTCTTAGCGGTACTGGCTTAATTAATCAGTCACCTTTTTCTATAATTTTGCTAGACATGTCCCAGAATATTGTATCATACTTCTAGCTCCTAGAATCTCAGAATACGGCTCACTGTATTTAACCCAATGCTCTTTCTATGATAGTTGATGTCATCCCTAAAGGTCCCACAGCAACAAGAAATTCTGTATTATCAGACCCTTCAGTGATAGTAATGGGAGAAGAGGCTGGGTCAACTGTGTTCTTCCCAGGCATTGCAGGCACCTCACATAGTTAGTGAGTTCCATGCCACCAAGTGGTTCTTTACAGGAGATGAAAACTTCAGTGTTTAAAGACATTATGAAGAAGACTGAGGTATCAAAACTCTACTAGAGAGGAACACAGGAGACATGCACACTTCTGTATTAAAACAAAAACATGATGATTTAAACCGTAGGATCAAGGTAATAGATGATCTTGTGGACCCAGATCAACCTGGAGCAAGAAATGAAAAGGATACACATAGATTAGGTGATTTTAGATAAAATTTAAAAAAATGGAAACTGTGTAAAATGTGTGTAAACATTTTCACTTACTGAGTAAAAGAACAATTATTTTATGATGCGCTGAAATCTAAATTCATTCAAACATTGCTGATCCAATGATGACAGCCTTTGGAAATTGGGTAAAAGAATGGATGAGCTGAAAAGTCTGGAGACGACCTCCGGAATGAAATTTCATGGGGTACTCGGTTATGTGGTATAATCAAATGCACAGTTTTCGGGAGTCAGATCAGGAAGGCAAAATGATCAAAAAGAAAAGTGGAGAGTTTCATAGCAATGTAGGAAATTCATGAACTTTGAAGAGCATTAGTCTGGTGAAAGTGGGCTCAAACTGGCATTCTATGATGTAACAGAAGATAGAAGAGGGTTCTCTAGGATGAGGAAGCATAATAATGCTGGAAGTAAGTTAAATTAAAAAACTTTCCTCATAGATACTTATTTTTGTTGTGTTTGAAGATAGATGGGCTGTGTCTGGTGTGTTCGCAGAACAGTTAGAGTAATGCTATGGTCTCTAAATCAATATCAACCTCTTTGCACACCTTGAGCATAAATGGATTAAGATGGAAAATAAAATGACCCATAGTAATTTGGTACTTACCAATATGTATACATTTTGGCAAATCCTCCCACAAAAGACACATTTAGCTATACATGAGTCTGAAGCCTGAATTAAGTGTGGTCAATTCCAGGACATTTTCTGTTTAGCTTAGACACATATAGCTAAAGCCATAAGCATATTGATCATGAATAGATTTACTGGATTACAGGACAGGCACTTCCGGTGGATGGGTCAACCTATTGTTTTAGCTAAGTTGAGAATGATATATAGTAATTAATATGTGGCCTCCTTTTCATAAACCTAATCCCACATTGGTTCATTGGTATCCCAATGTTATCAGCCCTTAAGGAGGATCTGCTCTATTTTCCAGTCTCATGCATCTTTGAGAGGGATTTAAATATATTTGTGGATGAGGTTAGAGAAAGGCTATCAGCTCAGCCCTTTAATAAGCCATCCAAATTTCTGAAAGTATTATTACATTTAATACAGGCTGTTGGATGATGTGAAACCTGGAGAGTAAGAGCTTGTCAACTAGTTTAGAAAGGCATCATTTGCAGCAATTCTTGTCTCTGGGCTAAAATACTGCAACTTGTCTATTTGGGTTTCTCTAGAGCCTTACTCAAACAGTTCATGGTGATCCAGAGCACACGAGCTAGAGCAGTGCCCAGTTTCCCAACGTCCCGTCAGGCCACCCCACTGCTGTGTGGTTTGCAATAGTGGCTGTGGAGACTAGGAGAAGCTTTAACGTGCTTTGCCTCATCTGTACACCTTAGTTTGGAACTGTTCTACCTTTTCTTGAATAACACTTTTTCCTAACTACTGCAATTGGTCCTAGCACGGCAGAAAAGCAGGTTTTCCATGTTACCAGTCTGTGTGGTCCATCTCTTTACATCTTATCTGCCTGGCTTTGGAAATCCCTTCTCTACCCCTTGAAAACTATCCATGTTCGTGTTCTATTGCATAAAATGTTAAAGAGCTCCATTTTTTCGACTTGTTGTCTTATTTCTGTAGCTTGAAGTAGTTTGGTCTCTATATCTTAAAGCCATGAAGCCCATTTCAGTGATTGACAGATTAACAGAGCATCTTCCTGCAGGAGGAACCACAACTGCAGAACAAAGAATGCTCTAACATGCAGGCACTCACTTGGGTGTGGCCCATAAAAATCCCCATTATTCCCCCACAGCCCGGTAATTTACTGTTGCTGGGGGTATAGGTAATTTCGGAGGGTCAGAAATAACCGGAATTATGGGTTTTTGTAAAATCCCATGCTGAAATCAGACTTACCGCAACCATTTCCGCAAGTAGTTTCCTGGTAATCCGCTTGAAGACTTTGCCTGTCGGTGAAATATCTTGGTGGAAACCCACTGAGAAGCAGTGATTCAAATGAACTCATGAATTTAATGTCCTGGTTACATGGCCCATCAGAATTAAAAGCCCACTCGTAATGAGGGTCTAAGAGGCGAAATAATTGGTGGCTGTACAATGACACAGTAAATCCTAATCTGAAGTAGCTTTGTATGTAATTTATTCAGTAAGATATCCGGAGATTTTATCTGAAGTGCTTTGTTGGTACAGGTCTCATGCTCCTAACAAAAGCATAAAGGCGGGATTTGGCGTGCGTGCGTGCATGAGTGCGTGTGTGTATGTGTGTATGTGTGTGTTCTCTCTGCTTCTAGCATTTAAGTTGTTTGAATTACTTTATATCATGCTGCTAATTTGCAGAGGTTCAATTGATTTGTTTTTCAGGACAGCCAGCTGTTCATTCAGGTTCATTGCTTTTCTCCTTGAAATACAATATCCTGTTTTGTTTAGCGTTGTCCAATTAATCATACCCAATCAAGCTCTTTGTCACGATAACCAAACAAACAGTAAAGTTTAATGATGCAGTCGAACTCTCACATTACTTACAGTATTTTGTTCCTGTGTACATCATTTCTGACCAAATTGTTTCTTGCTTAATAAACGAAAAAAACATAAAATAAATTCCATTACTATATTATCATTTCGATCTTCATAAGGGAGACATGGTAAAATGATAGAGCCCTGTGGAGTCTATGTACTTTCTGGTGGCTTTTTAATTATGTGTGATATATCTTTTTCGTAGTATCTCAAACAAAATGAACTTGCTCTTCACAGTATCACTAATAATCATTACTTGCAACCACGTGCATTAGCTGCACTCATCTGCGAGGGTCTTCATCATAGTAATTCAGTATCAAGGGGGAAAGATCTTTTAATCCTTGAGATAAATCACCATGGAGCTCTTGGGGCTAATGGTTGGGGATTGTCTTCTTTTCCAACTTTCTAGACATTTTTTCAAGGAGCCAATGCTCCTTGAAGGACACGAGATTTGTTCTGACCCAAATTTCAGACTACCTTTTTCTGCTTTTTTGTGTTGGAAGGTAATGCTACTGTTTTTTTCGTCTCATGTGCTTGGGTTAGTGGGAAATAAGTTATCCTCAAAACATAAAATTGAAACAAAATAGGTAGGCAAGGACTCCTACCCCCAACCAGTAGGTGCTCAAATATCAGGTACTACAAATGTCTATGTTCAGTCTTATGCCTCTGGAAAGACGATAGTTATTTCCTTGTTTATACAAATGAATGATGTCTTTCAGGATGTGTATGATGCTTATCTGTTTGTGCAGCTATCCATTGCGCAAAATCTTTTCACGAAGATATGCATTGTGTTGCTGAGATATCAGAGATATTGTTGGAATTGTCTATTCTTAATAGTGCTTCCACTGTATTGTGTTTATTGATGTAGCTTTCCACTTGGGGAAAGGATGTGGCCTTATGGCTAGAGCGTTCGACCTCGAGCTGGTGAACCAGGTTCGAGTCTCAGCAGGGACGCTCAGCATCCTAGGATTCTGGGCAAATCACTTAATCTCCTCGTGCCTAACAAAAAATGAATGTATTCTTCTGTAAAGCAACTGGTGCTCGTGTAAAGCGCTCTGATGCCTTCGGGTCAACTTCACGCTATATAAAACTCCGGAAGAAAAAAAAAAGTATGTTGATGCCGTGTCTGAAAACTCTGTTATTGACAGGATTCCCTTTACTTGGAGACAGTACCATGGTTTTGCTTTGGTTATTCCAGCTCGCTTTGGAGATCTCCTTAGTGCTGCTTAAGAGAGTGGTTGATAGTATTGTCTTTGATCTTGCTCATGTGCCTATGCCACAGTCTTGAGCTTGAGCTCTTTACAGTGCTGCAACTCCTTAAAAAGCTGTACATAACGCAGAATGTGTTTCACTGAATTCCCGTGGCATATATTCTGTTTAGAGAGCCCTCTGTGGTATTTCTTTTTTTAATAAAGCCATTCATAATACTGTCTGGGTTTATTGAGATTTTCAGTGCCAGTGTAGTGTTCTTTAGAATGTAAGTTATGGTTATTGAAGATAAAGAGGTCGTTCCTGGTCTGCTTCATCATCAATTCTTGCTGTGGTGCCGTCTTAAATTTCTTAAAATCTCTCAGCCCTGCTTCTGGTATGCAAATGATAAAGGTCCTAAGTTAGTTAATGCGCATGTCAATGCCTTACTTTACAACAAATGCAATGCCGCTGGCAATCTGGAATCAGAATCTTGCACAATACTGAATGTATCCTACTAGACACTAGAGAGTCCCTCCATGAAAAATGTCCCATTAGTTGTCCAGCCACCTTACTCCTCTTGCACTGATTGTTGACCTTGAATAAAGTTGACTAAGCGGTATTCCTAGGCCAACTGAGAGCCTGATCCAGTGCGTCTGACCCTGCTCTTGTGTGGTAGAAATATTTTTCTCAAACTGCTCCCCCAAGGAAAGCATCACATCTTTCAATCCTCCAGCTGTATCCTTGATTGTGGAGCACCTTAGAAATCTCCATTTTCTCCTTCTGCATTTTAAAGCCTATGTGCTTACACTGGCAACATTACCGGATGTCATGCTCGACCCACCTCTTGAATTCTCAACCCCATTAGATTGGGGGACCTGCCAAGTTTCTAATGATGTAGTCTCAGTCAACTCTGCCATAAGAAATTCTCTCTGGGCTGCCTGTCCACCACCGGGCTAACGGCTTAACATGGTCAGAAGGCCCCTGCCAATTTAGGGATGACCTGCTTAATTTTAGGTCTTATCTTGAGACACCTTAACCTGTCTGCTGCAGCTCCTGTGATGAATGAAGAAAAAACCCAGTGAGGACTTCGGGCCTCCCCAGTCAGTCTTTAGAAGCTTTGGCTCAGCCCAACTGTTATTCATATGTTAGACCAGCCTGCTGAATTACATTTTCTTTCCTGTCACGCCATTAATTGTAATAGCCTGTCTATAGAGTGCATCCATGAATTTAGAAATGGAAGCACACTACTCATCTACTCACACCCTATGCATGCTACTGCTTCTACTCCTTCTCCCACTTCTATCCCTACTTCTGCTCATATGACTGTGATTTGCCTCTTCTAACTCTTATCCTTACCCGAACTCCTACCACTCTTCTTTCTCCACTCCATGCCTTTCCCTTCTCATACTCCCATTTCAGCATTTACTCGATGTTATCCATACTCCTATTTTTACTCCAGCCCATGTTTCTAGATTAACCCATACCTACTCCTACAATTACTTCTATGCCTAGTCTTAATCCCTTGACTCCTCCATCCAGGTCGTACTCTCACCTTCCTGTGCACCAACCTTCTGTCTGGTATCATCTTTCTACTTACTGATTTTGCCTCGTCTACGTTTACCGTCTGCTGCACTCCTTACTCCTGTATTCCTCTCTGCAGTACTTCTTTCCTCACCACAGTCAATCAGTTTGACTACCAGTTCCTCACTCGTGCAGATCGACCTTGTCATACTGAAGTCAACATACAGAACTGGAAGCACAATTATGTACAGTGACTTGCTGCAGTGATGTGCCACAGTCTTCTCTACAGAGCCCCAGGTAAAAAAAAAGACTTTTTAAGCCTCGTCATATGGTGATTTGACTTTCTGGCTCTTCCCTTTCACCAAAAAGAAGTTAACTTCTCCACTGTTCAACATCCAGTTGGATTTCCATCCCTGGGGGTTTAGAATCTAGAATAATTGTAGGGTTTCATGGAGTACTCCAATGAAAAGGTTTGGATGAGTTCAGTTGTAGGCTCTGCATATTACTGCCTGATTGCATTGTGCTGCTCTGAAATGTGGGAGTCATCCTTTAGGAGCATTATGCTGGAAATAGTGTGCAACAAGGATGAACTAGATAGTGGTGAGAGCTGGGCAGACTGCATCAGTTTCAGTAGCAGACATGACCGTAGATAACTTACCACACTCTTATGACCTTATCTTTCTCACCAGTGCTTTAGCTGCTGTTTTTTTAAAGCGGAAACTGGCATGTGCTGTTGGGGGGAATTTGATTGGATTTGAATTGGCCAAGTGTTGTTTTAAACAAAGGTACTGTGCGCTCTGTTTGCTGCCATACGGTGGGCAACCAAAGTTTGGTAATGTCTGAGACACAGTGGCTTTGGAATGATACAGTATACACCACCATTTTTACTGCAGGTTCTGGTGCCAACCCATTACATGGAAAATAGTTCTTGATTTCCATAAAGCTATAAAAGGCTTGTTTCATGGACCAGAAGAAATTTGTTTTTTTATTAATTAATGTTTTGAGGTTGAAACGACAAAGAGCTTTCAAGTTTATGGGAAAATTATAGAATGACTTTTGGTAAGGAATTTGGGAATCCGTGGCTCAGAAGCGGGGTACATTTTGAAAAATGTTTTAAATTGTCAGTGGAATATCCCACATTCTATAGTAGACCTCAAATAGCAGTGGATAACCTGGAGACATCTCTCCCGGCCTCTCATAATGAGGTCTTTGCTGTATAATGTACTAAGATTAGCGGTCAGATGAAGACAATCAGAGAGACTATGCAAATGAGATTGGCCACAAGATCAGCTATTCAAAAGCCGTTCAGAAATTGTCAATAGCGCACATGTGCCCTTAGGATGAAGAGACAGGGTGTTTACTGATTTTTTTTTCTTCTTTTTAATAAAAGACCATCAACCGACAACTAAAATTAACCCAAGCTATCCAACTCAGACAGAAGAGGAGAGAAAGGATAAGGTTAGTGTCAAGGACAAAGTTGAGACATTTCAGAGGAATAAGAGGAAATGTGACAGGAATAATAAATATTGATACGGGTAATCTGGCTGCCTGTGGTGACAAAGACATAGCAAAGGTGATAATTTTGGAGAGTAGTCAGGAATGGAACACCTCTAATGTGGATCTCTAAGAGAAAAATAGAGAATGCTCAGGTAAGAGCTGACGAGAGAGAGATTGGAGGGAATCACATGGAGAGATAAAGGACAAGAATGGTACCCAGCGTGAATATGGAAGTGATGATGATATTCCAGCCATGGGTGGTTGTCTTTTAGAGTAGAATGGGAAGAGTAAAGATGTGAGCAAGAGTTTTGGAGACACCTAAGTATCTGACTATTATGTAGTGATTAGTTTGTTTGTTGTGCTTCGGCAATGGAGTTTCCTTTTTTCTTTCTTATGCTACATGTCTCGTTTATTCGATGTTTTTTGTGAAGGTATTGGTTTGTTCTGTGTAAGGAAAAAGATATTGTAGTCAGTTGTATGTTGCATAGGTAAGGAAGATGCTGTAATGCTTCTATAATGAGGGGTTAGAAATATTGTAGGCCATTGGTGAGTGGGGCTGAGGAGACTATTTCCTGGTTGCTTTACACTGCATGTGTTATATACATAAAATAATGCTTATTTATCATTTAGCCCTTCAGTAGACCCTTTCACTGAACAGTAGTACTCCTTAGTCCCTTCTTTTTACCTGCATCTAACTCCTCTTCTAGACATGGTTCAATTCCCTCCATTAGTGAATGTAAACGACTCTTGCCTATCTCAGCTGCCATGTTTTATAGCTTATGCTAAGTTAGCTCACCAGATCTACCCAGTGCTTCATTTGTTTAAAAAAAAAAGCAAGGTCCAGGGCCCTCGTCAGGAGACCACTGCAGGTCGTGCTACAATTGCTGATGTAGGCGCTGCCAATGACAGTACCGAAACAACTACTAACCATCAGCCTTCTACAAATGTGACAATTCAGACTACTGTGGGCCCCCAAAGCTATAAGAATGGCTTGGGTGCAGGTATGTCATTTGTAATGTACATTGAAGTAATAAACAACTGTTGTTGTGTTCACCTCTAAATTAGATAGACAATGCCACCATGTGGCAGACTGTCATAAGTGCTGGTGCCAAGCACTGGAAACCACTGGATCAAATTAAGCACTGGATCTACCTATCTCTGAGCCTCAGATGTGCTGTGTCAGGGCACCATGAAACCGCAACAGATGAAAACAGGCTTGCTCAGCTGCTAATTTGTACATTTTTGTTATTCATGAAGGCCATCTGCTAGTTCTCAGCTCAGCTAAACACCTGCTTGTTGACTTGGTGGGAACCTCTGCATGTGATCAATACTAAAAATGGAATGTATAATAAGGTATATATTCGAGCTCTGCCTTCTATTGGGGAGCCTATCAACATAGTTGATTTATGGGGATCCTGTTTTCAGTAATCTTTGTGATTCACAGACTACTATTTATTTGTAATAAACACTTTCAAACTCTACCAATACTTGAGAGAGAGTTTGCTTCGACACTGTGTTCCCTCTCTGCCCCACTTACAGGAACAGTAGGAAGGTTCCCTTTCTGTGTACATCTCCTCTGTACAGCACTCTTCTTCTTTGTAGTTGTGTTTGTGCTATACATTAACCCTGCATATACATATATGTACATTCAAGTTCAAGATGATCTAGCTCTCTTTGGCGATCTCGTGAAAAGATTCTTTCCATTACAGCAGAGGTGTACACAGTGCATCAGAGATTACTCTCAACTTTTCTCTTGGTTATAGTCTTCTCCAAGTTTCACAACATCTCTCTCTTTCCTAGAAATAGAATCTAAAGCTTTCTTCAGATTCTACCTTCTGCTTGTCTGGCACAAGCTCTAAGATGCTGTACAGTTATTTGAAGCTAGTCAGAGGTTTGGAAATTGTTTAGAGACAGAGCATCGCATCACAGAGAGAAGGGCTGAGAAGAGAGGTGGCCATTGTCCACACCCTTCCTTGTTTCGACCCTTAGTTACTACCACCTTAGAAATAACTTATGAATATACAGACAAGCCTATGCAGTCACGTTCTATTGCAGGACCTCTGTCTGAGAAAGAACGAAAGAGATGTAAGGAACACGTTCTTTGTTTATATTGTAGTCAGAGGGTCATGTTGTATGTATGTGCTCAATCTTACACCCACATCCTAGATTCATTACTCCCATCAATAGTCAAAAAAACTAGTATTTTTTCCACTGTCAATAATTCCTTCTTAATTACTACTGGATAATTAATATTGGCTGGCCTACTAACTCACGTCTTGAGACTTCTAGATTTCTATCATGATAGACTTTGGAGCCACAGGATTATTTATGGGTAAGACCTGGGCTAACGAACACCAAATGCCAGTAGATCTATAAGAAATCCCTGCTATAATTCGAGCAGCAGATGGATTTATTTGAAGTTCTGGTCCAGTGACGTCCTATGGACACTTTCAGTGATTCAGTTCTCTCAAACATGTTGAAATGTGTTCTTTTGATGTGATTGCCTCTCTTTATCATTCTATTATTTTAGGAATTCGATGGCTCAGTCCTCATGATTCTTATACGAATTTGACCACCAGAGTATAGATTTTTTTATTTGGAATTATGTGCTTGTCATTGTGTGTGATGTTTTCTTTATTGGTCTCCTCAGTTATTCCCTCAAGATATCTCTTGCTCACATAATAAGAACCTTTTCACACATTTCTGAACACTATCTTGAGTTTCAGGATTTGTTTATGACACCAGTTGCTAGAGTTCTTCCATGGTAAAGGTAATACGGTTTGGAGATCTATTTAGTTACTGAAGATATTGTTCCATTTAGCAGGATATATCATTCATCAGAACCTGAAAAGAAGGCCTTAAGAGAGTTTTTGGCTAAGAAGGATTCATTAAAGTTAAGATCCTACATATTTTACAACTAAAAGTGTAAACATTAAGAATTGCCATTCACTCTTCTTAATCCAAGATATTCTAGCATCTGCTCCTGATACCAAACATTTTACAAAGCTATATTTAAGGGGTGCCTGTCATCTGCTAAGGATTAAAAAGGCAAAAAGAATTTTTTTAGAATGTTGAACAATGTCAAACATTCACCCCAGTACAGAGATCTGGGCCTAAATCCATCGTTTTTTTGCTCCCCATGCCATTCTAGTTTAACCATCCATTTGCAAATCGGTCTTGACCCTGTTCCTCCTGGGAACAGTCCAGCCCAAACTGCCAGGCCAGGTCCTTCCTGGACTGGAAACAAGCATCCTAGGACTGGTTTCGGGGTTTCACCCCTCATCAGCCAGGCTAGCTTGAGTCCAGTGGCATGGAGAGCACGGGAACAACGTCTGGGCATACCCGTCCCATTCAGGGTGACAAAGGCAAAAGGAACAATTGATGGACAGAATGTTTAACACTGGATTCAAGCTAGCCTGGCTGATGAGGGGTAATACCCCGAAACCCGTCTCAGGATGCTTGTTTCCGGTTCAGGGAGGACCTGGCTTGGCAGTTCGGGCTGGACTGTTCCATGAGGTGCAGGGTCAAGACTGTTTTGCATGTGGCTGGATCTAAACTGGGGTGGAATGGTGATCAAAAGAACGATGGATTTAAACCAGTTCTCTTGACTGGGGGTGAATGCATGATTTATTCAGAATTCCGTCCATCATTTGTTTGCGTAGCACTTTTCGCCCTAAGGGAGATTGGTTTGCCCAGAAGTGGGTCCCTTGTTCACAGTGCCACTGGATTCAAGCTAGCTTGGCTGATAAGGGGTAATACCCGAAACCGGTCCTAGGATGCTTGTTTCTGGTTCAGGGAGGACTTGGCTTGGCAGTTCGGGCTGGACTGTTCCCATGAGAGGCAGGGTCAAGACTGATTTGCATATGGCTGGGTCTAAACTGGGGTGGCATGGTGAGCAAAAGAACGATGGATTTAACCCAGATCTCTTGACTAGGGGTGAATGCATGATTTACTCAACATTCCGTCCATCATTTGTTTGCATAGCCCTTTTCGCCCTAAGGATTAAAGAGGGTCATTAGTGAAAGACAGGGTTGCATACTCTTTTTGAGCATTACGAGTACTGAGTGCTATCACTCAGAAAGTTTCTTCTTCTCTGATCTACTAAATCATTCTGTATTTGTCTACTTAGATGATATTTTGGTACTTATTTTTTAGCTTAAACAACATGTTTTACATGTTAGGATGGTACTGAAACCATTAACTACTATGTAAACGTAAACATGAGAAATATATTTATAAAGTTCCCAAAGTTGAATACTTACAATACATCATTTCTGCAGCAGGAATTTCTATGGACCCAAAGAAAGTAACAGCAGTCACAGGTAGGCCAGCCCCTATTAATGTTGAATAGATTCAATGTATCCTTGATGTTGCACCCTTTTATTCGCACTTTATTTAGAATTGTTCTCAACTTGCAATATCGATCATAAGACTTTTGAAGAAAGGTACAACTTTTTCATGGAAATAAGCTACAAATACTGCTTTTAAACATTTGAAAAAATTGCTTGTATTGACCCCAGTTTTTGGACATCCTAATACTATTTTTCAATTCATTCCGGAAACTGATGCTTCGTATAGCATGATTGGTGCTTTGCTACTACAAAGACAGCAGGATCACTTTTGAGAACATTCAGTCTTCTTTTTTCATGTTACTTAACTTGTTGTGAAACGAACTATTCAGTGTTAGAAAAGCAATTACTTGCCATGGGAGGCTTGCACACAACTGGATCACCTATTGGTAGGTGCTAGATATCCTGTGGAGATTTGTACCGATCACGGAAACTTTCAGGTACTTTATAATATGACTTGCTGCAGGGCTTATTTGTTTTCACAGTTTGACTACATCTTATATATTCCTGCTTTACAGAATTCAGTTGTTGATGCTCCTTTCAAGTCATCGATGCACAGGCCTTAACTAATCAGGGGACAATGAGTTTCCCATTTTTACCAACTCGTCCTTTTATGATTGTAGAGAATTATCTCTTACTAGATAACAGAAGCATTTATTGCCTTACAAAGTGAAAATTCATCTTTGCGTGATCAAATAGAACTGTGAAATGGGCTTCCTTGTGTTAGGAGAACATGGGTACTGTCTACTGAATTACAAGTTCAAGTTATGAAGCTATTTCATGACTTACCCATTTTAAGTCACCATAGAGTGTAGACTACTATTGGGTGGGTTATGAGGCATATTTGGCGGTCTTACTTTAAAAAGATGTTAAACATTTTGTAGCCTTCTGCTCTGTGTCTTGCCAAGCCAAGAGCTCACATCAATTACCAGCTGGGTTATTACATCCCTAATAGATTCCAGTTGAAACTTAGGGGCCGATTCCGATTCGGGCCGGAAATCTCTCCGACCGAGCCGGACCCGGAGAGATTTCCGACCGAATCGGACCCGTGCAGCCCGACCGAACGAGTACGATGCGTCCATATGCTATCGTACTCGAGTCGTTCGGACTCCCATTGAAGTCAATGGGAGCCGGTCGTACAACGCGTACGCGGGCTCCCATTGCCTCAATGGGTGTGAGGCGAACAAGGGCGCCCCCTACAGCGGGTACGCAGCGAAGCGACTCGCGCCGTACACGCACAGGTAGGGGTGACCCATGGGTCCCCCCTGTGTGCGACTTGCGCGGCTACGCATACAGGGGGGTCCGACACGGACCCCCGAAGTACGGCTCCGACTGCTCTTTCGAGCCGGACGGCGCGTGTCGGTCGGACTGCTCGCGGCGCGCATCGTACTTACCCGGCCGGGGAACGTCTCCATTGCGCGGTGCGAGTCGTGTCCGAGCGAGTCGGTCAGTGAGGTTAGACCCGGGAACGAGTCGGTCGGAGCGGTTGGGACGCCCGAACGAGTCGGTCGGCGATTTCGCATCGTACTCGCTCGTCCGGACGCACGTACGAATCGGTCGGGAAATAGGGCTCTGAATCGGATCCGGTTATGCCGAATCCAATTCGGAGCCCTACCGGACAAGATCGGAATCGGCCCCTAAGTCTTGAATAGCCACAGATTTTGTTGTGGAAATACCTATATCTGATGCGTGCACAGTGATCATGGTAACAGCAAATATGTGCATTAAGAAGGCACATTTTAACCCACTAATAGGATTACCTGCTCCTACGGAGATGGCACAAGACTTCCTTGGGGCTGTCTTTCATCTTGGGGCTTACCTCACAAAAGTATTTCTCATTGGGGTACTCAACTTTTTGGAATGCAGTGTGCAAAGGATTTGATATACAAAAAAGGATTGTCTTAAGGTTATCACCCTCAGTCCAATGGTCAGACAGAGCCTTGCCTTCAGAATTTGCATATATCAGCGCTGTTATTTCTGCCACTGGTTATTTCCCCTTTTTCGCTTTATGAGGTATGCATCACCAGCTGTTATCCTTGGATTTTGGTGAGCATAAATTTATACCAGCAGTTACTCATTGTTTCCACTTTACCAAAAGTTAGTAAGGATGTAACCGCTAAAGTTCAAAAGGCTTAAGATGATACGCAAAGATCACCTAACAAGAAAAGAAGGGTAGTCCCTGAATATCATACAGGACATTAGGTAAGGTTGTCTACCCAATATTTGCCTTCTAGAAGTATTCCTAGAAAGCTTGGTCACATTTTTCAGGTCTTCTCCCATTTCCAAGTTCATTAATTCAAATGCAGTTAAGTTGCAACTTTCTTCTAACTGAAAGGTTCATCTGTTATTTCAGTCATCACAAATAAGACCAGTTGTAGTCTTTTTTTCCATCACAGAAAGGACCCTATCCCTCCTCCACATTTTGTTGATGGCCATAACGTGTTTGAAGTGGCTGGAATTTGGGCCTATCATGTATCCTGAGGTCAACTTTATTTTTAGTTCACTGGAGGATCTGATGTCCGTGACCGCACTTGGTAACTGACACATCATATTCATGCCCTTCATATATTATCTCGTATTTTTAATGTCTCACCCTGAAACTTTAAATAATCATCTTGGGTAATCTTTCTTTACAGCACGTAGAAGGATTTACAGATCTTTTGCAGATGGGTATACTCTTATGCCTCGCCAAATTGGAACCACAAGTCTTCGTGGCCCCCATCAAATAAGTATTAGAACCACGAATATATGCAAACCCTTCTCATTTGCTTTGAGCAGCAGGATCAGTGGTTGCCACATTCCTTCTACAAATAGATTGTGCATTTGTTTAGAGTTTTTTTCTGCTACTCATTTGCTTTTTCCTCTTTTGGGTATGTCTAAGTTGCCTTTGCCATCATGCACAACTTTCTTGGTCTCTTCACATTACTCTCAGTGAAATTAAATGAAATTAAAAACCTGTATAAAGCGCAAACAAATGCTCAGAGGCATCAAGGTGTCAGTAAAGCTGGAAGACAGTGGTGGCACTTCTGAGGGAGGTTACCCTTATCACCCCACTCTCAAAAATGTTTTAAAGGAAATGTGACGTGCTATTAACAGGCAGCCCCTCTTATATTTCACAACTCAAGAGTGATAGCCAAGATATGGTTTCTACTGAGACACTTCCTTGGTGGATATGGGATGAGGACGTGGATAGGTTCCTATAAAATACAAAACAAATGTTATTTATTATGATGGACAATATCATTGAAATATGTTCAGTCACCCTAACTCTCATCCTCTGCAATCCAAAAGTAAAGCTTGAAGCGCAATGATTTCTTTATAAAACACCAACATCCCAGGAGTGCAACAAAAACAATAAACAGCACATTAGAACCACATTGGAGCCACTACAAGTTCTTGTGCTTTAACTCTTGTCAAGATGCCACAGAATAGGACTTTTTCTAATCGTGGGAGCTGCTGTTCTGGAGCAAAGACTTGATTTAGAGAAGAGTGATAATGTATAATCCTCAGAAATGACTAAATGATGCAATTCCCACTTGAGGTTTCACCACCGAAGGAGATGTAGCATAGCAATGCTACAGCTAACAATGCTGGAGAACCTGCTATTGGGGAGTAGGCATTTGGAGGGACTTAACTTACTATGAGGCTTATTATGAGTACGGCGATCCTGGGACCGCTGTACATGCAGTGGCGGTCCAACTGCTGTATTAAGAGAATGGCGGTGGGACCGCCACAAGACCGCTGTCACTGCCAGGATCCTGGATCCCGGCAGGGCAGCGGTGGGGAAGGCAGCAGTCTGCCGTGGCAGTGACGATCTTGGCACCGCCGGGCAGATTACGACCTGCCATTCCACCAAGTATTTCATGATGGTAACCCCGCCAAGAAATACTTTGCGGAACAGCATGTAAAGGGGCCACCAACAGCTGATGTGCACCGATCCAAAGTGTGCTGTCCTGAGTGCACTGTGTGGCATGCATGACATGATAGATGCCACACCATGCACGCAGGACCTGGAGGTGCTGTCACAGCAGTGGTATGCTTGTTAGGTTCTCCTATGAGCCTAACAGACCACCGCCGCACAGCCCACCCGCCCTGGATTCAACTCAGAATCCGACGGGAGGATACGCCAAGGGCTTGGCAGTTTTCCTGGGACCACCACAGTGGTGGTCCCAGACAAGGACCGCCAAACTCGTAATAGTGCCCTATGTCTTTTCATCGGATTATAAATGAGCACCATATTATGAATGAGACGCCAAGTCTTTGGAAACCCAAACATTTTGGTGCCTCTTATCTTGGATCAGAATCCATCAGGATCACTCACCATGCCTGCTGCCTTCGTTTTTTTGGTGTTCATAATAATAATAATACCAGTATTTGTAAAGCGCGAACAATTACCTGAGGATGTCAAGGCGCTGGGGGCCATCGGGAAGATTAAGCGAGATATTGCCCAGAGTCACATGGTGCTGGGCTAACCCGCGCCATCGCCGGGGATTGAACCATAAGCCCCCGTGTTCCGGAGTCAGCCGCCCTAGCCGCTGCGCCACACCTCTTCCCCATTCATGATAATGCCTCTGGTCATGAAGGAGCTAGCCACTGCAGTCATTTCTCTTTACCTCAGTAGAAGAGAAGGCACAAGGCACCAAGTTCTACAGTGAAGAAAGCATTATAATCTGTTGACAAAGCAAGGCTAGGCATGTGATTGAAACTCTTCATTCATCTAGGGCTGCAAGGGAAAATAGTTGTCTGGTCAGAGCATGGAATGAATGCACATCCCTTCTCTTCCATAACCCAACTGTTTGTTTGCACGCACATGTAACAATAAACAATGCTGCTAGGGGCAGCTCCTGCTCTAAAAAAATTATATTATAATTTTCTTTTTCGCCGTTGCCTCTGCTGGGTAGCCGAGTTGCAGGGCCAGGCTGGGCTATCCTCCTGAGCTTCAGGAAGAGGAGTTGTGGGCACCACTAAGCTTGCATGATGGTTTGGCCATTTTAGGCTGGCCAAACCGTCATGAGACTTACATTTCTCCACCCGGCTGTGTTGTACAGCCAGGTAGAAAAAAGCCACAGGCTCCCAGGCACTGTCAGGGTGGCAAACTAGACCATGCTACTATTCCCAGCATGAGAGAAGCACTCTGGGATTGGTATCTGGGAGCCTGCGCAGTGTGCACCAGTCAAGGTTCGGGAGAGAAGGAAGATGGAGCGGACGCGAATGCAGTGTCAGGTAAGTCGTAATTTTTTTTAAATATATTTTTTTAAATGTATTAATGTGCCACCCCCCACCCCTTTGCTGCCCTACCACGTCGCATCCAGAGCAGCTGCCACTGGATGCTGCAGGTAAATCCAGAAGGGTAAGTTTGTACAAGGTAGCAGTGAAATAATAGGTAGCAAGAATATCTGTGCTACGCTGAATATGAGATATGCAGGGGCACAGAGAGACTGGGAAGATGTATTTCCTAAGTAGAAATATCATCTTCTCTATACTGCTCCTTATCTGCCTGCTCAAACCCTTGGTAAAATTACTCCATTTGTCTTGCATGCACATCTGACATGCACACAACAATATTTATCAAACTCTCTCCTCCTGCACTCCATGAATGTCAGAATCATTATACACAAAGCTTTACACCTATGGAAATGATTCTTACCATGGTAATATATGTGCATACAGACTGACTGGAGGTTATATGACGAAATAGCTGTGTCAAAAATATCACCAAAAAATATTGAGAACACACATATTGAATGTATGTACTTTGTCAAGTACAAAATATTGACTACAACAATATGGAAGACCAAAGTATTTTCACAAAATAGATTAAAAAAATAGGTAGATTGAATGTTAAATATTATACATTATATTAACTTCTAAAAATATAGAAACTTAAAAAATACATTTAAAAACAATATGTATAGTATAAATATAAAATTAAATTTTCTAACTTACAAACATAAAATAAAAATACACCCTAAAATAAATGTAAAAAATAATAAACATAATCGATAAAATACAATTATAAAAGACATGAATAACATAACACATTAATAATAACAATAACTAAAACACCATATACTACATATTAAAAAATACATATACAATAAATAATCAAAACTAAAAAATCAATAAATATAATGAGCACCCAAAACAATACATAGTAAAAAAATAAAAATAAAAAGATAAAATCACAAAAAAGCCTAAAAAATTGAATTGTATTTTGTTTATGATCTTAATATAATCTAAAAAAATCATATAAAAAATTAGATTTGTAGGGGTCAAATTGACAATTTCCAAGCTAATATATGGGGTGTCAGATTTACTATTTCCACTCCGGCATAAATAGCAATAGGGTACATGCTGAACTTTGGTAAGCTCAGATTGGCTATTCACACTCCTAAAATATGCAAAAAACCTAAATATACATACAAAATTAACAAGAAATATATTTTACCAAATATATAAAATGGTAAATAATATTGTAACCTTATATATTTTTTAACAATAATTAAAAATTAAAAATATTACATTAACCATTAAGATTATAAATAAAATAAATTTAGGAATTGTTACCAATTAAAAACATTTAAAAATGTATTTACTTAAAACACTTCCCAAACCATTATGCCAAAAATCCAACAATCACAAAAAAAGTTAAACTACCTGAAAAACATAAATGATATAAATGAAGTTAAAAATACTAAAACTTTTAATATATAAAAAACCAAAGCATAATGCAATTACTAAATACACACAATATTAAAATCAATAAAATCGTTTACAGAAGCAATACCCTATTTAACCCTTGAACAATTACGATGTTTAATTTATTAATATTTTTCAAAAATAAAATACTTCAGTACTTAATCAAATTACCAAATTAAAAATTAGAATATCCTATTTATAAACAATTAAAATGAATATTTTTAAAAAACATCCTACCCTATTCTCTTACAAACCCAATAACCTGCCAGTAAGAAAATAGATTCAACTAAAATAAAAGATTCAATAAAATAAACTATAGTAAAAAATATTTAAACATACTTAACGTTCGAATAATAAGCACAAAACTAAAAAAAACTACAAAGTAATTAAAACACAATATTATATAGAACTATATTATAAAAAAATCTATATAATGTGCCTAAAAATTATGATCTAACATTCAATAATCTGTCCCAATATTTGACATATTTGTGTCAATCAATATTTTTGAAACAATATTAAGTTCACACACCTGTGATACAGATGTTAATTTCAGGCCAAATGTGAATCCTTCTACATCAGGAGAAAGAAAGATCTGCCACATTGGCAAGCTACAGTATGCAGCTCTGCTGTTCAAAATGAGAATTGCACTAAGCAGCATTAGATAGCCTGATTATTAACCTCTGGAGTTTTCTTGCATTTGGACAGCAGTGGTTGAAAGTGTTTATGTTCTCATGAATGGGGAGACAGAAGAACAAAAGTAATATAGACAATCAATCAATCAATCAAAAATCTTTATTCGGATATGATATATCCATAAAAGCACAGATAAAATCAAACAATAAAAACATGAACATGCGTAATCAATAAGAAGTAATGCAGTATCTTAAAAACTGTTTCTGATATAAGCCATGAGTTGTATGGGGTGTCTACCATAAAAGATACAATAAATTATAACGAAAAACAAAAATACAAATGTTAAAAACAGTTAACATCAATACAATTAATATACAATTCAGTCGGCCTTCATGGAGTACACATAGTTCTGCGTGTGCATACTGCTGATTTAAAAAAATGAGCCGACACGGAAAATTAATTCATCTTCTTCCAGTTTAAGGATTTCCATGTAGGCTACTTTGAAATCAATAATAGCACTTTTTTTTAAAATGGCATCAAGAATCCTTTTGTAAATTTAGAATAAAAACTACAAGAGAATAAAAAGTGTAACGATGTTTGATTACTTCGTTCATTGCACGGGCAGGGCAATTCATCGAGATTAGCATTATATCCTAAAGGAAAACATAATAGGAATTTCAAAGTGCCAGCCCTTAGGCAGAAGAACAATCCTCATTCCTAGCGACCTATAGGTTTTAAAAGATATCGGGCTGGCAGATAGGAGGTATCCTCAATAGACATATACCTAACAACTGAGGTTTTCTGAGCCTCTTTCCCATGTCTTGCGTCACTGTACTGTTCGTACAGAGCCTCTTGTAACACTTTTTTATTTATAGCCTCAGAATGGGTTGGATTTAAGAAAATATGCAAAAGGTTCACGCTTTTTAAGCTCTCTCTTACAGCAGCGAGCCAGGGTATATCCCCACCCTTCTCGCATTTATGACAATCGATTATTATGTCTCTGGTAAGGGTTGCTGCCGAGTTTTTCCAAATTGCAAGCCAAAATAAGGCCGGGCGAGCCCTAATATAATCTTCAACGTAGGACAATTTCAATTCTTTGTGACAGACATACACAGAAGAAGAAATCGGGGCTCCCAAGAGTTTCCTACAAAATCTATTTTCTTCACCCTGGATACTATTGCATTTTGTAAAGCCCCAAACTTCAGCGCTGTATGTTGCGGTGGGGATACACTGTAATTTAAAAAAATTCTTGATAGCTAAAACCACTTCTGTCCTTTTAGGTTGAGGTAGACCAAGGATTGTATTAATACTTCGTGAAAACTTACTTCTACTATGTGCCACATGGTCGGACCAAGAGCCATTTGCTGCGAATACCAGCCCAAGATAAGGGAAAGTGCAAGTGCTATGTAAACTTTCAGAATTCACAGTGATTGTATTGATAGAATACTTTTTCGGGCCGCAGGCCATTAAAAACGATTTTTTAAAATTAGTCCTTAAATCTAAAACAGCCATAAAATCTACAAAACCTCGTACTAAAGTGCGTAGTCTGTTGGGTGTGCGGGCTATTAAAACCGCATCATCGGCATACAGTAGGGCGGGGAGTATGTTGCCATTTATTCTAGGAACGTCATTAGTAAGTTTTACTAATGAGATGTGTAGGTCATTAATGTATAAAATAAAGAGAAGGGGTGCGAGAACGCACCCATGTCTAACACCTCTGTCAATTTTAATCTCTCTTGACACCTCCCCGTCCTTACTGATCCTCACCCGGGCATGCAAATCCCTGTGCAAATAAGCTAAGAAATGTACTAAAACCTCATCCAGGCCGTATTTTAAAAGGATGGACCATAAACGTGACCTGTTGACATAGTCATAGGCCGAGGTGAGATCCATAAAGGCAAGATAAATAGGAGATTTTTAGCTACAGTGTACTTGCCAATGATCAAATTTGCTTCTGAACCCTAATTGACAAGGCTGTAAAATATGGTCTTCCTCGGCCCATGACCTTATCTTATTATAAAGAATCCTCCCTAAAATTTTCAGTGTGTTGTCAATCAGGGAGATTGGTCTATAGCAGCTAGGGTTAGATCGGTCGCCCTTTTTAAAAATCGGTACAATGATACTAGTAGACCATGTACTCAAAATCGTGGCGATGGTTAAATTGTTAAAAATATTTAATAAAAGAGGCCCCCAGAAATCAGGTTTATTTTTAATAAGGACAATGGGCTGCCTGTCAGGACCCGGAGCTTTGTTGCCCAAGCTCTGTTGAATTGCGTCCTCCACTTCTGACAGGGTTATTTCAATCCTGGTAGGAGCATGATATTCATAAGAATCCTCATTTTCAGTTGGGGCTGAATAGATTTTGGAGAAATGTGCCTCCCAAGAGTCGCTAGTTATATTGCAACTTATGGGGGTCAGTGAATGTCCCATTGACCTAATGTTTTTGACTGCAACCCAGAAGCCATTTCCGTTTTTTAAAGCAGCGGCGCATGCGAGGTTATCCCAACGGTCTTTTAAAATTTCGTCCTTTCTTAGCCTAATAACTGTCTTGTAATGGTGCCTCAAAGATTTAATAAGTACCAAATCTCTGGGGGTCATTGAAAGTGCCTTACGAAGCTCTGTATTGGCTAAGGAACAATCTCTATTAAACCATCTAGGTCCAGATTGAACTTCCATTATGGGCCTAGATAGCAAACATTTGATGCCCTCACAGAGTTGAACAAAGGCACCAATTACATCAGGGTTATGGTCTTTTAGTGTCAGACAGGTATCAATAAGTGACGAATATTCGCTTACCATTTTAAGAAACAGATTATTTTTATCAATACCCGCCAAACTAATCTTAAATTATCAGTGGAGGGTGATAAATTCCTTGCACCGCACTCCTTAGTGTACGTGGGCTTAGGGGCAATTCTCAGTGTTATTTTGATAGGATTGTGGTCACCATGAACGGTTGGTATAACCTCAGCTTTTGACAGACAATCTTCTAAGGTAGAAGAGATAAAAACATAATCAATGGTGGAAGCGCAGCCCCTGCCTCTATATGTCGGTTCAATGCAATTATCCTTGTCGGGTGCTGCAGCAATTTCCATAGCGTTAACTAAGTCGTGGTTACATAAATGGTCCAACAATTCTATCCCCCTATTGCATCGGGGCACGTTGGTGAGCGAATACGTCGTTAATTTATTCCCCCTAGAAATCCTAGCATTAAAATCTCCCCCCCAAGCAAATACCAACTACATTAGCAAAAGCCTTGAGGTTTTGTAGAGTTAAAATAAAATTAAACAAATTAATAAAATTTATATTAGGTACAGTATGGAAATCATTATTATAAAAATGAATTAAACAGATAGAAACACCCCTTGTGTAAATCAGAGCTTGTAACTTATCATTTTTTGTATCAAGTACCTTTACAGTACCTCCTGTCGAGATGTTAACCCAGACTGAAAGCCCACCAGATGGGCGACCTGCCTTAGGGACGGGGACAACAGTATTAAAGCATTGGAACCCTTCCAAATAAAAGTCCCGCGTGGCCCAAGTTTCCTGCATCATCAGGATGTCCTGGTTTTCGACTATTTCAATCCAGTCAGGTAAATTTATTTTAGATGCCAGACCGGCGACATTCCAACTTAATATGTTTAAATTTCTGTCAGTGTCAGTCAGTGTCAGTCCTAGTTGGGTTGTGAGGCCCGCAAGACGAATATTCCTTAAATGCAGGAATGCTCTTGTTAGGTATCTGAGCGGGTAGGAGTCAATCTTGAGTGTCTAGGGAGGACAATGGTAGAAACCTATTATGCATGGTTAGAGATGGAATATCATTTCTTTTTAAACCCAAAATTGGTTTATAGAAATAACCCAATGGCAATGACCAAATATGGCTTGAGCTAGTGGATATTTCTTCCTGCACCGTCAATAAGGATCTAACCATTGCGGGGTTTCAGAAGTTAACAACAATACAATCCCCCTCAATATTTTTAGGGGACGGCCCTACCCAGCTTACCCTATGAACCATGATAATGTTGTTTGAGTCTTCCACCCTAAACCCCTTGTATTTTGACAACCAATCAATGCTTTTATTGCGCAATTGGTGCCATGTCTCAGTTTGGTTTTTCCTGAGGGGAGGTACCCCTGCAAGGACTAAGACAAAAGGACAGGAAGCCGGTGGTAGGCTCAGTATATCTTTACTAACTTGAAGGGTTTCAATTCTCTCATGATCTGAGACCCCCGCACATATTTTACCACCCCCCGAGTTTAGTCTATCTGAGTTATCACGCGTCATTCTACTAGTGTTTGAAGGCATACATGGGGCTGTAACAGGCAAGCCACTAATACCACCAACATTAGATGGATTTCCCTGAACAGCGGTAACCTTTGATGAAAAACATTCTTTAACTTTAACACAGGTACTACAGGACCCGGATATTGGGAGGGCTGTTGGGACAGAAACATGTGGGTGGCAGAAAGTGCCATCAGTTATCAAATTTAGATCAGACCCCTCTGAAGTTACAGGCTTGGCACTTTTAAGTTGTGAGCTTAATCTATTTGACAGAGTGTCCAATCTGTCTAGCCGATTCCACAGGGCAGTAAAGTTCATATCAATTAGATCTTTGATACGTCCGAAGACAGTGTCCACGAGGGTGTCAATGAAGGTATCTCCAAGGCTACTGCAGGGAAAAGAGGGAAGTGTAGTGCCAGTCTGTGTGCCGATGGAACTCCTTGGTTCCCCATGGGAAATAAATTCTACAATCTCGGGGATCTGAGTGTTTGAAGGTGCCTGTAACCAAGAGCTCATAGCGGTGCGAGAGGAACTAGTACGGGATGGTTGTTTCCTCTTTGTAGGGATAGATTTGATCGTCTTCCTTTTGTGCTTAGCCCCTAGGGCCACAGGAATTGAAGAGGAATCCTCGTTTAATACTGATGGGGCGACAATGTCAACATTAGAAGTCTCAGTAGAGAGACCCTCATTACTGAGAATAAATCCTGGGCACGGGCACGGTGTGTTGCTTGAATTGGTGGTCTGCACATTGCAGGGCGAGAAGGGAACAACTGTATCAACTGGAGCCGCCCCTAACATGAGGCCATCCTGTGATGCTTCGATTCCAAGGGACAGTCGCCTCTCAGTTAATTCAATTTCATTAGCAACTATGTTGACTGCCCTTTCCAGCATACTATCTATACTTGTGATGACTGGTCGAGGGGGTAGTATCCCTATTCGTTTCCCCATATCGGAGGCTTGTCGCAAAAATGATTTTTCAACTAATAACACTCACCTAGTTGAACGTCCCGGTTGACAAACAAAAAAAGAGGAGGGCCCAGCCCGGCCTCTGTCGGCCGCTGATGGGCGCGGCCCGAGCACGCCCGCGCGCGTCCTGCACTGCGGGAGCTCCTGATGCCTTTTGTTGGTGCCTCCTGGCGCTTAGGGGCGTGACAGCGTTGGCTGCGGAGTCGCGGTGCCGCAGGGGATGCTGGGAGGTGTAGTCTTCCTCCCGGCACCCAGACCAGCAGACTCCCGACCCGGCAAGTTGGCCCCCAGCAGCGGTGACCGGCAGCAGGACGTTTCGAGCTTCCCGCACTGCGGGAGCTCCTGATGCCTTTTGTTGGTGCCTCCTTGCACTTAGGGGCGTGACAGCATTGGCGGCAGAGTCGCGGTGCCGCAGGGGATGCTGGGAGGTGTAGTCTTCCTCCCGGCACCCGGACCAGCAGACTCCCGACCCGGCAAGTTGGCCCCCAGCAGCGGTGACCGGCAGCAGGACGTTTCGAGCTAGACAATCACTTTGAGGGCTATTTTGTGTGGAGTACTTGATTTGCTATTAATGATACTTACCTTTACTGGTTTTTGGTAGGATTTTTATGAAAGGGTGTTTTACATGAAATAGTGGCATCATTCAGTAAACTAAGGCACTCTCACATATCAGTTCATACCAGAGACAATCCCCACAAGAAGCCCTCTAACCTGAGTGTACCACATAGTCCCCTTGCATACATAGGGGCTGATTATGATACGACCCGTAAAGGCTCCAACCTTCAGTCGGAGCCTTCAGGGCCGCATCGTAATATGCTGGTCGGATTCCTTTCCGACCGCCTCCTTTTGATGGAGGCGGTAGGAAAGGAATCCAACTGGTCATTCCGGCTGGCTTCCGATCGATGGGCTCGGAGAGCCCGTCCGTTAGTTGGAATGCGGTCTGTAATCGCAAGGGCGGCTCTTTCCACCTTTGAGATTACAATGACGGTTTCCACCATGGTTTCCACGCCGGTCTGTCCGACATGGAAATCATGTCGGAAAGCATCTTTGGGGGCCCCCCGCAGGACCCCCTTGCGTGCATGGCCTCCGGTTGGAGGCCGATGGGGCATCTATGGTGCCCTCCTGTTGATCCCTGCACCTTGTGGCAGGCACCTTGAGGTGCCTACCACGGGGTGCAGGGATGAACTGCACCTCCCACTTCACTATGGGAGCATGCATTACGGCCGGTTTATGGCCGTAATGCATGCTCCCATAGTGCAATATAGGAATGGGACTGAACGGTGTTCGGTCGCAAGCATCCTAATGGGGCGGTCGGGACCGAGTCGGTGTTGGGCGGAAATGATTCTGGCTGACATCGTAATGAGCCCCTTAGAGGAGATGTTTCTTAGCCAGGTGAAGCTGTACTGCTGAACAGTTCTTGCTTTTTCAGCTTCAATGTAATTCTTGAATGTCAGGTGAAGAGTTGATTTCATACTGGTACTGCGGTGAAGAAAGGATCTTACTGTACACTGAAGACTGTTCAAACTTTAGCAGCCCCATGTGCAACATTGCTCTCTTCAATATTTTTACATTGGAGAGGGCCATGCCGATTCACACAAGAACCGGACAATGGAGGTCATTACGATGACGGGCGGACTTTGTCCGCCCGCCACCGTAGCGGTGAATGGGACCGTCCGCCATAGGAGCGGCGGTCCCGCCGCGAGTATTAGGATGCATCCGCCACGGTGGCGGTGGTATCCCCTATTCCCAACATTGTGGCGGGCGGTGTTCACAGCACCGCCTGCCACAATGCTGGTAATGCATGTCGTGCATTGGCATGCACAAGGTGACAGGCACCACCTTGTCCATGCCAATGCAGGGGGGTACCATAGGTACCCCCCAAGTGCACCCCCAAGCCCCTCCCCCCGGGGGCCCGCAACAGGCCCCCATTGTAAAAGACTGTATGCCTTTCCATGGCGGCATTGCCGCCATGAAAAGGCACATCTCCGCAGTCATCATAATATGGATGGCGGTGTCTTGCAGACACCGCCACCATATTACAGCCCTTTTCCGCCCGGTCACCTGTGTGACCGGCGGAAAACCAGCGGACGGTCTTTCCGTCCGTTGGGCTCCCCCCGCCATCGTAATGTGGCGGGGGGAAATGGCATGCGGGCGGAGGGGAATGGCGGGCGGATCGCCACCGCCATACGGGCGGTGGTGGCGATCCGCCAGTCATCGTAATGACCCCCAATGTTCGGATTTATAACGGTCAGGATTTGTGTTTAGATTACAGAATGAAATGCAAACATACACCTTCGGTGTAGATTCACTCAGTGTGTCTCCTACCTGATCACAATCAGTTCTTTGAGGTGAGCAGCCTCAGCTTGCTGACACACACACCTCAAAATCTGCCCTTTAGATCTTTATTTCAAAGGGTTTATTCGCAGATTGATGGTAGATCAATTTAAAATCAGTAAATCGGTGAAAGTCTCAGGCAGATAAGACACGACTTGTGATAGATTCCTGTTAAGACGTGTCCCTCATGTGTGGATGTTTCTTCTCAAAAACTCTCAAATCTCCAGCTCTCACCTGACAGGTTTAATCAAATTTGAAATAGATTTTCATCAGAATGTTCAAAAAATGGCTGCCTCTTCATACCACAAAATGGATGACGAGTTTCAACACATTGCTGGTCATAATAACAAGAGAAAGAGCACAGTTTACCGATGGCACATTTTAGCATCATAAAAATGCAATGTTGGCACTCAAATTTATATAATGCAACGTGTCCCGAATTATTTCTCAGCAATCTAACTTTTCTACGTCTCATATATTAATCTAACAGCATTGCAAAGACATCCTTCGTACTCAGTGCAATTCATCAGAAATCTTGAATTGAAAGGTTTGCGCCATACATTAGTCACATCAAAGGAAAAATAAAATAAAGAGGCAGCTGCATAATTCATTACCAGCACAATGAGTTTTGCATTTTGCGTGGCACCACCATGCTTATGCTACAAATATGTAAATGAATGATGCCATGTTTATGCTACAAATATGGAAATGAATGAACGGACAATTGTATCAGGCAAGCAACCTATGTGTGGATTGCAGAGCATAGCTGCTGAATATAGCCTGCCCAAGATGCTCTCCTTGAAGCAATGGGTAACAGTGTTAAAAGAAGGTGAGATTTTCTTGATTTCTGATGGTGTTATCTGTGTGTGGTTCGTTAAACTGGGAGGCGCCTGTCTCCTTTTGAGGTGGAGACTGCAACCGACAGGCTCTGTTGTGGTGAGGGTATGCATTGTACCAAAATGCTATGTTCTATAGTATGAAATTAAAGGAGAAACTTTAATTTGGGAAGATGACGTCTCAGGGCTCGTTGTAACAAAGAGTCTTGCTTCTTATTCTTTCCCCTAGAGGAAAAAGATACGATGTTTCGACAGGTTGGGATAGAGAGAGTTTTCACAATAGAGACAAGAGTATAAGGTATGATCATTGCATCCAGCCTGTTGTCTCAGGAAGTCAGTGCTGGCAAAGTGGTGAAGCGTGCAGGCTACTGATCAGATTTGCTCTTGCTAGCTCATATCTGAGTTGATGTTTACTCATTGGCTTTAATTCTTGATTCTGAGGTGACAGACAGAGCTAATGGGAACGGGAGGGTCCAGTCAGTGGGAAGGATTGTTGCTTGTGTAGCACTGAGGAACAGTATTTTGGTAGATTTTCATGTGTTAGAGTACTCATAGCTATTCAACAACTCGATGTTGGACAGACAGGCCTTTAGGGTCTGGTGAAAGGGAAATAAATGCCTGATGAATGTTGGGCAATTCCAGATAGAAGGTTCTGGGATGATAATGTTTTGGATGAAGCATTGTATGATGCCTTCAGAGAGCTGCAGCTCCTAAGGCCTCGTATGCAGATTTTACAGAGGTGGAGGAGACCTACAGTGGAGCAAGCAGTCATGGGAGTCCAAATGAGAACTCGGATCTCTTCCCAGTCAAGCTATCAATCTATCGACAATGTATTTCTGTGGACATGATATGGTTCTACAAGATGTCTGTAGTGCAGTTTCTTATCTTATTCTGCGTACTGCAGTCAGCACAATGAACAAGAAGTCCAAGTGTTAATAAAGCATGTACTCCGACACTGAAAACTGACTACTAGGCAGTAGCATAACTTTAGCCCGGCCGCCCCCGTGGTGTGGGCAGGGACCCTGAGATTCAGGCGGCCCGCTCCGGCCCTGTGCACGGCCGGCGAGCCCCTGGCCTGAGAGCTCCCGACTGGATCTGGGTTCGCCCTTTATGTACTTTGCAGGGGGGCACCCTCAAGTTTTGTTACGCCACTGCTACTAGGTCCTGGTCCTCAAAGCGCTAGCTCTGCTGACTGCTGGAGTAGAAGACACACTTTAACTGTGTTTGTCTGCTGCAATAAAGCGATGCACCACCAAGAGGGGGGCTCTCAGTCGCACATGAAAACCTGCTCTGGAGCAGTCTTCTAAAAGCCACTTTGCCACATCATGAAGGATTCCTTAATAGGGTTCAGTGCGTTTGAAGATTTATACCAGGGTTCAAACTTTGTATTGATTTAAGCCTGTAGAGTGTCTGTCTCTGCTTCATAACTATTCGAGCGCTATTTTACAGCAATATAAATAATAAGACTATTAATACTGGCTAGGCTTTGCTAGCTCTGACATTTATGTAATTATAAATCATTTTCTCAAGCATTATTAGCAGCACTGCACTCTGTGTTTTTTTCATTCCTTCCTAGTCTCTCAGAGAGGGCTGTCTTACCTGATTAGACAAGGAAATTTAATGAGCTGGTGCATTTCTAAGTACAATAAAGGAAAAGATTGGGAGGGGTGAAAAAACTCAAAGCCCTCATCACTGTTAAGTGCCTGGCTTCATATCACAGCTCAGCCCGAGAGTGTTGCAAAAAGCTCAAGGGGAAGGCTAGGAAACTTTTAAATTGTCACCAGGTGTGCAATTTTGCATTTGAAAATTGAATACAAATGCGCTTTTGTATAATGCACATCTCCAATATTTTTCTCCCTGGAGAAACCCCTTCTACACCCCCATTTCATATGGGGTATTTCCTCCCATTTTTCACCATGGAAACACATGTATTCGTGTTGCAAAATCTATTCATATATTTAGAAAACAAGCCTGCCATTTTTATTTTTTATTAATGATGAGGCAGCTATTAGACGGTGCCAGATGCTGTAGCTACTGTGTTTTCTCTTTCCTTGGAGGACATTTTTTTCTGCCTGGCATAAATATAAGAAGCGGGTACCCGCATGTCATTTTTGGCCCTGGCAATCAAAAACATTTGACCTGCCTGCCTTTACAGGAGCAGTTTTTCCAGCATATCCATGGTCGATGCAGCATACTTAATGGTTGTGAATTTCCACAAACATTTGGGCTTGTGGGTGTTCGCTCCATTTTGCAGCAGCACATTTCTGTTGGCGAATGCACTGATCTAATGCAAAATGACATAGATTTTGATTCTGTAAATCAGGTTGTTGAGGTTCTGGGTTGGCATGCTTGGGTCTCCTTAGATGTGCACAAAACCTTTTGGACTAATCCTAATATATTTCTAAGAACAGAATCACTGCAGTCATAGGACTACTCAAGTGCTGTCCAGGTTCCATACTGGGCCTTTTCTAAAGCCAGTCAATACAAGGTTGCTGCTTAGAGTGCCACCCTCAAAGGATAGCATAACTGACTTGTTAGAAATAGAGGTCTCTAGTTGGCAGTGACTTGCACCCTGTCCAAGTAGGGACCCTTCCTTCTAGTTAGGGTAAGGGAGTTACACACCCAAGATAACCCCTGCTCAACCCCTTGGTAGCTTGGCATGAACAGTCAGGCTTGTCTCAAAGGCAATGTGTAAAGTTTTTGTACATAACACACACAGTAACACAATAAAAACACTACAAATGGACACAACAACACTTTAGAAAAATAACCAATCTTTATCTAAACAAAACAAGACAAAAACGACAAAAATCCAACATACATAACTCAAAATATCACTTTTAAAAGGTTTAAGCAATTCTGTCCCTAGAACTCTATGGATGCGTTGATTTTAGCACAAAGTACCTTTGATGCATCAAAATCCAAGTTGAAAAACAGCCGCAAAGGGGAAAGTGTCAAAAAACACAGTGATGCGTCGGTTCTTGAGTCCCAGAGGAAGGGATGTGTCAGTTCTGCTGCACGCAAGAGAAATGTTGCGTTGATTCATTACTGCGAGGAGAAGCAATGTGTTGATATCCAGAAGGGACTCCTTTCGGCAGGGCGATGTGTTGGAAACTTGGCGCACAGGTGCGATGCGTGTCAATGCGGCAGCGAAACAGGCGATGCGCCGATTTCCACTCCTGCAGACAGATGATGCGTTGATTCCGTCAGGGCCTGCGTTGAAGTCGAAGTGGGAGTTTCGGACGTCAGAGGCTCAGTGCTCTGGACTCAGGTTTCGGTGGTTCTTCGGGCCGCAAACAGGTGCTGCGACGATTTTTTTCAGCCGCACCGCAGCGATGCATTGTTTTTTCAACCACACGGCAAGCTTGCGGCGGGGAAGAATGGAGCTGGAAAGGCAATGTGTGAATTTTCAAGTCTTGAAGCAGCAGAACCACCTCCAAGGACCCAGAACTAGAATTGGCACCACTTGGCAGGTCAGAACTCCCAGCAGCTGAGTTCAGAGATGCTGAAGATGAGGTTTGATGGCCCTGAGACTTCCAACAGGAGACAAACATACAAGCCCTTGATAAACCTCGGAAAAGTAGGATACAAGAAAGCAAAGTTCAGTTCTTTCACTGCCCACAGACAGACGCAGCAACTGCAGGCCAACCCAGAAAAGCAACACACAGCGAAGGGGCAGTACTCCTCCTGACAGCTCTTCAGCTCTTCTTCTTGGCAGGGTTCTCAGTCCAGAATTGTTCTCAAAATGTGGGGTTATAGGTCCAATAATTATACCCTTTTTGGCCTCTGAAGTAGGCATATTTCAAAGGAAAGTCTTTGTTGTCGACAAGATCTTGCCTTGCCCTGCCTTGGTTCCAGACACACTACAGGGGGCGGAGACAGTATTGTGAGAGACCAGGCACAGCCCTATTCAGGTGTCAGTGACAACTCCTCCCACCACTCTAGCTTAGATAGGCCCATCAGTCTAGTGATGGGCCATCAGAATATGCAGGGCACTCAACTCCTTTTGTGTGACTGTCTAGAGTGAACGCACAAACAACCCCTGTGAGTCTAAACCAGATGTTGTTTCAACAGGCAGGCAGAGGCACAGGATGGTAAAGCAAGAACATGCCCACTGTCTAAAAGTGGCATTTTCAAACATACAATTTAAAAACCAACTTCACTAAAATATGTATTTTTAAATCCTGAGCTCAGGGAGACCAAACTCCAAATTTCTATCTTTTCCCAATTGAAAGTTGCACTTGTAAGATGTTACAAGGCAGCTCCAATTATAACCTATTGGAGACATGGTCCTTACAATAGTGAAAAGCGAAACTGGCAGTATTTCACTATCAGGACATGTAAAACACACCAGTACATGTCCTACCTTTACATACTCTGCACCCTGCCAATTGGGCCACATTGGGCCTACCTTAGGGGTGCCTTACATGTAGAAAAGGAGAAGGTTTGGGCCTGGCAAGTGGGTGCACTTGCCAGATCGACATGGCAGTTTAAAACTGTACTAACAGACACTGCAGTGACAGGCCTGAGATATTTACAGAGCTACTCATGGGGGTGGCACAACCAGTGCTGCAGGCCCATTAGTAGCATTTGATTTACACGCACTGGGCACACACAGCATAGTTTACTAGGGACTTACCTGTAAATCAAATATGGCAATCATGGATAACCAATCCTAATCACAATTTACACAGGGAAAACTTGCACTTTAGCACTGATCAGCTGTGGTAAAGTGTCCAGAGTGCACACATCAGCAAACCGAAGTCCAGCATACAGTAAAGAAATACAGGAGGTAGAGGCAAAAAGACAGGGGAAACCATGCCAAGGATGCCAGGTCTAACATGACCCTATAAAAAGCAAAGGAGAACCGCCAGCTGTTAGAAGAACATGGCAGTACAAACTCCTTTCAGCAAGTGCAGCAAAAATCTTTTCATCATCCCTGAAAGTGACTAAAGTAATGCTCTGGTGCAGAACTGCAAACCATCTCCCCATACGAACTGAATGGTATACGGTGATTTTTTATGGAAAGAGAAACCTAACCTATATGACTGAAGGTCACCAGATGCTTGTCCTACAGATTTACAGCTGTTCACCTCAAGTTTGTGATGAGAATCGAAGGTTATACAGAGACAGACATTCTATTCTAGGACTGGGATCGATCAGAGGATTAATTCATGGACACCAAATGTTTCAGCTGTGCATCATTGCTAATAATAATAATGATGATGATCATTAATAACTTGATTTTCGTGTACCAGTTCATACCATACTTCTTCTTTTTCTAAGTTACTATTGCTTAGTTTAATAGTGCTCAACTTACTCTTTTTAGAAACAGTGGAAGACTCAGTTGGTACTGTCTGAATTCAAACACATGACATGGAAATAACAACACTTCTCAATTGTCAACATTTAACTCACTGAGCCATCCTGCTGCCATTACCACAGTTTTATTTATTTACAATAGTTCTATGCTCTCTCCCCCACCAGGAATATTTGTTGGATCTCTACTGGTTTCAAAACATTAAACAATGACAATTGAACTGTAACTTAGCCACCGGGGGAGTAGAAGAGGAGAGAAGATATAGGCTTAAAGTGCTCTTATGTGCATCAACAAAACCTCAGGACCAGTAACTCCCACTGCAGTGTTGTAACCAAACTCATTGAGGCTCTTCTTTTAGATGATTTGGCTGAGTACCGCTTTTACCCCACCACAGATGGCTAGCCACTATAGAAAAAGCAAGCACAATGGCAGCTATTCAATAGATAAAGAAGTTTAGTTCCAGACAAAAGTAGATGTACAATAATGAGTAATGTGCTAGTTTAATGCCACTAACATTCAAACTGTGTGGGAATCGGAGTACCCTTATGGTCATTACATGGGTTTGTATAAAGAAAATCCATAATACAGGGGCCCACGAAAGTCTTTGAGAAGACCGAGAAGTTTGATAGTCTTGTAAATCTCTTTTTAGAGAAAATTGGGTTAAAGTGAAAACCATGGTTGGATGGCCACTGCAGGGCCAGTGCAAAACATTAGTTTGGATATTGAAGACCTTTGTGAATCCATATCATTGTAGCAGGACTTGTGTGAGAAGTGAGATTCACTTCATCAGATCAGCTGGAAGGCCTTTGCAGTAATGTCAGTTCAAAGTGAAGGGAAGGGTCTTGGTGGGAAAGGCACTGCAGGAAACCTAATGAATATGCTGCCTACAGACACAAATAGTGGTATACTTGTTTTACTACTTCTGATGGTTTTTCCTATGTCAATGCTCTAAAACATAAGTGTGACACAGGCTGGGTCCAGATATAGGTCCACTGTCTCAGATCAGCTTGGCAGGAATGTGCAGAAAAGAGTCCTTGCATAGATTAAACTATGAAATGAAATCAGAAGCTTGAAGATGCCATGATGGGTGCAATGTTGTATGATTAAATTAGCGGGTGATTTGGGTATACATTATTGCTCAGGTGAAAAACTTTACACTTCTACAGAGTCTTCCTTGCATAATTCAGTCTTTGTGTTGAATGTTTTTTTAGTTCTGTTCCAAGTGTCAGGCTTTCAGCACCTAGCATTTTCTTCACTACTGTCTACCAAAGGCATATAGTGACACTGTGGTTTGCTAACAGCTCCTACTATGTCCTGAGTGTAGCCTCCAGATGCTTAAGCTTAGGGCTAAAAGGAGATCTTCTGCTAGACTCTTATCAAATGGCTAGTGAATCCATCTTTTGTTGGTAACTAGAGCTATCACAGGTATTAGGGACTTCAGTTGTATTCCAGCAAGTATTTCGGACACAAGATTCCAATAAAAAAAACTGTTGCAGGGTACAGGCTAGAGACAGACAGACCTATCCTAAAATCAATCTTCAATCCTGTGGAAACTTCTAAAAAGGCAGAAAGTTCTTAAGCTGCCAAACTTCCATGGATCAGAAATATGTCCTTATGTATTTTCCACCTCCTGTTGGGAATGGGGAAGTGCATACTTTTCTCCACCATACTCGTCCTCTTATCCTCTCTCCCAGTCGCCAGCCTCATTTTCCCCTTTTAAGACCTCTTGAGGATATTTAGGAAAATGTTAGACCTGGCATCATTGGCGTGGGTTTCCCCTGTATGTTTGCCTTTACCTCCTGTATTTTTGCTGTGTGTGGGACTTTGTTTTGCTGGTTTAGATGCTTTGGGCACTTTGCCACTGCTGTTCAGTGCCAAAGTGCAAGTGCTCCCTTTGCAAATTCTTGTTATGGATTGATGTTTCCATGATTGCTTTATTTGGTTTACTGTTAAGTCCCTGGTAGAGTGCATTGTGTGTGCCCAGAGCCTGTAAACCAAATCCTGCTAGTAGGCTTGCAGCACTGATTGTGCCACCTACACAAGCAGCCTTGCAACAAGGTCTCAGTCCTGCCATTGCGGTGCCTGTGTGCAGTCTAGCACTGCCATGTTGATCTGGCAAGTGCACCCACTTGCCAGGCCCTAACCTTCCCTTTTCTTACATGAGTCACCCCTAAGGCAGGCCCAAGGTACCCCTGTGGGCAGGGTGCAGTGTATGTGAAAGGTAGGACATGCCCTGATGTGTGTGGCATGTCCTGATAGTGAAATACTGCCAATTTCGGTTTTTCACTATTGTAAGGCTATCTGTCCCCATAGGATAGAATGGGGAGTTTGCTTACAACATCTTATAAGCATAACTGCCCAGGGGAACAAGATAGGAAAATAAAGTTTAATATGCCTGAAATCAGAATGTTAAGATGCATCTTTTAGTGGGAGTGATATTTACATTCTGGGTTTGAAAATACCACTTTTAGATAGTAGGTATTTTCTTGCCTAACCATCCAGTTTGCCTTTGCTAGGTTGTGTATTGACTGTCTGGCTTTGGAGTGACAGGGGCTAGGGTGTGCATTCTGTTCAGACAGCCACTTGGGGGGTTGAGGTGTGTCCTGCCTTTCCAGGGTGAGTCAGGGCTGGGCTGAATAGACCTGGGCTGCATTCAGAGTAGGGGGAGGATATTTCTTTCATACCTGAAAGGGCCTGGTCTGCCAAGGACAATGCTGTCTCCACCCCCTACCAGGAAGCTGCACCAGAGATGAGAGAACTGGTTTTGGCTGGGCAAAGAGCTTCTCTGCCACAGAGAACAAAGGATTTTGGATTATAAAAAGAGTGGCCCAGACCCCAGACTTTTAGATCACTTCTGGGTATCAAGAGGAACCTTTGCCAAGGAAAAGAGCTGGAGAAACTGAGAGGAATACTGCCCCTGTGCTGTTTGCTGTCTAGGGTTGGCCTCCAGTGGCTACTTTCTGCCAAGGAAAGGGAAAAGGACTTTGCTGTTTGCTGTGTCCCCTGCTTGAGGAAGATCTCCAAGGGCTTGAAGAAGAGCTTGCCTCCTGTTCTGAAGTCTCAGGGACACAAAGATTTCACCCCAAGCTCCCCTGAACTTCCTTGCTGGGAGTTCTGACTTGCCAAGAGGTGCCTGTAGCTGTTCTGGGCCTCTGGAGGTTGTTCTGGCTGTTGGGAGCTGGAAAAGCAACACAACGATGAGAAGCGCAATGTATCCATACTTGTTTCTGACGCAGCACCGAAGAAACCGACGCAGTGCCGAAGAAACCGATGCAGCGCCTGCCCGCGGCTCGAGAAATCGCTGCACGCCGCATCAAGTGCACCGGTCTCCGAAGTCCGAGACCACCGCACCCATTCCAATGCAAGCCCTGCTGTGCGGCTGCAAGAACCCACGCATCGTCCCCGATCGTCGCATCGCATCGAGGCACCAGGTCTGTCACATTGTTGGGGGACGCAGTAAGAAACCGACGCATCACCTCCCCACTCAGTAAGAAACAGACGCATCACCTCCTCTCCGGTAAGGAACCAACGCATCACCTCCCCTGCACAGCAGTAAGGAACCAACGCATCACCTCCCCTGGAGCAAGGAACCGATGCATCACCTTCCCTGAGTATAAGGAACCGATGCATCACCTTCCCTGCGGCCCTTTTTGTTTGTGTGCGCGACGCATCCAAGGTACTTTGTGTGAAAAGTGTTGCATCTGCAATTTGCTTTGAACAGAACTATTTCTACCATTTGAAAGTCAGATTTTTATTACTGTATTGTGGATTTTTGTCCTTTTGGTCTTGTTTGGTTTAGATAAAGAGTACTTACTTTTCTAAACTGGCGTGGTGTCCATTTGTTGTTTTTTCACTGTATTACTGTATGTGTTCACAAATGCTTTACACACTGCCTCTGAGATAAGACTGTCTGCTCGTACCAAGCTACCAAGGGGGTGAGCATGAGTTATTTTTGAAGTGTATCCCCTTACCCTGACTAGGAAGAAGGGTCCATACTTAGAGAAAAGGTACCTACCGCTGCCAACTAGAGACCCCCATTTCTAACAGGCAAGATGACTGTAGATGGCCAAAGCTGAGGACCCCAATAGTGACACTGAGAGATCTAGTTGATTAGCTGCACATGACAATTTTCTACTGCTGGGAAATCCTTGTTGTTGGCTGTGGATTTTCCACCATGAGGAATGATGCAACATTACATGACTTGCGCCAATCACATATTAGTTGCATCCTGCCTGCTAACTTTTTAAGAGCATGAATGAAAATGGTTGTGATTATAGTTTCTAAAACACCTTGGAGACTGCACAGAAGCCGGAACCTACAGTGTGGAGGCACGCACTGCCATGGAGCGCATTGAGTGTAACATCTCTGGCTGCACTGAACCAGAAGCGGGACAAAGGATGCCTGGTGTTGTGGGAAGCTAAGGCAGCTGAGGAGACTGGTGAGCAGCACTCCGCACTATCCATAAACTTCTTGATTCAATGCTGCAATAGCTGTAACTAGTCTTTGGAGTGCAACGTAGTAGCAGGTTTATTGCTCCCTGCACGTTAGCTGCCTACCACGGTATCCATGTCATAGGGGTGGGCAGCGGGTGCTGGTAAACTCCACCCCGAGGCGAAGTCTGAGATTTTTGCCAAACTTCTCGCTCTAAGTGGAGCGTGGAGTGGCAAAAACTCTGCAAACTCCACCCACGGAGTTTGTCGCCCACCTCTAATCCAAAGTAGATTAAAGGTGCCCAAAGGCGGGAGTCATGTGTGATTATGATTTTGGCACCAACATCGAGAAAACATCCACCTCGAAATTAAATTCCCTGTCCCATTTTTGCAACCTTGTGCAAACTTTGTAGTGAAATTGGCAAGCATTTCATGATCAGTATTGTTACAAACTTGAAAGATTTGAACAGTTGAACATATATATGTTTCGCACAATATTATGGACTATTTATCTGGAAAAAAACGTAGAAATGGTTCTTTAACAGATCACCCCACATCATCACTGCCACAAAGATGGGAGCCAAAGTCGGAGAAATTATTTTGCTTCCTAAAGTTTTATTCTTCCACACTCCAGTCATTCAATTGCACAACACATTCTCCTCACCACTGTACCAATACTGATGCTTCCTGTTGCAGCTATGTAGAACTCCGAATACCACTGGTCTAGTCTGTCTAGACTAGTATTAGAAAGTGTGAGGTGTCTAAGAGAAATAAAAACCGAGTTTATTTGATTGACAATTCCTTCTGGCTGTGATGTGTAAATTGAGATGCCTACATTACACACGGGTAAAGTAAAAACATTCCTTAAGACCATGGCTCTGGCAAAGCAACTTCAAAGAAGTCTTTCCTTGGCTGATCAAGTAATCCAACTGTTTAAGTGTAACTTTGTTGAATACCATGCAGCAGTTTGCCACTGCTTTGAATCTAATTTCTTTCTCCAACGCCAGTCTTCACTCATGTGTGAGGGCATTTATTTTCAGCTCTGTAAATAACCACTGTGTTGGAGGGCCTTCACACTTCTCTGGCAACAGCAGCACACAGAGACACAGTCTCTGTGACACTTCCTGGTTGTGTTCCACAGTCTGCTACATTACTCTGTCTCTTTTGTTCACATGAACATAAAGTCATCTAAATGATGTGATATTCCCTGCAAGCAACTCTCTTTCCTTCAAAACCGCTTTAAAAACGTTTTGAAAAAATTAATCACTATCAATGAGACTGGAAGAGTGATCAGCAACATTTGTCATAATAATAGCTCCTTCCAGTGAAGCCCCAAGTGGAAGCTGTCTTAATGAATGGAAAGCAATTTGAAATATGCTAGCCTTTGCCAACAGAGGCCCTTTGCTCTTACCCGCAATGACCTTACCGCTTCCTCAGAATAATGTCTAAGACACTACATCTCCTCACCCAAATGGTGATTCACTTAGTTATCCACCAGATGCAACAGATGATGGGCCATTATGAGCTTCTCCTATTCCTTTTTGGTACCAAACCGATGGTAGAAATCTTGATACATAGTGTAGGAGAGTAGGATCTGCTTCTTATGGTTACTCCCACTTTGTGCTTCATGTTATACTGTTTTTGACTAGTCTGACTGGGATCCTGCTAATCAGGACGCCAGTCTATCTGATTTCTCCTTAAACTGTTATATTATGTACTTAGGTACACTCCAGATTGTATACTGGGGTACCCTTGTCAGTCCCTAGTATATGGTGCCCATGTACCCAGGGCATAGGTACCCCAGAGGCCTCCCATTGGCTGAAGCATGTATTATGCCACCCATGAGAGGCCAAGCAAAATGGAACTACAGGCCTGCCACTGCAGCCTGTGTAAAGTGGTGCATGCACCACTTACTTAAGATATGTTTGCTATATCTAAGGGTTACTACACTTAAAACCTATAAGTCACCCCTATAGCAGGCCTTGACAATCCTGAAGGCAGGGTGCTTGGTTCTAAGTGAGAGGGTGCCACTGCATGAGCAAGACACCCCTGTAGCCTACGGAGTCCATTCTCCTGGGTTGCTAGTGCTGCAGCCATTTACAACATATAGAGTGGCATTATGCGACAGCGTAATGACCAACTCTAAAACGGCTGAAAGTAACCCTATCATGTTTGGTGTCAAACATGGTGGAATTGTACCCCACACCGGTAACCAGTGTGGGAGGTATGATTCCACCCCTCAGAAACGAGCTTTGTGAGGTCCCTGGTGTTCCCGGTTCCAGCCTTCTAGTCCCGGGCAGCCCAAAAGGGTTGCTGCCGACCAGAGAAACATTTCTGCCCACCTGCTGCTGAGCCAAGCTCGAGCAGGGGAAGGCAGAACAATAGGCATCCTGTCACAGGGAGGTGTGACCACCTCCCAGACAGGATTTAGTGTATTAGGCCTGGGTGGGTGCGCTTGCCAGCGACCGAAAGTCTGCATGAGGGGCACATTTGGTGTCTCTGTGCATAGTCCAGTTCAAACCAGTCCTGGGAGCCGTTGGCTCCTGCTCTGGTGCGAAACTGGACAAAGGACATGGTAGTAACCTCCCCACTGTCCAGACCCTCCCCTGGGAGGGTCCCCTGAATCTGTCCAACCCTCTCCCGTGGATACAAAAGGGCTTACCTGGCTGTAGGACCGTAGATTCGACGTGGACAAGATCCTGATCAAGAAACCACTGACCTTTGACCGTCTGGACACTCTGGACTTCGTTTGGGCCCGACTTTGTCTCCATTTCCGTCCAAAGCATCGTCTGTGCCCGTGCACCATACAGGCTCTGTGCAGGACATGTGGAGCATCAAGGACAACTGAAGATATCTCCCTTGGAGTGAAGGAGTCACTCCCCTGCAACCGCAGGCACCAAATCACGATTGACCGGTGTGCTGCTCCTGAGCTCCTACGGACTCCGAAGGCTCCAGCAACACAGGAGGTGGGGCCTGCAATACCCGTACCCCTGTGCACCGCTTACTTTTACAAATGCATATGCTTGTTGGCGTCCTCAAAACAAGTGCACTGGGCTCCAAGTAGCCCCAACCTCTGGCACCATTTCCGCCAAAGAACTTTGGCCTCTTCGCACCGAGTGCGCCATGGGCTGTTGCTTTGTGAAACTGCTCAAGGTCCCCTCGCGACTCCTGTGCCTCCGGCCTGTGGGTCCTCTTGGGGGTCATATTTGCTTTTCTTGGGCTCCCCTGGTTGCTCCAGGCTTGCCCTGACTCCCCTGTGTGTGGTGAGTCTTCTGGACCTTGCTGGTCCAAACCGTAACCTTCTTTGACCTTCTGCTTGGGTTGCCGTTGCCAAGGCTTGCTGGCACTCCAGCCCGACACCGACCCCTCAGCACTCGACATCCTTTGTGGGACAGCTTGCATCCGGCTCCTTGTCATCCTTGACATCTCCTGGTCCCTGTGGCTGCAGAGTCAAGAACCCCCTCAACGCACCTGAAGCACCTGACATCGGTGGGCATTCGTCTACCGAGTCCCTGGTCACTCCTGAGTGACCCAGACTCTGTTCCCTCTGCTTTCAGGTACTCTTCAACAAGAATCCACCTTTGGATTCCAACTGACACTTTTCTTCCTTCCAGCAGTGGCTCTACCTTCGAAGTCCTCCATTGAATTTGACGGCGGTTTCCGACGCCACTTCAGCCGTATGCACCCGGCTTCCCTGGGATAGGTAACTCTGGTATTACAGTATCCATGGGTGACGTGGCTCTCCGACCTCCTAAGTTCCACAGGGTTTCTTCGAAGTCCACTTGGAAGGGTCCTTAAACTTTAAAACTGCAACCGCGACTCTCCCATAGAATTGTACGGCGCACGCGGTAGTGTTCCCACACTGCACCTGTCCTCCGTGGGGTCCCTACTTACTCACCTTGGGTGGTTCCTTGGGGTCCCAGTGATTCTACATCCTCTAGACACTGTCTTGACTCGAGTCGTGGTTCTTATACCACTATTTTAGTATATGGTCTGGTCTCCCCTCTGGAGCCCACTGTGTATTAGTGCTACTTACGATTGTTTCTGTGCTACAGTATTGTGTGCTTTGTGAGTATCTTTGTGCAGAAGATACTGTGTCATACAGAGTGTGCTATACCAATAAATACATATTTTATAACTATTGTGTGGTTCTCCTTTAATTTAACCAATACTAGAAGGTTGCATTCTGGTAAAACAAGCTGCTTAACATTCCTTCAAGACTAAGCCTGAAGGCTGCTCTCCATAGCTACCACTTGGATAGCTTTCTAAGGTTATCTTTGACCTCTTAAATCACCATAAGGGTTGTTTGGACTGGTACAGGGTGCCCACTTTAATTAGTGGACAGCATATACCAGGCCAACTTCTCACACATAGGAAATAAATTTCATTAAATGGGCCTGCAAACTTTCAAAGACTGGATTTTTTCAACCGTCATGTTTGTGTTTTTCATGCCCAGTTGACACGTCTTTGCCAGATATGACTCCATATGCCCACTGTTTGGAATCCTGAAACCCGCAGTGAGGCCTTCCAGAAATAATTCTGCCACATCCAAACCTTCAGAACTTTCTCCACCTAAACCACCACTGTGAGAATCGGCAGATTCTCCTTTCTGTGCTAGCACAACCCCATACCCTTAACTATGTCACTTTTTGCCCATCCTCTGATTTTTCGGCCCATGTTAATATGTCATTTTTTGCTCGGAAGCACTTTATTCTTCAGTCCATAAATCCTCTACCGAGATGTTTAAAGCAACTTCACCTTGAGTGAGCAACCCCATACCCACAAGGGCTGAAATTCATGCATGTCCTTGCCTACTACCTCTTTGTTGGTGTTGTCCATCATAACATTTTCCAAGATCTCCTTCATTCCTTTACTAACAACTGCCTTTTCCCCTTTCATCTCCCTAACTGAAAGGGTTGGTGCTCTAAGGGTAGACTTGGCCTACCCTTTACATGTATATATCATTGCTGACACACCTTATTCTCCTTGACCGTGGGGGTTCTATTTGTGCTACTTAAATCTCCCATTGTTCAAACGCCTTCTGTCCATATTTTTTATGCAATTTATTTAACTCATCTTATTTTCTGCAAACAGTACTCCTGTCAGATTTGCATCATTATGGCTAACCTGACCTCCAGTTCATGAAGGTCACGGCACCTGCTCCTTGGGTAAATTTGTTTTTGAGCCTACACAAGTATCTTCGAAATTGCAATGTACCCTTTACTTTTCTCCCTCTCCCCATCCCAAAAGTCAGAACATGTTGAAATATTGTAATGTGAGCCCCTTCTTCCTTAGCTACTATGAGGTGCAGATCTGTCCCCTTCATTGCCCTCTCGCACAACCACTGTGGCATGGTGGCATCCACCAATGCTTGTATGACGGGACAAAATCTAAAGCTGCTTTCCCCCGTGGCTCTTGTTGCTTGCCAATCCTGTCCTCTTCATTTTACCTTCATCGTTCATATCGCTAACAATGATTTCACTATGCCTCTCTCTTCCTCCTTATTCTCTTGCTCCACCAGTGACCCTCTCACTGGAAACCTCTCCAATAAGAGGAGAATTCCTTCCAGGCTGCCACGGGGGTCCTGCATGCCATATTGTATAGCGTCTAGGAGTCCCCCGGGACATGCATGTTTTGCATGACCTAAACTGAGGGCTTGGTGTCCCAACCGCTTCCGGACACCACCACAGGATATGTCAGCCATTAGACCAGCTAGCTCTACAGTGCCACTACCACCCCCCTGTATTCTACATTGGTGTAGGTAGTCTCTGGCAACCACTGAACATGACAATCCTGATTCCTCAGGGATCTTGGAAAACAGTACAGTACGATTCGCTCAGACACTCGTGCTTGCTTTATCTCAGAGAACACACAGGATGGCAATTGGGACGTTTCAATAAGAATGTATTGGTCCAGCAACTGCCTGGTGTAAAACATATGTGCTGCGATAATCAGGAGACAGAAGCATACAAAAGAGATTGCTAGTACCAATATGGTGAATAGGAGATACATTTCTACCATAGTGCTAATAAGATGAACAGAAACAGTTCAGATAAAAACAGTAGCACACATATATTTTTACTAAAGCACGATTTGGTTTACTACCGGGTTTATGCCATTTACCGCCATGGAAGAAGTCAGAAGAGGACACTTTTTGTAGGCTATGTAAATCTGGGCAGGAGAACATTATACACCTATTATGTCTTTGCCCTGAGTTAGAAAATGAAAGGAAAATTATACTTAAGAGACTATTTAATGACCGTGGTATAAGGACATGTAGACAAGCTTTGATATCATGTCTAGGTTCTGATGATATATTTATGAACTCTGCCTTTGTAAAATTTTTATTGAGAGTTGGACAAAAATTAGAGGAGTATAATTTGAAACCCTTAACTACTGAATTTTAAAATATATTATGTAATGAATTTTATTAAGTACAATCTGGTTTATATAAGACATGGTATTGTTTATATATGTTCTTTTAATCTTTTATATTTGGATTAGTATTTGCATTTTTTTTTTTTTTGTAAGATTTTAATTAATCAAACAAATAAAGAAGTTAAGTCAGTGCCACTACCACCCCCCTGTATTCTACAGTGGTGTAGGTAGTCTCTGGCAACCACTGAACATGACAATCCTGATTCCTCAGGGATCTTGGAAAACAGTACAGTACGATTCGCTCAGACACTCGTGCTTGCTTTCTCTCAGAGAACACACAGGATGGCAATTGGGACGTTTCAATAAGAATGTATTGGTCCAGCAACTGCCTGGTGTAAAACATATGTGCTGCGATAATCAGGAGACAGAAGCATACAAAAGAGATTGCTAGTACCAATATGGTGAATAGGAGATACATTTCTACCATAGTGCTAATAAGATGAACAGAAACAGTTCAGATAAAAACAGTAGCACTTGCATATTCCTAAACTGCACGTCCCAAGTAATTTGCTAAAATGTACCTATCCTAACCTGGATATGCAGGTGTATATGCCTTTAGCTACATGTATTTGTAGCCAAGAAACCTCCAGGGAAGAACCAGCCCCTCACCTGAAGGTTCAGAACGAAGGACCCCGTCTCTGTGTCGAGGATGACAACCCCCAAGGGATGTCAGACCACTGTGTGTCGAAGATTCGGCATGCCTCTTCTATTCTTATTGCACATTGTTGGGACAGGAATATGCCTTGCATGGTGAAATGCCATGTACCCCTGCCCAAAGTGCCCCACTGCATGTAAATCTGGAATCCTGACCTTTCTTTTCTCCCTAGACAAATCAAGGATGAGTAGCGCGGCCTCAGCCTCTCCCTGACAATGAGAGGTACAGGACCTGTCCTGTAACCTGGATGGGCACACCGAGGGTGCCATCATAGAAGACAGTGAATTACTGTCCCTTTCATGGTTGTGTCATGTAAAACAGTAGTCACAGCTTACCATGTTGTATGATTATAGTGGAGTCAGACCTTTTTTCTCTGTGACAGTGAAAGCATGGTCAGTGACCCCTCTTCTTTAAAATTCCCCTGTTATGTGAAAACCCAGAACTTTGCACTGAAAACCTGTGTACATGCCAAATGCAAGTGTGACACCTGTATGGTAGCAGGAATTCGTTTGTGTGTCTCTTAATACTGTAGCCAGTGTGGTCCACCTTGAATGCCCCTGGTTTAGCATGACGGAAGATGGAGGATGAGGACAGCTTCCCACAGACAGTGTAAGTGTATTGCCGGTATTCTCATTTGCTAGAGTGTGGAGATCCAGACACTATAGTGAGGAGGATTGAGGCAAGGCTAACTTTAGGAAATTCAAAAAGACGTTGTAAGCAAGAAAAGCTGCTTATTACTTCTTTCTGAACTCCATTTGTTGGAATGTAGGTGTAAGGGTCGGACTGTAGATTCTATTGCTCATGCTGAAGAAGTTTCTATACCAGGCCTGCCATTTTGTCTGTTGCTGAAGACTCTTTCAGGAACTCTGATGACAGACAGGTGCAGAAATCTAACACTTCATTGTGCTCATGATCTGGGTACTTCTGCTTGGAGCAAGCTCCAGTACTACATGATGTAAGACACACCACTTTACAAAAATGATGTGTCTGTGGAGCAGCCAGAGAAAGACACGTGAAAGAGAACCACCCTAAACTGGTTCTGGCATTTGAGACATTGGAACCACATATCTTTTTAAGAAAAATGTGTATAAATGTGTGCTCCAAGCCACTCACATGATTCCAGTCCCACGTTCATCTTGATGAAAGGAATGGTCCACTGAGTACTCAAACAGATGGTATGGAACCAGGACTGGAGTTCTATTCTCCCAAAGGTGAGGGGATGTCATCTGAACTCTGCAATTTCAGCTGGAGGAGCCAAGGTTCTCTCTAGAGGGAAGGAGTGGTGCCCGGCCCTGTAGGAGTCAAACGACACACAAATGATGGACGGAATGCAGAACAAATCAAAACATTCACCCCCAGTCAAGAGATCTGGGTTAAATCCTCCATTCATTTGCTCACCATGCCACCCCAGTTTAGACCCAGCCATATGGCAATCAGTCTTGACCCTGTACCTCATGCGAACAGTCCAGCCCGAACTGCCAAGCCAGGTCCTCCCTAGACTGGAAACAAGCATCCTAGGACCGGTTTCGAGGTTTCACCCCTCATCAGCCAGGCTAGCTTGAATCCAGTGGCACAGTGAGCCCGGGACCCACGACTGGGCATACCTGGTGCACTTAGGGCAAGAAAGCAAAAGACACACAAATGATGGACGAAATGTGGAACAAATCAATACATTCACCCCCAGTCAAGAGATCTGTGTTAAATTCATCGTTATTTTGCTCACCATGCCACCCCAGTTTAGCCCAGCCATATGCAAATTAGTCTTGGCCCTGTGTGCCTCATGGGAACAACCCAGCCCGAACTGCCAAGCCAGGTCCTCACTGGACCGGAAACAAGCATCCTAGGACTAGCTTGAATCCAGTGGCACAGTGAGCCCGGGACCCACGTCTGGGCATACCCGGTGCACTTAGGGCGAGAAAGCAAATGACACACAAATGATGGGCGGAATGCAGAACAAATCAAAACATTCACCCCCAGTCAAGAGGTCTGGGTTAAATCCATCATTCTTTTGCTCACCATGCCACCCCAGTTTAGACCCACCCATATGCAAATCAGTCTTCACCCTGTGCCTCATGGGAACAGTCCAACCCGAACTGCCAAGCCAGGTCCTCCCTGGACCGGAAACAAGCATCCTAGGACAGGTTTTGGGGTTTCACCTCTCATCAGCCAGGCTAGCTTGAATCCAGTGGCACAGTGAGCCCAGGACCCACGTCTGGGCATACCAGATGCACTTAGGGCGAGAAAGCAAAAGCCACACAAATGATGGACGGAATGCAGAACAAATCAAAATATTCACCTATCAGACTATCCAGGTGGAGAAACCCAGCATGTGCCAGCATGAGGAACACTCAGAGAGCGTGAACAGTATTAGAGAGCAAAGCCAGGAGTGACGATAACATGAGTACGTCTACAGGTCTCTCTGTACAGTTCCTGCTGAGAACTGCCCCAAGGACTTCACCAAACGAAGTGCAGCCATGTTCGCTGATGGACACTTTGGGCTGAAAACTGGTGCTGCCTCTGCCAATGCCAGAAGGAAAGAAGACATGTTACTGCTCAGTGGAGCCTCGGCAGCCTTGGAGGCTACAACTACATATTGCCGCTGATTGGAGTCTGGTCAGCCTGGGAGGCTGCAACTGCCAAAAAAGTTGTGATGTCAGGACTTAACATGCCTTAATCAACCCTCACTGCTGGTGCTGGAGGGTAACTGCGCAAGAATGTCTGTGCCAGTCACATTATCCAATCTGCGGACCGTCGCACAGGTCCCATGAGACTTCACATTCAACAGACGCAAATGACTGAGAGGTGGTCCAAGGAAGTGGAGTGCGAGAACTCAAGACTTTCCACTCAAACTAAACCTGGGGTAAGAATTATTGAACTGAATTGCACATCTAAAACCTGTGGTGGTAACAGTGGTATAACCTTTATCTGTGCCTAATTCATGCCTTGATCACAGAAAACTGGATACTGGAGCTACAATGGTTATCTGAGTGCTGAGAGAAATCTGGAAGGGAGGTGTAGTGCTTACTAAGATCACAACCAGGCAGGCAATCCTACATTCACTAATCTAACTGAATTGTGTAGCATTTAGTCCTGCTGTGTGACTGAAGTGCTTGCTTTTACAAAAAGACAAGCACTCTGCTGGACAATGAGTTATTGTGACTGTTGGTTGACAGTTACATTCTGAGTTCTTGTTCCCCAGACTAAATCCCTGAGAAGGTTGTGACTGCTCACCCTTACTACCCTGAAAGTCAAGTGCAGAAAGAGTTGTGCATGGTCTAGTTTTCAGCACCATACTAGGACGGATAGCAGAACACCAGTGGCAAATGACTTCAACCACCACAGTTGGGCGCAGTAGCTGCCCTTCAATCCCCCAAATAGAGTATGACACAGCCTTCCTGCTCTGCTTCCTTTTGCTAAGATGCTGCTGTCAGAATTGCTGCTCTGCGCCAGGATTCCGCAACCCTCTGCTTCCCTGCCCTTTCCTTTGGGCCATCATCGTCAGCAACAATGCTTCTAGATAAGCTTCATTGTTGTCTATGCTGATCGTGCTACTCTCCCTTTCTTTCAACCTCTTCCCTTTCCTCTCTCCTTTGTCTTCCTTATTTCCCTCATTTTTCTCCCATCGGCTCAGCCCTTTTGTACGCTTTCTTGTCCTGCATGTCCCTGCCTCGAGTTTTGACCTCCAGTGTTGTTTTTTACTCATTTCATCCATTATTCTTAGCTTAAAATATCCTTCGTATCCCTTCCCTTCTATTTCCCAATCTAAATCCTGTTCTGAGAACACATACATTTACACCTTCTTGTCCATTCTCTGCCCAAAATAGCTGCTTTCTCATTTTTGGTCCTCACTTTACCTGTGCTTTGCTTCCTCAGGTGAGTCGGAATCCCCCAACATCTCATCCTCTTCTCCAGAGATCTATGAGGCCTCCACGGATCCCTTACTTCCTGCTGCCCTTGAATCATTCATACTCTTTCCAACTAAACACCAAGCTTCTATTATGCCTGACTTGCTTCCCTTAGCAAGCTGATCTATTCCTCCATTCAGATTCCTTAGTTTATTTTTGCCACTCGTGCTTCCATCCCCACAACCAAATGGATGTTTGGCACCCTCCTACCACTTCCCTCTATTCTTCCCATTCAACACGCCTTCCTCGCCCTTTAGCTGGGAGTCTAAAGATTTCACTGTTGAAGTCTTAGTATGAAGTTCTGCTGGAGATACCCTTTGTATGTGTCTCCCAAAGTTTCTGAGTGCCCCCAGCTACTCTTCACTTTTTACCAAGTCACCTTCACGTGTAGGCAAAAGCAAAGGCTCACTATAAATTAGGTAATAGTTATACCATGTGATCAGTATAACGATTTACACAAATTGACAGTGCACACTGCTTCCACTTTTTTAGCTGTCCTTCACCTGTCATGTAGCTCACTTGCCCCCTCATTTCCCTAGCCCTGACTGCCTGTTGGGTTTGACTCATGGCCGTGTAACTTCAGGCACCCAGATGCCCTAATGGCCTTCCCCCAAAAACTCTGGGAAGCACTCTGCTATCCCTTCTGACCAGCACCATCTGGGTAATCTGCTGGACCAGTGGCAGTTCCCTCCATTGAGTACCAGACCCTCTGGATGCTATGTTAGCTCAATGGATTTTACCCTCAACAAACCTGGACTGCCAGAAGACGATCCCTGCAGGAGGAGAGGATGTGGCCTAACGGCTAGAGTGGTTTGACCTCAAACTTTGGGAACCGGGTTCGAGTCTCCGCAGGGACGCTGAACATCCTGTGATTCTGGGTAAATCACTTAATCTCCCCGTGCCTAACAAAATGAATGTATTGTCTATAAGGCAACTGGTGCTCATGTAAAGCGCTCTGATACCTTCTGCGCGAGTTCCCACTATATAAAACTCCCAGAAAAAGAAAGAAAAATAGAACCCTTTGGTTGAACTAGCAGTCAGAAAACAAACCCTCTGGGTGAACTAGCAGTCTGAAAATAGAACCCTCTGGGTGAACTAGCAGTCAGAAAACAGAACCCTCAGGGTGATTTAGCAGTCAGAAAATAGAACCCTCTGGGTGAACTAGCAGTCAGAAAACAGAACCCTCTGGGTGATTTAGCAGTCAAAAAATAGAACCCTCTGGGTGAACTAGCAGTCAGATTACCTGTACATAAAAAAAATGCCATGGAAGGTGCTCTGGTGGCCAAATAGTCTAGACACCAATTAACCCTGAATGCCAAGAGTCCTCACTGAGACAGGGCTCTCTGGTTAACATGGTGGCGAAATCTATTGAATATCTCAGTTCTTTGCAAAAATTCTAATAAGCTGAAGACACCCGTCTCCTTCATTTGCCCCCTTGCAAAAGATATGGCTGCTGGTGGCATCCCAGTGTTCAGGGGATCCTGCAGAAGTGGCATGCCTAGATCTGCTGAGATATGAACTCAGGAGTTTCACGGAAACAGGTTACCAGGCGGCTTGGACTGAACCAGAGTCGATGAGCAATGGAAGTCTAATATCAATTTAGAAACCGTATGGGAGCTTTGTCCAAATGAGGAACACTGCACATGAAGACAAATTATGGTCGCAGTTTATGAAGATAAAATATGGCCCATTGTACGAGCCATCTCTGGACCATTTATTGCCGGAGGTTAAAAGATCCCTACATGTGAAATTTCGTCTAGGAACGCTTCCCATCCTAGCGTTCAATAAAAACTGGTCCAAAGCCGCGACCTCTCCAAATACTCCAAGGGGCAGATCTACAAGAAAGTGCCGCAGCGTGGCGCTGCAAGCCCTTTGGCTGCGCCACGCTGCGGCACTTTCAGAGCACAGGAATGCGACATATTTACAAGAATATGTCGCATTCCTGTGTCTCTCCTGCGCTGGCGCACAAACAGCTGCCAAGCGCCGGCGCAGGCACCCTTGCACCATGGTGCAAGGATGCCTGCGCCATGGGAGATTGTTTTTGTGCAGGAAGGGGCACCTTTCTGCACAAAAACAATCAGTACAGGCTTTTCCTCTTTCAATGCGTGCTGCAGAATGCAGCACGCATTGAAAGAGGAAAAACGAGGAGAAATGAAAACATTTCTCCTCGGTGCGCTCGCTACGCCACCTCTAGGGTGGCGTAGCATTCACACGCATCTCCAGAGTTACGATTACTCGTAAATCTGGAGATGTATCTTGTTCCATGGGTGTTGCGTGGGAACACCCACAGCAACACCCATGGAACGCCCCTTCAACGCAAAGTGCTGCGTGTGAAGGGACGGTATTTACAAGGAGAGGAAAAGTCACGCATGGTGGCTTTTCCTCTCCTTGTAAATATCGAGGAGCCCCCTGCGCCACCAGTACGTCACGAAAAGTGACGTACTGGTGGCGCAGGGGGCTTGTAAATCTGCCCCAATATGTCTTTGCAATTGTGCAGTACGGGGGGAGCATTTTATGTTGCTTTGCGAGAAAACAATTTCTGTGAGAGGATTTTACCTACGGCCTTTGTTTATTTAGCATAATATGATACGTTGTAAGGAGGCATTGCTCCATTGCTATCATGTTGATTCAAAGGACATTTACTTGTCTGTTTCATTTTATATATTTGCAGCATGGAACATTAAGAGAGCCATTAATATTATAGTTTTAGGGATAGTAGTTTGTCAGAGTATACTAAAGATGCCTTACCAACTGTAAGTTATGCAATTTTTAAAAACATTTTTCTTGTAAATTTGTGTCCTTAGTTTAATTGTATAATATTTTACATTGTTTGGCTTTTAAGCTGACACACTAGAAGGATTTTAAGACACGCCTAGTGTGTCCATTTTACCCGCATAGTCCAAGCTTTTTCAGCATTCTGCAGTCGTGTTTCTTTCTACACGGCTGCCTTAATGAGATGAATAATTTTAAAACAAAATTATCAGAAATCCCCGTGCCTGACAACACCTTACAACAATCGTCCAAAAAATCCAATCAAATTAATCACGGTACCTGCAGAGGACCAAAACATTAAACAAACTCTACCATAACTGAACATCACTTTAGCACTAAGAAATTCACGCAGCAATAAAAAATCAAATAAAAGAAAAATAATCCCGGCTACACTGAGGGGCAGATTTACAAGCCCCTTGCGCCACTTTTGCGTCACTTTTCCCTTGTTAAAAGTGACGCAAAAGTGGCGCATGGGGCTTGTAAATCTGCCCCTCAATGTTCAGAAGACCTTAGGCACCTATAAATCCAAAATGCCATGAAAAATGTGAGTGCTGGAGGCCTACACTACACTACGTGACCCGTGCCCTCTTCTGCCCTTACTCAGACATAAAGGCGCCGACTGGTGCCTGCCTCATCACGTCCTGTTCATGACCCTGACGTGCTCTGTGACATCATGCACTGGACAGGCCCTCTGCATATTGGCAATTTAAGATGGTGCATCCTGACAGGGCGACCATCTTCCACTGCGTAAGGTTGGGCGGCTATGGATCAGGACTCTGGTGGTTTCAGCATCCGCATAAAATCTCCACAGCCGCAGCGCCCAGTGGGTGGGTAGGCTGATAAATACCTGAAATATACTTCCATAAATCGCACTCTAAAACTCCAAGGGCATCTCGTGATTCGGGCGGTAAACTTCAAGCCACCAATCTTCGACACGCTAGCTTTTTATGCCACACGGAAAAGGTTTATTAGCATACATGCCGTGGGTAAATGTAAAAGCAGAATTATTAATAACACCAACAGCCGCAGCGACCGAGCCAGGGGGACTGCTAAGCAGTTATCATGAAGGGATTTCCTGGCAATGCAGTTTATTTTTGGGAGTTATCTACATTCGTTTTGCAAATTAATGTGCTCTGTTCGTGGCCATGCATTAAAAATCATTACCATAAATATCGGGGGAGAATGCAGCGTCCCACAGACTCTGACAGAGCTTGTTAAGTGCTAATTATTTCTAGCTTTATCTATGGGAACAGATAAGACGTTCATTAAGAAAGCGAGGGGGGATATGGGCACAGCTTTCAAATAAGAAATGGTCCAGGATAAGCGGGACCTCATCAGCTGGGGGTGGAATCGGGGGCGCCCCGCATAAAGGTGGAGGAGAGGGGGCCTCTTGGTAGACTTTTTTTTAGTTTAATAGATATAATCCGTCATTTTAAGAGCGCCTTTGATCATGCTGGACATATAAACCGCTTTAAGGAGTCAGGAAAAGATAGCATCTCTCCTATGCTTCTAATTAATTGAGTGGAGAGTTGCATAACTGATCCACAGAAAGGAATCCCCTCCAAAAGTAGGATTATTGGAATGCCACAGAGGCACAGTGGGAATGTGTGCCTTTTAATGGGCCTTCAGGGCACTTCCATATTCAGGGCCGGACTGGGAACGCAAACCAGCCCTGGCAAAAACGATGGATTTAACCCAGATCTATTGGCTGGGGGTGAATGTTTGATTTGCTCTGCATTCCGTCCATCATCTGTGTCTCTTTTGCTTTCTCGCCCTAAGTGCACCGGGTATGCCCAGACGTGGGTCTGGGGCTCACTGTGCCATTGGATTCAAGCTAGCCTGGCTGATGAGGGGTGATGCCCCGAAACCGGTCCCAGGATGCTTGTTTCCGGTCCAGGGAGGACCTGGCTTGGCAGTTCTTCTGGACTGTTCCCATGAGACACCGGGTCAAGACTGATTTGAATATGGCTGGGTCTAAAATGGGGTGGCATGGTGAGCAAAAGAACAATGGATTTAACCCAGATCTATTGACTGGGGGAGAATGTTTGATGTGCTCAGCATTCCGGATTACTTCGGCCCCCCCGATGGGATGGGGCTGCTGCTGGGAAACACTGCTGCTGCACTTTTGTTACAGGGGGCTGATGCTGCAAAACCAGCCCCCAGTATCAAAAGCAGCCCCCACCGGTCTGAAACCACCCCCCACCCTTCTGGCCCACCAGGAAATTGCCTGGTGCCCACCACAGCCAGTTCGGCCCTGTCCATATTACATAAGGCATTGCAGATCCTTGCCTAGCCACTTTTGTGATACCCATGATGTAGGTATACAGTTCACCCTTTTTCGCCTGGAGGCATGACTTTGCAAATGAGGGAACACCTTTGCCCGTGCAGCCGTGCCATATTACTGAAGTGGGTGCAGGAGTGATGAGGCTCATAGTAGGTACACTCAGAATGTGCAGCCTAGGAAGTAATAAACTGCTTGGAAAAGGGGCACAGAAGTTGCTATCCAAAGAGAGTGTTGTCACAGGGTGTACTCCCTTGTGGCCGGTCTGTCCTTTCTCTTAGGTAGGTCTGCAGTGAAAGATAGAGCAGCAGTTTGAAACCTTCGCTCTGTTTTTCCCCACTGAATTCTCTCAAGTGCATGTAGTAAGTCAGGGAATTATAGCATGCTTTGGAGAGCCAATTTCTTTAGAAATCTGTCCCTGGAACCTGGTCTGCCTTGGACGCAATCAATGACAGTCACCCCATTGCAGAGTAGGACCTCTAAGTAATACAGTGCCAGGTGCTGCCACAAATGGAATATTCCACTTCTTTATATATGACTTGTGTAGTGCTGGTTTTGAATTTATTTCTAAGTGCATCTACTTTGGATGCACAAGTTACTGGAGGAATAGAGAATGTTCATGTTTTGTACAGGATGGAACAGTTGTGGTCAAGTGGAGAAACTTCAAGTCAACGCAGTCGCCTCCTCTTCCTACTACACACTTCGCATGCTCCGCAGAATCTTCAGATGGATCCCAACCAAAACCAGAAAGATGTCACTCAGGCCCTCGTCACTAGCCGCCTCGACTATGGCAACGCCCTCTATGCCGGCATCCCCACCCAGCTCCTCAGAAGACTCCAGACCATACAGAACGCTGCAGCCAGACTCATCCTGGACCTCCCCAAACAAACCCCCACTTGAGAGGCCTCCACTGGCTCCCCATCCAGAAGATGACAGTTCAAGTTCCTCACACACACCTGCAAGCACTCCCCGACCTCAGACCTGCCTGCTTCAACCATCGACTGAACTTCCATCAACCCTCCAGACACCTGCGCTCCTTTTCATTCGCCCTTGCACACACACCCTGCATCTGCCGCAGCTGTGGCCTCTGCTTCTCCTAAATCGCTGACAAGACTTGGAATGACCAGTCCCTCCAGCTCCACACAGCCTCCTCGCTGGCAGACTTCAGAAAGAGACTCAAGACCTGGCGCTTCGCCAGAGACCCAGCACCCATTTACCCCTAGGGGTGACAGTGTTGCGCTTTACATTTGCTGTTTGATTTGAAAATCCAGCACTCCGACTTCCAAGTCAGCACTTAAAATATTGACCTACAAGAATATCGACTGCTGGCTCTCAACTACCACTATGGCCCTTGCTATGAGCTACTTGTAATCCCTGATGGGCGCAGTAACAGAATTTACCAGGCCCATCAGGATTGAGTAGTGTAGGAACACCATAAATTCATACAATTTCCCTCTGGGAACTTTGACTGCTCACAGCAGCCAAAATTTCCAGGTAAAAATGAGGCAGTGAAAGAGGAGTAACCAGGGGAATGAGGTGTGCTAAATCCTTTTCTCCTTGTTGTTCCCCATTTCTTTATGGACCCTCTGGGTTTCAACTTATAATGGTGGTGTCAGGGGTGTAGCTTCGGGGTGTTTGGGGTGTGACACCCCCCAAATAAATGTATTCTTGACTTACTATTTGGGTCTGGAGACCCTGAATCAGGACTGCTTTCTCTGTGTTAGTTTTTCTCATGTCATGATGCAAGAACGAAAGAGAAAACAGTGACCTTTGATATAAACGGGAGAGAGAGACTCAGAGATTCCCATCTGGTGGCTAAATTTCAAAATGTCAAACCAGATAACAGGGAATCAATACTGGCTTGCCTCCTTGTCCAAAGTGTGTGATCCTACTCAAATATTTAATTTTACAGAGCCTCCTTTTTCTTTATTATCTCATATGAGTGCACTTTTAAATACTTGAGTTCAGGATGTGCACTGTATAAGCACCTCCTATGTTTGATTTAATAAATTATAATGCTGCCACATCTATAAGAAAAATCTAGGATGCGTTTAGGGTTTGCATGACTATTGACTGGTCTCTTAGTTCATTAATGGCATTGTCTATGGGGGGCGAGCCATGAATGTTTCTAAAATCAGTTTTAATAAATGTGGGACTACGCTGTGATGTAATCTGATGTACTAACGTGAAACACTTCCACACGTTAAAGAACTACACTTTTTTTAATTTTGAAGACGTTATATCATATTTTTACATTGTTATTGCACAATATACATGCCAAATCACTTCATAGCTTGGCTCCTGCTCGGACTCTTAGAGCCAATCCAGACCCATGACTCTGCTCTGCTCGCCCTATTGATTTGCCTTTTTGCGACTCTGCATAGTACACAGGGCCACCAGTGACTTCATTAAATGATTTGTAAAATGTGAGGACTACAAACATTGTATACAACAAAAATACATATAAAACGGTTGTATATCGCAACAATGACTTCCTCTACCCCGCCTACCTTTACTATGCGGTCTCTACAATGACTGTGTCTTAACCACGAATTGCTTTACCACGCATTCCTTTACCACAAATTTTCATGGTAAAGGCATGCATGGTAAACGCCTATCCGTGGCTAAGGTTACACGCCCCCTCCCCCTCCCCCTCCCCCTGAGACCTAAATACTCCCTCAACCTCCTAAAACTACCCCAAAACCCCCTACCCACTAAAAACGACCCCATCCCCCACACCCTAAAAACTACCCCAAACCCCCCACCCACTAAAAACGACCCCAAACCCCCCACCCACTAAAAACTACCCCTAACCCCCACCCCCAATAACTACCCCAAACCCCCCACCCACTAAAAACTACACAGAACCCCCCACCCCCTAAAATCTACCCTGAACCCCTCCAGCCCCTAAAAAGTACCCCGCACTCCCCACCCCCTAAAAACGACTCCGAACCCCTCTCACCTGTCCTGTTCACTTTCCGACGCTCCTCTCTCTCCGCCCATCCTAAACATAGACCGACTTTGCCTTAACCACGCATATGCGTGGTTAAGGCACAGTCGTTGTTTGGGCAAGTTGTTGTTCGGCTTCCGGGCTTCCGGAACTCATGGCTCTGGCCTCGTTGCTCCGGATGTTTCCCATATAAAACCAGAGATCCCAGGGCAGGGACTCCAGTCCATTGTGTTGTATTTGACAGTAGTCATGCGTTCCGTGGGGATGCTTCCAGGCCAAGGTGGGAAGGGAAGCGCCATAGCTTCAGCAGGTGTGCGACATCCCTCAAATGCATTCTTGGTTTAGTAGTTGTGTCTGGGGTCCCGAGTCAGGTCTTCTATATTTGTGTCAGTTTTTCTCATCGTTCTCATTTCACTAGGGGCTTGTAACTTGTTCTTTTTTTGGATCAGGATCTTAAATATATATAGTGACTGGCTTACGAAAAAAGTAGTACATCTGCAACCATAGAATAATCCTTGAATGGGTGCAAATGCACTATTTTTCGGAATTCACAAACATTGGCAGTGGAAGGCTTGGAAAGCTGTGCCCATCTCATGTTTCCATGCATACATCTGGTAATCAAACACCCAGAAGGTGATGAGATTAATGCTTGCAAATTGTCTAGTCAGTAGCAATTGCTCAGTGCAGCATTTCAGCCCCTTGTTTTTCACCCGCTGTGCTACTCTAGACAGAGGCCCACCAAATGTAACACAGTACTGACCTTGTTTCACATGAAAACAGTCCATCCAGAACCTTGGTCATTTCACTCCTTCCCCCGGGAAGCCGACTGTTAGTCTCACTAAACCCTAATCTCACCAAGAAACTCCCCTGGGTGGTGGTGTTACTGAACATGGAGTTACCATACCATCCGATAACATCATGGGCAGGTATAACCAGTCCCTGTACCGGGGACCTCGTAATGAGTCTCTGTATCATTGAGGTAAGTATTTATAGGTAGTGTAGATTTACTATATCATCCAGGTATGTAGATGTGGAGTTAACAGACCTCCGGTCTGGGCTAACTCTCTCCCCCACAGCTCCGCAGTCTAGGTTGCCTTGCCGCAGCGCTCAGCCCTCCTCCTGGTGAGGGTTCGCGACTGCAACCTCCCGCCCTCCAGCCTCAGCGCTAATCCTGCTCCTGGCCTGCCTTGTGTCCCTTTCTCGCCCTATTGGACTTCTCTGGTCCCCTCAAGTCTTCTTAAGCTTACTCAAGCTTACTTACTTTGAAGCTTACTTAGCTTTACTTTAAGCTTACTTAAGCTTATTTTTTTCCCCGCCGGTTTCCCGTCGCTGCTGCCCCTGCGGCCCCTCCCCCCCACTCAGACCCGCTCCCGCCTCGCGTCCTGCCCCCCTCCCCTACTTAATGGCGACCGCTGCGGGCGCGCCAAAGGCAAGCCGTCTGCGCCCCTCCTTGACCCGACCGCGGCCAGCGCCAGGAACCCTGGAGCTCCGACCACCCATCGCTACGACACCACCACCCTCCTCGCACTCAACTCCGGAAGACTCAGGGAATGCCAACAGGCCTTGCTGAACATGACCAATGGCCAGTTCTCCTGCCTCCACTTCCGCCAGACCCTCACCACCACGTCGGCCTCCAACACCGACGACGCCAGCACCGGCGACACCCTAAAATGCATCCTCCTCAACGTACTCTCCGTACACAAACACGCCATGGAAATCTGGAACCTACTCAACTCTCTCTCACCCGACATCGCCTTCTTCACGGAGACCTGGACCAACGCATCCTCCGCCCCCGACATCAACACCGCCATCCCGGACGGATACAAGATCCAGAGGAAGGACCGCCCCAACCACCCTGGAGGGGACCTCACCATCGCCCACAAGAGCACCCTCCGCCTCAACACCTCCAGCTAAACCTTCCCCTCTGCTGAACACCTGCACTTTCAGATCCAGACAAGCCCCAACGCCACACTCCGAGGAACCCTCGTCTACAGACCCCCCGGCCCCCGGACACCCTTCGCCACCACCATCACCGACCTCATCGCACCCCACGCCATCGCCTCAACGAACTACATACTCATTGGAGACCTGAACTTCCACCTCGACAACCCCAGCGACCCCAACTCCACCATCCTTCGTGACAACCTCACCAGCATCGGACTTAAACAACTCGTCAACACACCGACCCACAGAGCAGGACACACCCTCGACCCCATCTTCGCAGCAGGAAACAGCGTTCACTTCAGCCACACAACGCAACCGCCATGGACCGACCACCACTGCGTACACTTCATGTCAACAAACCCAAGGCACCCAAACCAGCCCCACGCCCACCACGAAGGAACTGGAGCAAGGTTACCGATGAGCAACTCAACTCCACCCTCATCCGAGACAACCACACCTGGGCTTCCGACGCAAACGACACAGCCAGAGAACTCCACACCTGGATCTCCAACTGCACAGACGAGCTCGCCCGCTACGCAACCCTGACAAACAGCGCCCCAGGAAAGCCGCCTGGTTCACTACTGTTCTTCGAGAAGCCAGGCGTACCTGCAGATGCCTGGAGAAGAACTGGAGAAACACCAAGACAACCGAAAATCACACCACCTACAAGGACACCATGACGGACTACCACAACCAAATCAGAACCACCAAGAGGAACTTCATCCACAACAAAATCCTCGCCAACTCCACCAACTCCAAGGAACTTTTCAGTGTCATTCATGAACTCACCAACCCACGCAGCGAAGCCACAGACATCACCCGGTCCCAAGACCTCTGTGACAAGCTTGGAACCTACTTCCACCTCAAGATCAAAAACCTCTACGACAACTTCGTCGACCATCCACCAGACGCCACAGACGGCCCTCCGCCCCCCAGAGACACCAGCCAGCCCACCATCTCCAACTGGACACCGATCACGGCCAAAGACACCACCTCGACCATGAAAGGCATACACTCAGGGGCCCCCACCGACCCCTGCCCCCCTCACATCTACCACAGAGCTGCGGCCGCCATCGCACCCGAACTACAACGCACCATCAACACCACCTTCAAAACAGGCACCTTCCCAGACGACTGGAAGCGCGCAGAAGTCAGACCCCTGCTCAAGAAGCCCACAGCTGACCCCATCGACCTCAAGAACTATCGGCCCATCTCGCTCCTCCCCTTCGCAGCCAAAGTTGCAGAGAAAACAATCAACAGGGAACTGACACGATTCATCGAAGAGAACGCCGTCCTCGACCCATCCAAATCAGGATTCCGAAGCAACCACAGCACCGAGACTGCCCTACTCGCCGCCACAGACAACATCTGCACCCTCCTGGACAAAGGCCACTCCGCAGCCCTGATCCTACTCGACCTATCAGCAGCCTTCGACACCGTTTCCCACCGCCCACTAGTCGCCAGACTACACGACGCAGGCATACAAGGAACAGCCCTGGACCGGATCCGATCATTCCTCACCGGAAGAAGCCAAAGGATCAGACTGCCCCCCTTCCTCTCCGCCCCCACGAAAATCACCTGCGGAGTCCCACAGGGGTCATCACTGAGCCCGACCCTCTTCAACATCTACATGGCCCCCCTTGCAGCCATCATCCGAAAAACACGGCCTCAACATCGTATCCTACGCTGACGACACCCAGCTCATCCTCTCCCTCACCAAAGACCCCACCACCGCCAAACTCAACTTCCAGAAAGGAATGCAAGACGTCACAGTCTGGATGACCAACAGCTGCCTGAAGCTCAACGCCGAGAAGACAGAAGTCCTCGTCCTCGGAACCACCCCTTCAGCATGGGACAACACCTGGTGGCCGGCCGCCCTCGGAAACCGACCCACCCCCTCAGACCACGCCAAAAACCTCGGCATCGTGCTCGACTCATCACTCACCATGAACCGACAGGTCAACGCCGTCACCTCCAGCTGCTTCAATACCCTCCGCATCCTCCGCAACCTTCAAATGGATCCCCCCTGAGTCAAGGAAGACAGTCACCCACGCACTCATCACCAGCAGACTGGACTATGGAAACACACTCTACGCTTGCATCAACAAGTCCCTACTCCGCAAACTCCAGACAATACAGAACACCTCCGCCAGACTCGTCCTCGGCATCCCCCGGCACGAGCACATCAGCCAACACCTGCGAAGACTCCACTGGCTCCCCGTGGAGAAAAGAGTCACCTTCAAAATCCTCACTCACGCCTACAAATGCCTACACAACAACGGACCCAAATACCTCAACGACAGAATCAACTTCCACGTACCCAAAAGAAACCTCCGATCTTCCAACCTTGCACTGGCCGAAACCCAGCGCATCCACAGAGCCAGAACAGGCGGAAGATCCTTCTCTCACATTGCAGCCAAGACCTGGAACGAGCTACCGGCAGACATCAGATGCGCCCCCTCCCTGAACACCTTCAGGAAGACCCTCAAGACCTGGCTCTTCGGCTAAACAGCTCTGCGGACCCCCACCCCTTTAGCGCCTTGAGACCCTCACTGGTGAGTAGGACGCTTACAATTCCCCTGATTAATTGATTGAACAATAGTAAATCTACAATTACCTTTATGTACCTACATTGATGATGTAGTGATATTCAATATTTTGCAGTCACTGTTCTTGTACATCTATTTTAAAAACCAGATATTGTAGTAGAACACCCACGTGACCACATCTTCCCTTGCCTTTTCTGTGTAATAGACACCTCTTCTTCACGTTTGTCTCTGGGGAAAGAAGCTCTTCTTCCTAGTTAATAATAAAATATTTCCTCTACAATTTAGTGTTTTACACATCCCTTCTTCTATTTAACCACTGCAGACAGTGGCCTTTCTTGCAGTGGCGGCTGGCATCTACGGGTAATATTACAAAAATAAAAATAAAAACTTACCTGAAGACGAACATGATGTCCTCTGCACCGATGTCTTCTTTCTCCGACTGCAGCCTGGCCAACATGGCCGCATGAGTAGCATCCTGATTGGAGGGAGTGGCTTCACTCAGCTCTCCACAGGGCTCTGGAGGCCTGCACTTGCTTCAACCCAGCTGGGTTAGAGCTGTTTAAGGTGTGCCTGTATGGCTGGCCGTTGCAAGACGGCTGACCAAAAAGACATGCACACTTTAAACAGTGCATTCACAGCCCTCCCTGATGATGTCACTCAGCAGGCTCTGCCTGTCCCGATGCTCTGCTCGGGAAGGGGGATCTCTGGGGGTAATTTAAGTGGGGCAACGCTCCTCCGCTCTAACGGTCCAACAGAGGAGCCGCCCCTGCTTTCTTGATAAGTATTGTCTTTTTGGTCTAGTATACCATAGCTATCCACGCCTCTGTTTAGTTTTCTGTGAGAGCACTTATTCCATTTACTTTTGTCTCTTATTTCATGTATATATACTTCTCTTCTTCCACTTAGATGATGACAAATCTCTCCTATTCTCCTTACTTTACAATAGACATGTAATCTTCAGTTTGGTTTACAATTGATAGCCCTTCTCTCAGTAAGTTTACATACCCTTCTCATCCATTTGTAAGATGCTTCCTCTTTTATAGGCATCTGATTTTCCACTTAGTTTTGGGTACAGATTCTACTGTAATCTGAATAGTTAGCATTATTAGAGGGACTAATGCATTGTATCAACCTTGCTCTTTCTGCATGGTCACCCTAGATGTTAAGCCTTTTGCTAGACCCTATATCTTTCTGTCTGTAGAACTCTGTGCACTTTACCCCTGCTAACCATTGATAAAGTTCTTGTGCTCCCCCTTTCAAAATGGTGAAATTGGCATACTCCTGATTAACATGTTTAACTAATCTGTAAGTCGCTAGTTTATGGTACAACTGCTGCCCAGGGCCTGTAAATTAAATGTCACTAGTGGACCACAGCACTTATGGTGCCATCTGCTATAGTGATAATGCAAACATAGCTCCAGTACTACTATTTATAGCCTGGCTGCTGAAGTCTTAAACGGCAAATTCAACCAGTCAAAATAACCACTTTTAACAGGTCTAAACCTTCGTTTTAAATATTGATAAGTCACCCCTATGTAGGCATTATTGCCAAATATGCAGGGTGCATGATATTTAAAAGTAAGACATGTAGGAATTTAATGTTAAACCTGTCCTTACAGTAAAAAAGTCCCAAAAGCTATTGCCACTGAATTAATTATGGATGTTTCATATGAAAACAACAGGTTGAATTATTACATTTAATAATGCTAATTTCGGTTAGGAAACAGCTAGAAAAATAATAACAAATATATTTTAAATAATTATTAAAGATCCATTTCAATGGTGAAGTTGGATCTTTGATAAATATTAAGGAAAAGATACTATTAGAAAGTCCCACGGATCCACAAGACCAGAACCGGAGGAAGATCCTTCTCTCACCTCTCTGCCAAGACCTGGAACACCCTGACTCTCCACCTCAGGCAATCCCTGTCGCTGACCCAATTCAGGAAGGATTTTAAGACCTGGCTCATTTGAATAGGTGTGAATTGGTGTGAAATGCCTTCCAGAAGCAAACAATAGGCTGCCCTGAATGGGCAGAGGTGACCCCTCTGAACCTAACAGAATATAAAGGGTAGGCTGTGAGCATCCTTTTTGACATTACAGTGTAAATCCTGCTTTAATGTCCGTCCTGCGTGACAATTCTTTTTTTGCATATAGCACTTGATGCATACTTCAAATAGGCCTCTACAGTCACAGGCAAATGTTAGCTGACACCTGGACAGGGCCATTCCAACCAGGAAGGTTTCAATCACAGTTGGCCGCTTTTTGACATAATAGCGTCACATCCTGCTAGACAGGTCTGCAGGGATTTTACATATCACACTTGGTACACACTTAAATGGATGAGAACCGGATGCCAAAACAATTCTTGTGTATCCATTGCCTGGTTGCTGAAAAACCCTGCTTTGTTCTACCAGACTTCTGTTTCTGGGTTTATTGTGAGTATAGTGACTGCACAGAACTAGATTTTAGTAATAAATGTGGGAGGATACTGTGATTACCAGAGTACACCCCTCCTCACACACACACCCAGCCCTCAGAGCCCAAGATTAGTGTGGCCAAAGACTTCAGCCTTCTTCAAAATGCCCAAAGGGATATGGGAACTTTTACCCTATTGGTTATGACCTGCCCAGGAGTAATTCCCACCCTCTAGCTCATGCCTCGCATAAAATGTAGCATCTCCATGCACCCACATCAGAACACTCTTGGACCTGTGGAAGATCAGAAGAGGAATGAACTTGCTGAGACCTGAGAAGAGCCTAGAAGACTGGACTTGCCCTCCCTCTTGTACCCAGGACAAAGAAGTGGACTCCAATGTCCATAACGTTGAACTAATGCTACAGGGACACAAGAAGCTGCGCGAGGCCTTTTCCTGCAGCTGACCAGTGACACCTAGGCCTGGACTTGACCCTGCTGTTTGGCCTCTGCTTGCCACTTTGTTAGTCTCTAAGTGCCTCCCCTGAGGTCTTAGGGGCTTTAGAAGTGTATTCCTGTTGTGTATTGGGACTTAAAGCCCTAAAGTCAGATAGTAAATTCTTTGACCAGCGAGAGCCTGGTTGGTGTAACCGATCTGCGCTCCATCGCAGTTAGCGCCAGATTGTGCCTAGGTTACGGTCTACTGCAACCATTGACTGCCATTAGCACTTTATGCTTCTTGGCCTTATTCCAAGATAAAACATTTAAAATGTATATCTCTTGTTCCCCTTATTGCACTCTATTTTCTAATTCGGTTGTGATTTTCATCGTTTTGCATTTCAACTTTATTACTGTTTTGGCATTGCATAAATACTTCACACATTGCCGTAAATTAAGCCTGTCTGCGCTGTGCCACAGGTACCACGATATTAGGCTCAGGTTAATTTAGTGACTTTGAGGGTTCACTCTGACAAAGGTTGTGATTAGTCCTTGAGGTTGGTAATCGTCCACCCCAAATATTAATCCAATTTCTTACATGCATCAATGGCCACACTGAAAAATTGCTGGTGAATGTGATTATGATTTTGTAACTTCTCAATTATGCCTTATTGATAGAGGGTTGGTCTCCAACTGATTTCAAGCAGGCTGTGTTAATACACTTCTTGAGCTGACAACGTCAATAGTTTGCCCTATTTTTGTATTCTGTAACTGGCAAAACGTCCTGCATGGGTGGCTATTTAGCCCTATTATTAATACAATGTAGTAGGTCATCTTTCTGAACCTTCCAAGCAGGATATATGACGGGTATGGGAAGAGAGACTTTTCTGGTTTCTGTGACGAAGTCCTTCATTTGACCAAGGACAGTAGTATCAGGGCAGTCTTTTTACTCAGTCTATCAGCAGCATGCAATACCATTGATCACTATATCCTTATCAGTTGTCTGGAGGATGCAGGAGTAGGGAGCACAAAACTCAAGTGGATATTCCTATTCCTGACAGAATTCTCTCAGTAGCTATCGCTTTTGATTCCACTCTAAACGCTTTGAACTGTGAGGTCCCACAAGTCTCTTGCATAACCTGAAATATTTATGTGCCTCAACTGCTCAAATTAATTCTTAATTCAGCCTCTGCTTTTTCATCTATACTGATGGTAGGGAGATTTTGTTTGGAATAGGTTATCTGGCCTACTCTACACTTGATTTATTTCAGTCTCGTTTACTAGGAATTCACTGCTGGATGCAGACCATGTATCTGAAACAAAATGGAGGCAAGATGAAGGTTTTCATTTGTGCTGCTCAAAGACAATTTTATCCCTGAATCCAAGGCCAGGCATTCTAGGAGTCGGACCTTGTCCATTAGCGAAACAGTCAGTTTATATTTTGGGGTTATAGTTTAATACCATTTTAATTTGTGATCCCCAGGTTGCGGTAAAGCTGTATTTTTAAATAAAAAATCTACGACCAGAAATCTATCTTCATGATTTCAGATAGAAAAACTGTTACAACCTCATTCATTACAGCCTGTTTAGACTTTACTTGAGCCTGTCTAGTTACTATGTCTAAGAGAAACTCCCTCAATCAATTTTTAATCTGGACAGTGAGTGAAGCTTCAAATTACACAGATTATTCTTTGTTGATTTCTTATTTCCAGAGGTGATCTCCAAACGAATTTTGCAAGGCGACGCACTCCCCATCCTCTGAAAAAAGCTATTCCTAGGCCTTTTTTAAATAATGGATGCTACCAAAAGATGGCACTCTAAGGTTTCTGCCTTTTGTTCCTTTTGGAAGTGCAGGTTCTGAACAGAAGATTTTGCTCTGCCTTTGGCTGTCTGCGACTTCAGGATGTATCATTCAAGCAATTTGACCTTCGAGGTAAAGGCCTCCATTCAGAGGTCCAATCACCCTCTCTTCGTGTATGAAGAAAACAATTACTTGATATCTTGGCAGCAGCAGAAGACTTTTATGCTCAAAAGTAAGCCAGTCTTGAGTAGTTTAATGCTGGCAGTCCAGCACTATAAAGCATCTTTTGGCATACAAAAGCTAAACCACGGGGCGTGGTCTGGCCACGAAAGGAGATGGCCGCCTGAGCGTGGAGCTCCGCTGCGGGAGGAGCTCCAGACGGAGGTGGCACTCTCCCCAGCGAGGCCGGGACTGCATTGGTATTGCTATTGGAGGGACAAGTGCTCCGGCGGTGTTTGGCTCGAGCTTCGTGGCCGTGTGAACTCTTTTTGGGTTCATTTTGACAGGCGGAGTCTTTGAGGCGGCTGGCGCCCGTCCGGCCCTGTGACGCAGCAAAAGCCCCGGCCCTTGCATGGCTGGTGTGCCACGCCGCGCCCGCTGCCTTCATGAGGAGACTCTGCTTTTGCATATAGCGAGATTGAGGAGATAAGTACCCTCTTTGGTTCCGGCGCTTCTCACACGGTAGGAACTGTCAGCGCCTTTTGCAAATCACCATGAAGGATTATCTAATTGCTTTCTGGGGACTTTTATAATCGGAGACTTTGAATGCAGCACCTCAGAACAGTGAATTATTTTGAGCACTTCTGGGAGTTGTGTCTTTTTCAGATTGTGACAGAATAGGCTGGCGCACCTCATATTACTGTTATTACCTGAAGATATTTTTCAGTTTGCCTCAGTGACAAACACCTGGTGGTCGGAGCCTTCAGGCATTGTTTACTTATAACATTTCTTCTGACACTTCATGAGGAGCCTATTCTGACTAATATTAGCACTATTATTCGACGCTATATTAAGGTTACATCAAATGTACTTCTTTGTGGTCGGAGCTCCTCCTACATTATTTATTAACAGCGTTACTCCTGGCGCCTCCTGCAATGATTGATTAATTTCTAGTGCTGTTGGCTCTTGACCTGAGGTGACTTTTTTCCGGCTATTTGCGCACATTATTTTTGCAAAACTTCAGCAGCGTCCTGACCAGTACAATTATCTGTGACACATTATCCATTTTGAGTTTTTAGTGCCTTGTCACTATCACAGTGTCTCCTCATAAGATCTCCTCTAATGTAATGCGCAGCATAATAACAGACACAGTAATTTCCACATTGCTGTTATATTAAGATCTGTTACGCTTTTGTACGATACTTTATTAAACAGCTAAGCTACATTTGCCATGGAATTTTTGCATTCATTGCGTCACTACTACCACAGTGGTCTCTTCAAAGTAAAGGTGCAGTGATTCTCACATGTATGAGACAAATATTTTTTACCTGTGACTTCCATGGTTTTCTAACTCTGTCACAGTCCACTGTCTCATTGCTGTTTTCTTCCTGATTTCTGTTCAACATAAATACTTAATTTGTCAGATTGTGTCACTGTTGTAATCCAGACAGGAGGTCTCGTGTTACTGATATTAATCTTCTTTTAATATAAAGCAGACGATCTCCAAATGCCTAACTATAAGAACGAGACTAAAAATTCCAAGCAACCTCTCTTCGCAGAAGTTCTCAAACAATCACAAAACGTGACTGCGAAATGCTCAGCCTCGTCAATGTCTACTCCATCTTCGACCACCTCGTCTACTATGTCCGGGGAGACTATGGATCGTATCTTGCAAGAAATTTCAACTGTCAGTTGTCGTTTGACAGACATGGACATCAATATCTCTTCTCTAGCCACAGAGGCCAAATCCATCCGAGCAGATATTGTACAATTTAATACTAAAACAGACGGATTAGACCAAATATTAACAACGGTAGATATCAAGATTGACTCCCTGCAAAACAAGGATCAAGATCTCTTGCTTCTCCGCAGCAAGCTAGTTGATCTAGAAGACCGCAGCCGGCGAGACAATATCCGCTTTTTTGGCTTTCCTGAAAAGATTGAAGGTCAGAATGCCAGAATCTTCTTATGTAATATCCTTCCTAAGCTGCTGGGCATCACCTTCAATCCACTGCTTGAAATTCAGCGTGCTCATCGAATCGGTCCTCCACGTACTGCCTCAGATTCTCGACCGCGGCCCTTCATTGCTTGCTTCTTGAGACATGAGCAAGTACGTCAAATATTAATGGCAGCGCGCACGCAAGGTTTGTATATCTATGCTGGCCATGAAATCCGAATTGCAGCTGACTTTTCACGAGAAACTAATGAGAGGAGAAAGGCTTTTCTCTCTATGAGACCACAGTTGCGGAAAATGGACATCAAATATGGTTTGTTTGATCCTACCTGTTTTCGCATCACTAAAAATGGCGAATCCAAAGACTTTTACGATCCTGGAGATATGCAACACTTTATAGATGGACTGCACATTCAGGACATGGACACACAGCATCCCCCTATTGACCAGTCCTCCCACGGTTCTCAACATCCTCCGCAGCTATCAGATACTCGGCGTCGCACCACTAGTGAAGTTCGTCATCATGGCAGAGTCATTGAACGATCAATCCGTACTCATGAAGATAAAATCTCTGCCCTTCAGACAGTCTCTACCTTCACACAAGATCTGCAGAGAGACAAATCCAGATCTCCCTTAAAATCTGCATCGGATGAAGAATGACCTTAACAATAATTATATTTCCTTACAGATGTGGTCGATAGTACATATCCTCTTTACACCTTTTCTCCAGTTCCTCACATCAGAGTTTGTCTACTGTAGGAAGGTTTTTCTGTTTTACCGCATAATTGTTTCTCAATTTAGGGAGGTCACCGGATTATTTATTATCTGTTATTTATTGCAATGTACTATTAGCTTTTACCTTACATGACATCTATTATATTTGATATTAAGTGCTCTGGTTTATTGTTTAACTCTCGACATGTAATTTAATTAATCTTCTCTATATTTTAGAATTATAAAAAACATTTTTTACTATATCCTTCTATGTCTTATTAGCTTTGTCCCTTCTTTTTAATAATCACTGTTGCATATGTTATTATTATATATTAGATAATATTTCTATTCATAATTGCATTTTGTACCTATATTGTTCTGTAATTGACTGCTGATATCACCTTTTCTTATATTTCCTACTCGTTTTATAGAGGATTATTTATTGATTATTACTTCTTGTTATATATCATACAATTTTCACCCATATATCGTCTATTCTACACCCCAATGCATGCTTAGGTTTATTGCTTTTCTTTTAATTTTTTTCAACATGTTATTTGATCAATTTTTCTCACTATTTTAGGATTATAACTATTTTACTTATACTTCTGTCTCTTATTAGATTTGATCTCCCTCTTTTTTCAATGATCAATGATGTATATAAAGAGTTCCTTTGTTACAATGCTTTCTCTTAAAATTATTCCTGTTATGATTGTGTTACTCTTTATATAAACTCCACTTGGAGATACACACGATCTTCCTCATATTCTGCTTAGCCGGAATATAATCTTAAAGGGGTAAATCTTCATAACAGGTATAGTTATAGTCAATATTATTTATATAATTCCTTTAAGTTCCTCACATCAGTGGTTCATTATTATATCGTTCTCATGTTTTGTATCACCTAACTAGGTGTCTCGAATATGTCTTATTTACTTACTTATTCATACTTTACATTATTTCTTCAATAATATTTATATTCACATACGTATCTAAGCTTCTACTACTATCTTTAATACAGTGCGTACTTAATGTTTACAGTATCTTATTTATAATTGTGCACTCTTAATTCCCTTGCTCCACACTCTCTACTTATATCTCTATTACTGATTTTACACCTATCTCGTGTCTAACTACATATTCTATTAGTTTTCATTCCTTCTTTTTTCTGCAGTTCTTTTCTTCATTCTTTTTGCTCATGTCTGTATTTATATTCATATCTCAGTTTATATTGCTACTTTTAATACAAACATATCTATTGTTTACTGTATCCTATTTACTGTTGTAAATTATTCATCAATTGTTACACATTTTACACCTATACTTATACATTAATGAACTCATGCATCTCTTAAATGTATATTTATATATTCTATTAGCTCTTGTTCTTTCCTCTCTTACAGATGTTCTTCTTCACACTCCTCGTTACTATTAATATATATATATATATATATTTATATCTATCTTTAATATAAGTATATTTATTGTTCAAAGTATTTTATTCACAGTTGTCAATAATTAGTAACTTGTTCTATATTTTGGCTGATATTTAGATGCTATTGACCTTATATATATTTTAATATATATTTATGTATTCTATTAACATCCGTCTCTTCCCTTCCGCAGTCATTCTTATACATGCTTGGCTTTTTGCATCCTCTTTACACACACTTGTCTCTTCAGATCTTCACTTCTCTACTATCTAGTCCTCATTAAGTTTCAACCCTCCTGACGGGGTTCCTACCCGCGGCGATGTTCTAGTGAGCCCAGACCCGCGGCTAAAGTTAAAGTTTTTGTTTTCCTTTATATTTTCCTTTTTATAGTTTTTTTGTTTGTTTTTCTTATTTCTGATATACTTTTCTTTTGAAAATTTTTCCTATTAAATCTTATTACTCTACACATTATTTTAATAGTATTCTTATCCTTTTCTTTCCCTTTTCTCTCTCTCATCTTGAAATCAATCAATCAATACAATTTGCATTGGCTCTCTAATCTCCTCCTTTCTCTTTCTTAGTTTCTTACTTACTTACCTTGTACAAGAGTTCTGGTATCCACTCGGAACATGGCAAACACTCATTCTCTACGTGTCATAACATGGAATGTTCATGGTTTAACCCACTATGTCAAACGGAAAAAAGTTCTTTCTTAGCTACATTAAAAAAAAGTAGATGTGGCTTTACTCCAGGAAACTCATCTTGAAGCATCAGAATCTGAAAAGTTACGCAGAGAGTGGGTGGGTAAGGTATATCACAGCAGTATTCATGTGGCACAACCCTCAGACATTGCCCCCGTCCGTAAATGTGGAGTGGCAATTCTTATCCGTAAATCTTTACCAGTCACAATATCGAAAACTTGGGAAGACCCAGATGGCAGATATGTGTTTGTCAAACTACGCATCGGAGACACACATTTTTGTGTAGGATACGTCTATGCCCCGACGGGAACAAAAAAATAATTTCTTCTCCAATTGAATCGTATCTTATCAGAGATAGGTGCTTCCCAATATCTCATAGGTGGAGATTGGAATCTAGTTAGAGACCCAGTTTTGGATAAAACAGGCCCTTTTGATAAGCATAATGCAGTGGATAGAGCTCTTATGGGTGACATCATTGAGGATCATGGCCTGATTGATCACTGGCGCCTATCCCATCCGACCGATACTGAATATTCATTTATGTCCCCCACTCATGGAACCCTCTCTAGGACAGATTACTTTTTAATCTCTCAAAGGGTGGTACAGCTGGTTCATGAATCCCATATTTTGGAAGCATCAATCTCTGATCACTCCCCAGTTCTGTTATCCCTTCAAACAGGACTGTCTACACCAGGGCGTAAACCTTGGCGAATGAATATTCAACGTCACAAAACTCCTACGGGTAAATTACAACTTAGAACTCATCTTCAAAACTATCTTTCCCTTAACCAAGGATCCGTGAACTCAGGTAGAATCTTGTGGGCTGCAGCCAAGGCTACCATTCGGGGTCAACTCATGAAAGATGCTGCACAGGCCAATCGGCAAAATGCTGCTCGCCAAAAAGAACTAGAGCACGATATAGAGACATTCACTCGGTTATATGCTAAACAACCTCTTCTACATCATCGCAAATCACTAGAGCAAGCACGTATGGCGTTGAACAACCTTTTTACCTCTAAGGCTGAATATGCTTTACAAAAAATGAAAGGGCGCCATTATGAACAGGGGGCAAAAGCAGGGCGACTTTTGGCGGTTCAACTACAACAACGAGAGGTTGCAATGGCTATCCCAGCTATAAGAACATCTGGGGGGACCATGTTGACCCGTCCACAAGATATTGTTAATGAATTTGCTTCTTATCACCAATCATTATATACACCAGGTACCCAGATAGATCACAGTAAAATGCTCTCTTTCCTTTTGAAGGTAGACCTACCTTCTCTTTTTGAGGAGGGCAGGGCACTTCTTGAAGGAGAAATTAGTAAAGAAGAGATTTCACAAGCTATAGCTAAACTCCTATATCATAAAGCTCCAGGGGAAGATGGCTTTCCAGCAGAATTCTACCGTTGGTCAGGTGAACAAATAATTGACAGTCTGCATGCTGCTTTTCAGGAAGCAGATAGCAAAGCCTCTTTAGGCTGTATATCTAATAAAGCGGTAATTACAGTCCTACCCAAACCAGGAAAAGACCCATTAATTTGTAGCAGCTATCGCCCCATATCACTTCTCAATTGCGATGTCAAAATTTTAGCCAGTGTCCTGGCCTCTCGCCTTCATAAAGTTTTACCCTCTTTAATTCATGACACCCAAGTGGGCTTCATGCCTGGACGTTCCTCTAGAAACCTTCTGCGTACTTTGGCACATACACTCCACTCTGTCCAATCCCTTCAGAATGATGCATTGGCATTATCACTTGATGCCGAAAAGGCATTTGATCGAGTGGAATGGCATTATCTTTTTCAAATCTTGGAGAAATTTGGTTTGGGATCCCAATTTATAGACAAAGTAAAATTACTATACCAACATCCTACTGCTCAAGTTAATTGTGGAGGTTTTCTTTCAGACTCCTTTCCAATTTCTAGAGGAACACGTCAAGGCTGTCCCCTTTCCCCTCTTTTATTCCTCCTTGTTCTAGAACCTCTGGCAGCAGCAATTCGCCAATCAAGCAATATTGTGGGAATCCCTCTTTCGGTGGGGGACTCAAAAATGTATCTATATGCTGATGACATATTACTCACTATTACTGATTTGTCTCGTTCCCTACCTTCCTTGTTTAAAATCATAGAAGACTTCTCCGATTTTTCTGGTTACAAAATTAACTGGGACAAGAGTGAAGCACTTCCCATATCAGATGGCACTACCAAAACAGCTATTCAGGGCTTTCCCTTTAACTGGCAGTGCTCAAGTTTACAATACTTGGGTGTCCTAGTGAATAAAGGGACGGTGGGCATGGTTGCGGATAATCTCAGTCCTTTAATTACTCAGATGCAACATGATTTTGACAGATGGAGGATATTGGGATTATCCATGTGGGGCAGGGTACAAGCTGTAAAAATGGTCACGCTTCCGCGTTTCCTTTGTATACTTGGAATGCTCCCTCTTCAGATACATTTATCCTCGCAGCGCCTTATAGACTCTAAGATTAAATCTTTTATCTGGGGATCCGCAAAACCGCGTTTAGCTATGCATAAATTAAAAGCACATCACTTTAATGGAGGTTTGAGTCTTCCATCAATAGAACACTACAATCTGGCACTCCAGTTATCTCAAATCACATACATGTTGCAAAATGATTCTCACACACCACAATGGGTACATGTAGAACGCCATCTATTGTCTGCTGAACTTGGTCTTTCACCTTTTTATGGAACAGGTACCAGTCGTCTGGATTCCCACAATCCACTATTGGATGCAATGCACAAAACGTGGCAGAGAGCTCACTGCTTTTTGGGCTCTAATGCACGCATTCATGCCAAAGCCCCAATCTGGAACAATACAGCTATACGTGTTAAAGGCAAGACTATCTCCTGGCCTCAATGGAAATAGGTGGGTATTTTTACTTTGGATCAACTCCTGCATGATGGTGATCTCAAACCTTTTGCACAATTGACTGCAGAATTTGGTCTCCCAATGCATCAAGCACCAAATTATACACAACTTCATCTCTGCCTCAACAAAGTTCTAGGATCACATCCATGGTCACTCCAAATTTCACCAATAGTATCCTATCTATATACCTGGGGAACCCATAAAGGGGCTTATACAAGCTATTTACACTACAACTATTCTCCCAACCCTTATCAGGTGCTCTTCGTCTCAAATGGCAAACACCCCTATCGGTTACTTATGATGATGAAGAGTGGATTGAACTCCTGGAAAATTTAACTAGAGGGGCCAGAGAAGCACCATTGAAGTTTTGCGTGTTCAAACTTTTGCATGACTGGCATTGGTCTCCCGTAAAATTAAATAAAGCGGGACTCCTTCCTCATACCAATTGTTGGAGATGTGATACTCCTGGTTGCGACATAGTCCACATTATCTGTACTTGCCCTATGGTTCAATCCTATTGGTCCTACATAGGTCAGGTTTTACAGCACACTTTGCCTCTGGGTTTACCGTTAACAACAGCTACCATCCTCTTGCATGATTTACGAACTTTACCACATCTTTCTAAACCACAAACCCGTCTTTTACATACTGCTCTAGCCACAGCTAAAATATGTATTCTACGACAATGGAAATCCCGGAACCCACCCTCTCAAGAGTCTTGGCTGGTGACTATGGTTCAAACTGCCTCCTATGAAAGAGTCATTTATACTTTACATGACCAGACAGATTTATTTAACCAAGTCTGGACCCCATTTTTGCAAATGAATACTGACTCTGTGATAGACAATATTGCTTGCCCTATAGTGGATACCACAGTCTCATAATTCGTTTCTCTTTCTTATTTCTCTCTCATTTCTGTTTTGCTTCTTTTCCTACTATTATCTTTATGCTTTCTTCCCTCTCTCAACTTTATTGTTACAGGCTTGGATATTAACACTGAGAAGATGTGATACATTCCACCCTATCTCATATCTTGTATCTTGTGTCCTATATTTGTATAATTCTTTCTTAGAGTATACTATACTGTATTTTCTGCTCTTTCATACTGTATTCCATTGATATTTTTCTTCTATTGTTATTACATTACTATTTAATCATTTTACTGCCTTTTCTCATCTATCATAAGCTGTAATCTAATAAATTCCTCTATATCAAATTCCTGGATTTTATAGCTTTATTATTTACTTTTCACCTTTATCATTCATTGTCTGATGTCTTTCTATCCGAATGTCCCTTTTTTTTTCTTCTCCCAAATTTTTCATATATATACCTTTATGAATTAATATACTTCACTATTTATACTCTTATTGTAATGAAATCCCTGCTCTTGTATTATAAATCTTTGTATCGTATTATATTTATAAAATGCTAATAAACAATTTCAACACAAAAAAAAAGAGCTAAACCACATGGACTAGCATAACAAGGAGTGAATCTCTACTGTGTTGTCTGAGGTTAGTAAGTGGAAATAAGTAAGGTGCTACCAAGCAAGCAAAATATATAACATACCCCTTCTGCCAGTAGTAGCAATTTTGTGTAACGCCATGTTGCTAAGTGATTAAGGCCTACATGTACCAATGCATTTTCCCATAGACACAGAATCGGAAAAACCCTTTGATTCAGTAGGGCCGAAGCTCCTTCCTGCAAAAAAACAAATTCCTTGACGTTGCAGTTTTCGGCCCATGTCATTTATTGGAAGCCTTGGTCAATGCTGCTGTGGATGCTCTTTCATTGGCTGCCAACAAGGACAGTGTCATCAGCCTAATTTTACTCGACCCGTATGCTGCGTTTGATACCGTTGACCAGGGCCTACTGCTATATTGACTGGAAGTGAAAGTTGGCTCTCCTCTTTTGTAACAGATCGTGCTTAAACAGTTGCCTAGGGTCCTTCATGTTCAAGATTTCAATCATTACTTGTGGCGTGCCACTGGGTTCTGCACTCTTGATGTGTTTGTATAAGGTGATTGTTGATGTAAGTTAGACTACATAAGAGGACATAGCTTCTTTCTTTTTAACAGATGTTCCCTTGAAGATCTTTGTTTTTTATCAACAAGCCTAACTTACTTTTTCTTCCCATTGCATTCTCAGTTGTTATGGCCTCCCCTCCTCAGAGCCAAGAGACCCCATGGGTGAACAAGTAACATAATATAGCATATCAGAACTCTAGTAGATGAAGCAAGGTGTGGGGATGCACAATATTCTACTGTAGAATTGGAGTCCCATGATGTTTGGGCATTCCCACATTTCCAAGGCAAGCCACGCATTGTAATAGCATCCTAACACCACATGTGTGGGATTTAGGAGTGTGTATTTCACTCTACTAAAGGCCAAGAAATTGGCGCTTATAAGTGCATGGACACATGCCAGGAATCACTATGTAAATTCCTGGCAGGTATAAAAATGTAAATCAACTTTCGTTTGGGAAGAATACTAGTCATACCCATTAATTTTTTAACTTCCTATAGTTGCATTACAGTGTAGCTACAACAGATGAGAATAAAGGTTTTTGAATAGGTAAACCAAGTAAGCATTTCTGATTCAATTAACAAATATAGTACTTAGTAAAGCGCGTTCTTAATGACACTGATGGTATGCTTTGTTTCTTAGGTTGAATACATTAAAAATGTGGGTCTTAACCCGCGGTCTGGGGACCCCTGGGGGTTCACGAGGCCTCCTGAGGGGGTCCGCAACTGTTTTGCAAAATTATATAATATTAAAATTAATAAAGTATATTTAAATAAAGAATCAAAATTGAAAACTTTTCCAAATTTGATTGTGAATTGAAATAAATATTTCAACATAAGGGCATTTATTTGGTGTATGCATGTTTTTGTATTTTTGTGTATTGTTTCGAGGTTCAAACCATAGAAATTGCTTAGGCTGGGGGTCCCTAGCTTCCAATAATGACTCAGTGGGGTGTTCCTGGATTCCAGTAATGATTCATTGAGGGCCCACAGCAGTTAAAAGGTTAATAACCCCTGCATTAAAGTATCCAAAGTGATTATAGTATGAGAGATTTCCTTTTGGACATTTGGGTGCTAGGGGCCTGCAAAGGGGGATGGCTCTGATGTTTCATGGAAGAGATCTAGATTATGATCTAGGGGTGTGACAAACCGTGCTATTTTATGCCTGCATATTTTTGCACGCTTTGTGACCTTCAGAAACAAGTTGCATGTAAGTTTTGAGGAGAAATAATGGACAAAATCTACCTTTACTGGGAGAATCTCCTGAGAAATTCTCCCACAAACTGTATTTTTGTGGGAAGCTTTTTGCAGGACTTTCACAGTGTTCACGGCCCTTGCGACTTCAAGCTGTGAAGCAATTGTCAAATTTGCATTCCACAACAGAACTGTAATTCTGCGCATCCATCATATTAACAAATTCAGTTTGACTTAAAAGGGTCCTGGTTACAATGTTTTCTCCTCTCATACATCACAGTGGCATTTTAAGTTTAATAGTTGAAATATGTGTTTGGTACATCAATCAAGAGACAAAAATGGGGGGGGGGTCAAATGAAATTAAGTAGTCAGAAAAATCTTGCTCTTGTAGATAATCTTGCCCCGTGTAGATAATTGCTGGCACTAAAACTGCAACATTGAAAATCATGCCAAAAAAGATGTACTTTACTGGCCCTTAATTATCTACCACCATGCTGAAAAGTGGTGGTAGTGTTTATTAATAGTTCACCTGCCCTTCTGAACAGTGGGTTAGTATTGCTCATTAATGGCAGCACACAGGTCTTGGTACTGTATTAGTTAAGTTTAAAAAAATATATATTTACGGAGTTTTATATAGCGCGGACTTGACCCGAACTTATCGGGTATCAGAGCGCTTTACATAGCACCAGTTGCGTTACATGAGTGCACATTCATTTTTGTTAGGCACTGGGAGATTAAGTGATTTGCCCAGAATCACAGGATGTTCAGCATCATTGCCGAGCCTCGAACCCAGTTCCCCTGATTCGAGGTCGACGCCCTAGCCGTTAGGCCAACTCCTCTTAAGTGTTTGTAAATTCCAGGAACATGATAGCAGCTTTGTTGTAAAGAGTTAGTAGTACTATTATTAAAATGCAATAGATCATTTAAGCAGTGCCATGTCTTGTCCCTGAACTACAACCTGGGCCATGTGAATTATGCAGTTATCCTGTCGTTCGGTGTTGTTCATAACCATGGATTTACTGCACTTTCCATATTATCAAACGTCTCTTGCAAAATGTGCAGATTTGAACAAAAATAAAATAGCATTTCCACCTGAAACGGACCAAAAGTTACAAAAAAATTGCCATGCATAGTGCCAAACTGTGACAGCTGCTGATTCCTATGTTCAGTTGTTAAACTGTTACTAATGAGATAAAGCCTTTGTCCAGATAGTAGTAATGTATGTTGAAATGCTAAAAAGGCAAATTAAAACGGGCACAGAATGTTTTGCATTATGCTGCATAATTTAGGGCCTGATTTAGATGGTGACGAACATCCCGTCCGCCGAAATATAAATCCCACAGGAAATAATAGCATTTAGATTTTGGCAGACAGGATATCTGGGTCCCCCGAAACCTGAGTCAGGCCCTTAGTCTTTACCTGCCGCATAATTTAGTGTTATGTGCCACATAATTTGGTCCTTCATTTCTGATGACTCTTTTTGTGAATCATGCAGTTGGAGCTCTCGACATTTTTTTTCATTTACATTTTTTATAATTGTTTATAATTGCAATTTCGCTTCAGATGTAGCAGTCCATTCAACGCGGCACTGCAAGCGACTGCCTAGTTCAGGTATATGGAAGAGCCACCTTTGTCTAGCACGTTACCCAATGGCCCTCCGCTAACTACAGAAGGGGATATCTAATTGCAAATGAAAGTCCGTAATTAGAGCAGTTCTGGACACAATGTCACTAAATCTCCACCATTGAGCCACGACAAGCCGAAACACTTTGCTGAATCCCTGAGTTATTGAAAGAGCTGGCGATGCATGTAATGGAAATCCCTTGATGCAAAAGGTGCAGGAAATTAGTAGAACTGGACGAAGCGGCTCAGAACTCACACCTGAAGGCACTCAGTGGCATCAAACATTGATGACGATGGCGAGCAGGATAAGCTGCAGTCTCACCCGGGGTGTTATTCACAGATGACTCATGGTGTGATGTCTGGGACGCAGCCTGTTGTGATCTGTGAATGAAACCATTCATTCACAACAGGGCACGTGCGATCTATCATCAGCAACTTGGAGTGATACTTTAACCATTGGTCAGTTACTCTGCGTGTACCTTCCCCTCCAGCGCACTGCAGGTAAATAATATACTTTCACATTGCAGGTAACTGCAGCCAATCAGTCAAAAACAAGACAGCAACAGGATTTATCATCCAAAATGAGGAGCTACGCCTGTTGTGTCTACAGAATGCAAGAATCAGCTGGAAATGCTTCCATTACTTTCGGTAATGGCATTACTGCTAGTCTTTCTCCCTTGTCTTCCTTCCTTACAAATGATGCATCTTTGGTTCCAATCAGACCTCCCCTTTCCAAAATAAAAGCTCCTCCCACCCCTTCACCTCCTGTACTTCAACAAGCTGAACCAAAAATGCAGTTGTTCCCCTGCGGGAGGGCGAGAAGGAACATGAAGGAAGGCGAGGGAGAAGGAAGCATTACCTCCAAGACCCTCCCTTGCCTACAAATGAGACATAGCAAGTAAAGAAAATGGACAACTGAGTTGTAAGAACACCCAAATCCAGTTTAATCCATAGATCACATAACCAATACATATCTATTTCTTCATGGAGGACAAAACTCTGTCACCAAATAAGCTCTAATACAGGTAGTCCTAGCTATGGTAATGTCTCATATAGACTACGCCAATTCCCTATACTTTTATTTAACTAAACAACTGCAACTGGTACAGAACCAGGCAGCGAGAATAATTTCTCAGCCACATAGGTGGCAACATGTCACTCCCCTTCTGAGGAAGCTGCACTGGCTACCTATAACTCAGAGATGCGCCTTCAAGGTTGGATGCCTCATCTTTAAATCCTTGAATGGCAGGAGCCCTAAATTTGTGGACAGCCTAATTAAAAGGGATATCCCTACGCGTAACCTGCGCTCTGCTCACTTGCACCTTTTGTCTACTCCCTGCTTCAAACAGAAACACCTGGGTGGTGCCAGGTTTGCTGTACTGGCGCCTAGATACTGGAACTCCCTGCCTCTTGAAATTAGATCTTGCACAGACCTCCTAAATTTTAGGAAGCTCCTCAAGACATGGCTGTTTAGACAAGCATTCGAGTAAGTCCCTGGGTCCCGGCATCCCTCAGAGTAGCGCCATGAAATCAACCCGGTGTACGTGCGCTTTACAAGTACCGAAAAGAAAAAAAAAAACACTGTCAAGGCGCTCCAACTCAGCAATCCTATAATGATGTACAAAAGTGGATGGGATAACCCATGTAGCTGCCCTACAAATATCCACAATTGAGGACCCCTGCAATTCAGCCATTGCCGTAGCCATACTGCGTGTAGAACTGCCCTGAATCCCAGGAAGGGGAACCACAACTGTCACCTCATATGCCAAGAGAATCAAAGAGCATATCCATCTACTTAAAGTAGCTGTGGATGTCTCCTCCCCTTTTCTTCCTGGCCCAAAATTACAAACAAGGAGTACCCCTTTTGAAAGGTTTTCACGTTATCTAGATACTCCAGGTGAGATCTCTTAATATCCAAACAATGCAACCTGCGATCCTTGTCCAAAGAAGGAGCTTGACAAAATTCAGGAGAGAATAACTTCCTGCTTAGAATGAAAAACAGAGTTGACCTTAGGAATAAAATAAGGTACAGAAATCAAAACCATTTGATCCTGGAAAACCTTACAAAATGGATATATGCCGGATTAAGCCCCTAATACCTCTAGATGTCTAGCAGAAGTAATTGCCACTAAAAACATACCTTGAAAGTCAAAGTCTTCAAATCCAACTGAGCAAGAGGCTCAAACGGGTAACCAGTCAGGTTATTTAAAATCAACTGCAGATTCCAATTAGGAAAGGAATAGACAGGTCTGGGAAGCAGATTCAAAAACCCCTGGAAGAATCTAGACATCAGACTCTTCTCATCCGTCAAATTCCTCCATGAGCCCTGAAATGCCTGAATAGCACCCCACTAAACCCTAAGAGTAGCCACCGTCAAACCTAAACTAGCCCCATCCTACAAGAACTGCATAACTAGAAAGAGACTAGCTGGGATACACCTGCTTTACTAGGCCAAAAAAGCCCCCCCCAATGCCTAGCATAGGAATGAAGGGTAGAAGACCTATATGATGCTTGCCAAGTCACCGCCAACTACCCAGGTACACCCAAGACCGCTAAACCTCTCTGCTTAACCTCCAGGCCGTCAAGTGTAACTTCCTTGAGGGAGTGACGAGAAGCTGAGAGGAAATGAGACAACTGGGAAACTCTGACCCTGACCCCTCTTCAACAATTCTATGAGCGGAAACCAAGTCCCTCAAGACCATCGGGGAGCAATCAAAATCTCCTGCGCCCTGTCCCTTTTGACCCTCACCAAGAATGACCTGATCAAAGGAAAGGACGGGTATGCATAGATCAGAGATAGAGGCCAAGAACATGTCGGCCCCTCTATCACCCAAGTGTGAGGACATCTTCCCCTTGTGCAAAAGGTGGAACATTAGCATTCTCCAAAGAAGCAAACAGATCCAGCTCCGGCTGACCCCACTTCTGAACAATGAGGGTAAATAGAGCGGGGTGAAATTCTGTGAAGAAGGAATCTCCCTGCTCAAGAAATCCGCCCTGACATTCTACTCCCCCTTAATATGGAGCAACAAAAACGAAGGAACATGGGCCCAATCCAGGCTCTTACTGACTCTGTCACGAATCACCATCAGCACTTCTTCACAGAGTTGAGCTCTGCCATGCAAAGCCTCTGAACCGGAAGTACAGCCCCAGGAGCAAAGGACCGCCGGACTCTGTTGCTGTGCCTGAACCCCTGCTGGGAACCTTTGTCAGCGACCACTGCATTCTGCAAAAGAAGTCAGAGTCCCATCCTACTGTACAGAATGCGAAAATGAAGAGCGATGTCCCCTAGGCCCCACCATGTTGGAAAAACAGGTAAGCCTGCTAGAGACAAAAAAGAACAGGCGATGAGGGGGTGTGAGGAGCTTTAACTTTTAGATGTGGAGGTCTGATTGGAGGCTAGGAAGCCTCATTAGTAAGGAAGGAAGGTGAGGGAGGGACGTGAAGGTAATAATCCATGATACATCAGCAAATGTCTACAAATATTAAAAATTAGGAAGGTATTGCAATTTACCTTTATGAGCAGTTTAATATTTTAGAGATTCTGTAAACAAAGAGTGGATCGTTGGAGTTTTCCTGTCTCATCTGCAAGGTTCTGGAATTATCTTGCAATTTGCTTACAATTAGAGACTTCCACTCAGTTGTTCCGTAGTCAGCTCACAACCAGGCCTTTAGAAAGCCTGTCTTCTTAAACTAATACCACAGACTCATTATTACAAAGTTACTGAATCCAAATTGTGAAGAAAAAAAGGTTTATTTGCAGCACGGCTAAGGCGTCCGCCCAGGTTGATCTCCAGATGCAACTGGAGGCAACAGAGTGGAACATACAGTTACAAGCACTCTAAAGGGAATGTGGAACACATATGAAAATATACAAAGCGCATGCCAAGGAAACAAGGGCAAAGGAGGCAGAGAATATATGCACATTTATAATGAAGGAATAAAATACATGGATGAGATGCAACACTCATCTCATAAATAGCTGCTACATTTTCAGTTACACATTGAAAGGCCATTGATGACAGTACACGCTTTAAATAATATTTAACATAACATAACTGTAAGAAAGTGAATTATTAATTGAGATGAAAGTTAGTCCACTACAAGTAATACAGTCACTATCCTATTAGGGTCCATGCAAAGGTTTAAATAATTTAAATTTGAGCTCAACCTCTGGTAGCTGTGGCCCAGAGCAGGCAGGCTTAACTTGGCGAAACTGTGTAAAGCATAAAGAAGTAACAAAACAGTTAAAAAGTCAGAAACGCAGCACAATAAAAGTCCCACTCCATTTTAGAAACCTAGAGTAAAATTTAGCGAACAATTAACATTAAAACAACAAAAATCCAACTAGGGAACCGGAGATATACATTTTTAAAGATTTAAGAGAAAGTGTGAAGAAAAAGTAAATTGCCAATCAGTAGCCATCACTCACCTGTGGCTTGGGACCAAGGTGTGATTGCAGTCTGACTCCAATGGAGTTCAGACACAGCAAGCAGGTTATTCCCGGTCAAAGATGTTACTTCAGGACTTAGGGCCTGATTTAGAGTTTGGCAGACGGGGTTACTCTGTCACAAACGTGTTGGATATCCCATCCCCCATATTGCAATTCCATTATATTATATGGAACTAGTTATAGGGCAGACAGGATATCCTTCCCCTCTTTGACGGAGTATCCCGTCTGCCAAACTCTGAATCAGGCACTTATCTCTGAAATGGAAGTCAAAATCCTTCAGTGGGGCAAGGTTGCAGAGGGTATCCATGGAAGCCCTCTCGAAGCCGGATAGCCTTAGGATGACATCCCACTGAAGTCATTGGTTTTGACAGGAAAAGTTCAAATTTTGCACTCTCATCAGCAGGCTATTTATGCCTTCTCCTGGTCTGGATTTGTAAGTTCAGACTTTGTCTCTTTTTCAGAGCTCAGAATCCTCTAGCAGGGCAAGGCTGAATGGTGTATACGTCAATGAGTTCCAGAAGACCCTTCTTGCAGGATACCTTCTGCCGAGGGCCTGCTGAAACAGATTTGCTGCTGCAGAGAATGTCCCAGCAGGAGAAACCTGTTTCTTCAGCTCTGCTAAGTCACAACTTGGCCAGATAGTGAGGGGTGGTTGCTCAGTGTCCTGGTCCTCTGTTGGCTGGAAGTCAAAAAAAATTTAAGTCCAACAGCTTTTCAGATATTCCAGGAGAAGTTCAGGTAGACAGAGACAAGGGTTACAGGACCTCAGGGACAGCACTTAAGGTTCAGGTCTCGCTCAAGCAGAGGCCAACAGCAGGCTCTATTACAACTTGTCAGGTAGGGACTTTAGGAGAAAGGTATCTTGTAGCTTGTTGTGTCCATGTATCCACACAGGAGGTTAACCAACTGACCATTGGAGTCCACGTGTTTTGTCCTGGTACAAGAGGGAGCAAGCGCAGCCCTTCATGTCTCCTTACAGGTCTTCAACAACAGGTGCAGTCCTTCTGTTCTTCCACAGTTCCAGAAAGATTTCTGAGGAGGGTATGTTGTAGAAAGAGAAGAGAATTTATTTCAGGAAATGCAGGAAGTGTATTCAAGCAATAACCCTGTGGCATTTTTAGGCCAGGCACCTCGGCTCCTAATGGCGAGGCCAGTTCCAAGGTAAACAAGAATGGAATTCCATGACACACATGGCCAGGCACCATAGCTCCAGCTGGCAAGGCCACACACATGGAATTCTATTGCATTGTAAAAGTTCTGCATGTAATTCTAAAAGGGTCTCACATTTATGGTTGGCCCTAGCTAGTAGATGGGGTGACTACTTGCGCCTCACTAAACAATGGAGTAAAAGTTCCATGGGGCAACCCTACCCACTTTTTCAGCAGTCCCAGTTCACCTACTGCAGACAATCCCATTGTGCACCTTAATCCTAAAATCCAAGATGGTGAAACCCCTTCTCCCATGTGCTGTGCAGAGCATGTGTGCCGAGGGAAATGAGTAGCCCCCTCTTTAGTGGTTACTCAAAAATGGATCTGAAGGTTCTTTTTCTCCCACTGGTTTTGGAGCCAACCTGGCTAGGGCAACAAAAGTTTGCCTCCCCCAGGTCTACCCTTACCTTTACCTGTGAAAGGACAGACCATTTACAAGTTAATGAAGTTCCTGGGTCCATTCTAATTAGTCTTCTTGCAAGGGGAAGAAAAATACCTGCCACACCAAGCCACATGTCCTGCTATGGTAGCAGTTTTCGCACCTCATTATGTTCAAGCACTAGCAGGATAGTTGCTAGTAGGCTAATGCAAAATAGCCTTTAAGGGCTTCTGGCAGGAAAAAGTTAACTTTATAAGTTACTTTTCCAAAATAGTTATTAAAAATCTAGCTTCTAATTGAAATTGATTTTTAATAAATATTAGAAAAAGTGGTTGAACCGTTTTTCTGACTTTTCCTCTTAAAATATATTGACTACTGGATGATATATGACTCCTATACTTTGCAATATTCATTGTCTTATGTAATATTTCCTATAGACTGATTTGCACACTTATGATTCGTTGTCTCTGTATAATGTGTGTGTGAGACGTAAAGTGCTCTGACACCCTACACCGGTATAAGTAGTGCTATAAAACAAATGAAATACATGTGAGAGTTTTTATGGAGAGATGATGGGCACTGTTGGAGGGTGGTAGTGAGGGAATCCATGGAGAAGGAGGTCATGGGGGTGGGGGCACCAAAAAAGATTGTCGGAATGCACACCATCAGCACTAAAGCTGGCCCTGTGTGGTAGAGGTATCAGTACGGGTAACATTAGTACGTTCTAGAGGGAATTTTTAAGAGGGAAGGAAGTTAGGCAAAGATATGAAAGAATATCACACAGAGGAGTAGGGAAAGGAAGAAGTGTACAAAAATGTGTATACTTAGAAAACACTGGCACGTGTACAATGTGGAAAAACTGCCCTCACTCACAAAATTGTGACATGCTTCATCATAGGGCGTGCTACAGACACCCCCACGCAGACCAACGCCTGGGGTGGAGCAACAGGGAGGGGAAGACAATACAAACCATGAGATATTTTGGGATCACTGAAGAAAAAGTGCAGATAGTGAAGGTTAAAACTAGCACAGATATACCCACTGCCAAATTTTGTCCGGCGCCATCTGGCTAGATTAAAAAACGTGAAGGATGGAGGTGAAAAGAGAAAATTAAGATTCCTTCACCCCTTCTTTATTGCCAAAGTGTCGACATGTTTCTGCTGTGGAAGGTGTGCCATAGAGAAGGGGTCCCTCTGCATTCATCAGGACCCTTCGGGACCCAAAAAGGGAGGTCCCCTCTGATCCTACCTCCGGTATCTGTGGAGAGTGGTCCTAGTCATGCATAGATACCTTGAGCAACACACAAATCGTGTGCTGTGAAATACAAAATGAGAAATAAAACACAATCACTCATGTGCCCAAAGACACAACTGTCCAAAGGTTATAGGGAGAGGTAATTCCTACCCCTATTGTGCCAACAAACAACACGCACCATACATACAAGCGCCACGAAGGAATTTATAGACCTCAGTGCGAGCAACATAATCCAATTTGGACACAAGCACACAATGTGCAGAATCTACACATCCGCAATACCCATATGGCATGTTCCAGGTATTCATCCATTTAAGAACATCCAAATAACACTGTTGTTTCATAAAAATCAAGGGGGACTCACCGAGTTTCATAAATAAATTCTCTAGAACTGGCGAGGTGTGGGGGTGACCTCCTGTAGTCACACTCTGAAGGAGAAACAAACACATGTATGTACATATATACTCGATGGCATTAGTATGCTAAATCACTTGTATGGTATCGACATGGAGACAGAAAAATGTTACATAGTCTCCTGAGCACTCCAGCTTAACTTTCAGAAATGCCCGAAAAAACATGGTGACAATGATCAGAAATGACAGGAAAAGAGTGGAAAATATTCCTGTTTCCGATATACGGCCTCCAACAGAGTCATGCGGAAGAAAAAAGGTCTAGAACCCATAGCGTGTTGCAAGGGGATCTACGGCAGCCAAGGGTCATGCCTTAGCCAGCGTGGATCGTTAAGTGGTCCCCCTGCAAAAGAAACAGTATTCTGCTCCCTTCTGCAATGTAGGATCTTTAAAATAAATTAAATTAGAACGAGACCAGATTGTAAAACACCCCCTTCATCCTTACTACATCAAGGTGGGTGCACTGCTCTGAAGATTTCCAGATCCTCGCCGCGAAGTTGGGTGAGGCTCTCCAATGCCCGTCCCTTCATGCTGGGGCAGTTCTGGTCATGTGCGAGGGACGTTATTGACGTCATCGCGTGATCGGCAAGTATGTTTTTTTTTAAATTATTTATTAAAGGACAATTGAATACAGTTGTTTTCCAAGGAGATGGAGAATTTCTTGAGAGTGCAGCATTTTTTGTAAATAAGTCTTTTGTATCAACTCGAAACAAATTAGGTGGTGGAGAGATTTAACGGATTATAAAAATAGAATATAATCAGCAAGATGTTGTGGTTAGAGTTGGAAAGAAGAGTTACAGAAAACACTGGGTGCATAATACATATATTTCCAGGCAACTATGAGCAGGAAGAAGAAAACTGAATACTATCTTATGTCTATGTTGGATGAGATTGGGAAAGGGTGAGGTCAGTGAAAGTGAAGAATGATCAGACTTGAATAGAAAAAAGAAAGTTGGAATATCATATGATACAATCAGCCTCACTAGTGTGAGAGTAGAGCATACAGTGAAGTTAAAAGTTCATGTGGAAAAGAGTGACTGGTCTAACTTCACTAAACCTCCAAGAGTAATCAAACTGTAAAAGTGCAGTAAAAACACAAGATGAGAAAACTTGAAATCCTAATTGAGGAAGATGTGTAGCTCAGTGAAGTGAGTCAACAGAGTTAGTTGAAGGTGCAATGAGAGTGTTTGATAGGGAGCGAAAGAGTCCAGAGAAATAAGGGGTTGTGCAACAAGGGTTTACACAAGCGTAAACAAGAAAGTGGTAGACAAACAAATTTACCTCAATGGGCCAGATAAATGAAGCCATTTATAGTTCAAATCTGTTTATTTGGATTTAAAAGACAAGAAAAAGCAGTGCTACGAGTACACAACACTCGTTTTCAATGGCATTTTTGCAAGTTAACTTAGCAACCCCAGGTAAACGCCCCCTTCTTATTCCCTCCCCCTGAAACTGCAGATGCAAAGAAATTGTGTATGGTATTTAGTGTGGCCCACTATGTGATAAGCCATGTCTTCCTATTCTGAAGACCCAGAGTGAGTGTCGGTGTTAGCGTCCGTGAGGTAGTTGGGGCAAGTGAGTTCCCAGAATTTCACGGTAAGTAAGGTGTATATATGGACTCCAGAGCTCTCGGTGGAAATCGCTTTGTGCAGTAAGGGTCAGCCTCTCCATTCCCAATATGTACCAGAGACAGTGAAACCACCCGATGTGTGGGAACAATGTCCTTACCCCAATATGGCAGGATATTCTGTAGCACTGCCCCCAGGGCCAGTTCAATCTGTCATCCCCTGCAAGGCTTGAGTGGATAGGTGAGCATGTTGGGTATTCCCAGAATTGTGTAAGCAGGGAATCAAGGCAACTGTGTATCACTCAATCAATCATTCAGGGAATTGTGAAGCGCACTACTCACCGTGAGGGTCTCACGGCACGGGGTGCAGCTCCGAGTCAGCCACAGAGCTAGGTCTTGAGGCTCTTCCTGAAGGTGTGCAGATTGTGTCAATGTCATCAAGTACTTGTGTTCAGAAAGAGGTACATTTTGGCAATCCCACAGCAGGTGTAGTAGGGGTCCCAGGGGTACCCAACCGTGCCGGCAGTCATCGCTGCACGTGGGGTTACCTCTGTGCAGGCGTACTGGCATGAGATACTAGTAGGGGTCTATTTTGGTGGCAGTTTCAATGCTGGAAGTATTGCGTGCAGTGTGTCTCATGTGGTGGTGCACTTCCCCCCCCACTCCTGCTGCATCAGCGGTCACCCTAGTAGTAGTTCCCAGTGCCGTTGGCCCGCTGATTTAACTTGCAGGAGAGGTTTGCGTAAGAGGCCATACATTTTATTTACTAGTCGACTATCCGATGTCTTTGTTATCGGCCACTTTCTGAAAGCAGTGAGAGAGCATTGCGTTCCATGGCAGTCCATCAGTTGCGAAAGCCAGTGTCAAATTTGGAGGTAGTGCAATCTCTCAGTTTCAGGCAATGCATAGTCGGTGCAGTGTCGATCATAGGGCAAGAGGCCCTCTTCATCAAACATGTGGCCTATGGATCTACACCCAAGCCTTTGCCATTGTTGGAACGCTGCTTGATCAAGGCCCTAGATAAAGTCTGCGTTGCCTATGATCGGTGTCAGTGGAGAGGGGAACGAGCTCAAGCCCTCCTCTCGGCCACTCGTCCCAAACATTCAAGGTGGTTTTGGTGACTGGGGATAGGTAGAGGCTTCTCGGTCGGGTGGTTTTATGCTCAAATGGAACTTCCCATAAGTTCTGCCTTGCCACAGCTCTATCCATAAATATCGAGTTCTTCTCAGGTTCTTCCTGCGACTATTCAACCAGGAACCGAGGTTGTGTCGCCTGGCAATATTGTAATACATTTGGTCTGCCCAGGCCTCCCTCGTTCGGAGGTCTATAGCTCTGTTCCCTTTTCATCTAAGATCGATGCCCACACAAATCGGTTAATGTCTTGTTGCAGGGCCTGGATGGATTCGGCAGGAGGTTCCATCGGTAAGGCCTGGAACAAGAACAGTATCTTCGGTAGAGCTGACATCTTCAGTGAAGCCACTCGACCCAGCCAGGAGAGAGGGTATGATTGCCATCTTGTCAAATCTGTTTTGATTTGTTGGCAGAAGGACTTGTAATTTAGGGTGGCAGAAGCCTTGGATGTAGGGGCCAGTTGAATGCCCAGATAAGGAATTCAGGAAGCTGTCCATTGTATGGGATATTGGTGGACAAGTGTCGCCTTCATATCCGGTGAAAGTGAAAGGTTGAGTGCCTGTGAATTAGGAACATTGACACAAAAAGTCTCTAATGCAGCTTAAAAGGCCGGGAGAGATGTGATTGGTTCATCTAGGGCCACTATTACATCATCGGCATATAGGCTAATCGTGTGCTCCTCCCTCCGAATGTGATTCCCTTAATAGCCGGGTTATCCCATTTCCGTTGGGCCATAGGTTTCATGTACAATGCAAAAAGTACGGGTTTAAGGGGGCACCCCTGACGTGTGCCTCTGCGTATTGGAAATGAGGCTGATGTCTGCCCGTTCACCTGTACAGAGTCGTTCGAATGGCCATAGTTACTGAGAACCCACGTACAAAAGCATTCACAGAGGCCAAAGTGATACAGTGTGGCCTCTAAGTATGGCCAGTGGAACCGGTCAAATGCCTTTTCGACATCTATTGTAAGAGCATTCATTCCCGATTAGAGGGCTGAGCTTTGTCAGTGGGGAACAGAGACCGCCTGGTCGGGGGCAATGAGACCTGGTATTAGGGGGCCAAGACGGGCAGATAAGATGCTTGTGAATAATTTAATATCCACATTGAGAAGGGATATTGGGTGATATGAGGCGCAGTGCTGTTCATCTTTCTCTGGCTTTGGGATAACCACTACAGAGGCTTTTAACATAGAGGACAGCACTGTGTCTGGGTCATTAATGGAGTTGAAAAGTCGGGTCAAAATGGGGACAAGCGTAGTGTAGAAAATTTTATAAAAAAGTGCTTGGAAGCCACCCGGCCCCGGGGATTTGAGGAGTTTCTGTCGAGCAATAGCAGGTATGACTTCTTCTATCCGGATCGGTCAACCGAGAGTAGTCGCCTGTTCCGACGTTAGTCTTGGGGTTCGAGCTTCTTGAAGGTAGAGGCCTGGTCCATTCAGAGGTAGAGTCTATTTCAGTGTATAACTTGCTATGGAATTCCCAACACTCAGAGGAAATTGGGCCATTCCCAGTAAGTTTGGTGCCGTCCGTGACAAGAAGGGAGTGCATGCTCGCTGCTTGTCTCTGTTCCCACTGTCTGTTGGCTAGAAGGTGCCCACATTTGTTACCCTCCACATAAAAGGAGTGCCTGAGTCTGAGGGCAGCATTTTCTGCTCTGTCAAAATCAAGACTCACTAGGTGTGCGTGTGCTGATTCTAGCTGGCACCATATTCTCAGGACCCTGGTGCACTTGTGTATGCTTTCAAGCTCCCGCACTTGTTCAGTCAATCTCTGTTATTTCTCCTGACGGAGTTTGCTCTCCGCTGCTGAAACAGTGATCAGCTCCCCCCCTAATGATCGCTTTTAGGGTGTCGCAGAGTGTGGAGATGGAAGTGTCAGCTGTATTGTTTAGTGACAGAAAGTCTGTGAGCGCTTTGGTGATCTGCTTGACTGCTTCAGGTCTGTGTAGGAGGGTTTCCCACACCTGCCAAGGTCCAGGGGAGCGTCTCGTCAGTGGTAGGGTCATGGTGAGTGAGATAGCCACGTGGTCAGATAGGGCACAAACTTCTCTCTCAGATGCTGTAACTAAGGACTGGAGTTCCCTTGTACCCAGGAAGTGAACTATGCGGGCGTATTTTTTGTGTACATGTGAATAGAACCTGTAGTCCTGGGTGTGCGGATGAAGTCCCTGCCAAAGGTCCCCCAAGCCCATCTTCTGTAGCCACTGTGCTCCCTCCCGTGATAAGGCCCCTGTGTGTCCGTATTGCTGCGCGGATCTGTCTCGGTATTTATTAAATACTAATTTAAGATCTCCCCCATGAGCACTAGTTGGTCCTGTGTGGACTTCACTTCCACCACTGCACAGCACAGGAAGCACTCCTGAGCCTTGTTAGGGGTGTATATAGATCCAAGTGTGAAAGTCTAAGTGCCAGTGGTTACTGAGTAGGCTAGTAGACTGCCTTTGATTTCATTCAGTTTTGTGGCCTACTGTGCCACGGAAGGAGCGGGATGCTAGTATGGCCACTCCTGTGGTTTTGGAGGGGGTGAATGAAAAAAATTGGTGCGGGAAGGCACAGGAGTGCATTCTCTGCCAGTCGTTAGCGACTTAATGAGTTTCCTGAAGGAGACGTAGGTCTGCCCCGCACTGTTACAAATACAACAGTATGGCGTGGCCCTTGATGTGATAATTAAGTCCCTTCACATTAAGGGAGACAATATTTATGGTGATTTGCATAGTAAGGGTGCAGTGGTCATATTGTAAAGTGACCTATGGGTGAGGATCCAGGCCTTCCTTCAAAGTGGCCAATGCCGGTTGTAGGTGGGCCAGTGGAGCAGCGTGTGAGAAAATATTGTGACACTACCATCTGCGAGTTCCCCTATAAACAAATCAAAAAAAGGAGAAATTACTGACAAGGATAACATAATCTGTAAGGGAGTAATCCCTGAAATGGACAAAGTCCCAAAGGGATTAGAGTGATCGGGTGTGTGTGTGGTGGCCCAGCATGTCTGTTCCCCCCGTTCCGCCCATCCAACCCACCCGCCTCAAGCAGAAGAGTTGTGCTAGAGTCTCAGCTATCTTTACGTGTGCTCCAGACACCCAAAGGCACTGGAGAGCATCTATAGCACTGCCTTACTCTTTAAAGCCATGGTCTCTGGGTCCGGCCGAAGCGCCGTAGGCGAAGCCCTGGACCCCGCCATCGAATATAGCATGTTACATCGCATGCTATCAAAATGCGTACTTTTACAACACGGTTGTTACAACGACCGCGTTGTTAGTACGCAATACCCTTACATCGCAAGTCATTACAACGACTTGCTGTAGGGGGTGTGCTGGACTTAGGAATAGTATTATGTACTATTCCTACTCCAGTTTGCGCAACAGTAGTGAAGGTGTTGGATTTTATATCCAATACCTTAGCACCCCCTACAGCAAGTCGTTGTAATGACTTGCGATGTAAAGGTATTGCGTACTAACAATGTAGTCATTGGAATGACCGCGTTGTAATGGTACTTTGTTGTAAAAACAGCATTGTAAATGATGTTTCCCCCGCCATCACCAGCACCTTTGAGACCCTTGTTCGCGCTGACCAGCCTGTGACTCAGCAGACGAGGCATCGTCAATGTTGAGTAGTTGACAGGCATCCTTAAAAGAGCTGAGCTGATGCAGTTTGCCATTCCGGTGCAAGATTACCCAGAATGGGGTCCCCAGGAGTTCAGGACGCCCTTACTCCGAAGGTGAGCAGTGATGGGGCGGAAGTTACAACGTTTCTGTAGCGTTAAGGCCACTAGATCTTGGTATATCATCAGTATGTGACCCTTAAACTGCACTGGATGGCAATCTTTGCCCACCTGAAGAATGCGTTTTTTGAGTTGAAAGTCATGTACGCCCACTAATATGTCTGCTGGGGATGCAGAGTTTGATCTCACTGGACCCACTTTGTGCACTCTGTCAATCTGAATGTCCTCCTATGGTGGCAATTCTAGGATGGATCTAAAAAGGTCCTTTATAAATGTTCCCATGTTTGCGCCCTTTGCCCCTGTGGGCACGCCTTTGATGCGTATGTTATTACGCCTTGATCTGTTTTCTAAATCTTCGGCGTGGGCTTGTAAGTCAAGTTGCTGATCCCATGCTCCACAACATTGCCCTGTTATGGAACATCCCTTACATCACAGAGGATGAAGGCCATGAACAGCTACCGGGTAAGGAACCTGAAATGCCAAATGAGTATGATGATAGTGGTGAAGTGGAAGGGGCTGACTTGCGTCAAGTTCTCATCCAAAACTACTTATCTTGAGTGTAAATATGGTGTGAGATGTGATGACTTTGACTATTACTGCAACTCATGTAGGGATGTTGTGAGGAGGATGTTAATGCTACATACTAGGAATATATGGGTCTGGAAATTTATGAGAAAAGATGTTTGTATTGTAAGTGTAGCTTTGTTCAGCTGTAAATTGTGTCTTGGACCGTGTTCTCTAGAAGTTGGCAATGTGATGTGTGCCATATGTATGGTTTCTTAGCTAATCCCTCTGTGTTGGTCTGCCTCAGGTACCTTCACCATGGCATCTTCATTTGGACATTTCAGAGTTGTGACTTTAGCAGGTATATGATGTTGTTCAGATGTACGTACTGGACATAGATTGGTCCTGGCAATGTCTGTCACAGAGTTTGGGTGTACAAAGCCGGTAACAAGACAGCTTGCACAGCAATAGGATGGAAGTTATCTGGCTTCCATTGGACTTGTTCTTTGTGGTGAGTTGGTCCTAATGCAATGTGTGTGCCATCATGTGATCCAACACACTGTGTTGAGCCCAATTCATGCTAGTTTCCCTTCACATTGGCTAATTCCTCAGTGTGTATGAACTGTAGATAGTTGTTGTTGTGTCTCTTCATTGTAGGGCAAAGTGCTTGTGGCACATCACTGACATTTGTTTGTGACATTCCACTAGATGCAAGAAACACTGGATTGAAATGGACCTGTGGTCAGAAACTGTTGTTCTGACATATGTTTGTTTATTTGTTTATTTGATGTAGGATTCCTTTGTGGAGTTGGCAATTACGGCTCCAGCTGATGATGTAGACCTAATTAATTGTTGCCTGTTGTGTGGGATATTGTCAGATGTATCCCCTCCTTCCAAGTTGTGAAAGTCTGCAACTGATTATGCGATCACTGACACAGAATAACTGAGTCATGTCTTATTTGCTGTGTTTCTGACATCATGTCAGACTATGATTTGAACAACTGAAAAAAGATGTTATTAGACCAGACACTTGTATGTATGTGTTATTGTGACATGGTAGTGATCCTGTGTTGGAGAATGTTTACCTACAACATATCCATGCTTCCAGAAGTCGCTAGTTTTGACATTGCAAAGTTCACATGGTAGTATATTTACATTGTTATATGTAAGAATTGCAACGGGAGGCAATGGTTTGGTGATGTGTGTTTTTAATTAAGTGAACAAGGATGAGATCCAGAAATTAACAAAAAATTACACAGTGTAAACAAAAAGTGAAGTCTTCAGTCATGGTGGATGAAAGCTTTGCAATAGAGTCCAAATTGTCTGGAGTCCAAAATCCAACATACTCCTCCCATCAGATATGGAAAAGTGGGCAGGAATAGTCCACAAAATGAATGTGTAGCACACAGAGGCGGACATTAGGGGCAAGGTTTCTTCCTGGTGGTGGTGGGCATCTTGCCATCCCCGCCTCTTGGATTTTTGGGTGGACGTCCCCTCATTTTGCCAGAGTGGGGATCTGCAGCTACTGTGATAGGGGTGCATGCAGGCGTGTCATCCTCTGACATGGCCTCCCTTCCTGTGGCTGCGACAGATATTGACGGCCTGGATTTTCTTTGACCACAGGAAGGGGTAGATGCAGCTGGAAAAGCCGGGCAGATGGGTGGTGTTGATGTCCCACAGCACCCCAAACGGAGAGGCCATGTTGGTGTTGATGCCAGCCACCTCAGTGTGTATGTTTGCCACCTCGTTGTGTATGCCGGCAACCTCCTGGTATGTGTCCCTCTGCAGCTCCTTCATTTCCCGGATTTCGGTCAGTACCTGGCCCATGACACTTTGGGAGTCCTGGTAGACTCCCAGGATTTGGGTAATGGCAGGCTGGGTGTCCGTGGCCCCAGTGGGCTCACTCTGTGGGCCCACTGTTACCCTCCCACTACACCTACCACCACAGCCCTGTGCTCTTGGCACAGACTGCACCCTCCTACTGGGTCCTGGTTCCTCATTGACTGGGGTGGTAAAAACCGGCAAAGAATCCAGGACTGGGGTGCACAGGATGGTACTGACTGTGCTACGTGCACAGGTTGGAGGTGCAGTGGTTAGCTGTGTTGTTACAGCTGTGGTGGGAGGTGTTGTGGGCATAGTGACCCCCACTGCTGCCATCTGCCCTGGCTGACCAGATGGGCCAGGACCGTCATCCACATCCACCTCTTCAGGAGCATTGTCATCACTGAGGGCTTCATTCTGGGGTGGAGAGGAACTCTGTTCGGTTTCCAACCTCTGTGCAGGTGCTGTGGTAGATCGACCTGTTGAGTAATAGAGAACATTGTTACTGGTAGACGTGAGGTATCTACATCCATGCTGTTTGTGTCAAAGTAAATGGGGACCAAGAATGGAACAAAATAGATAGAGATTAGTATTGTCTTCTATTTGCGTGGAGTTGAAGTTCGTTACCTGACATTTGAAGACATTCAATAGATGTAGTAGATTTGATCAGCTCATTAGATGTGCAGATATGTGGCATTTTGGCTTTAGGGATAGACATGACATCTCCAAAACTCTGCTACAAACACAGTGTAGTCATAACGTGTATTTGTCCATTCCAAGGCCTAGTTGTGTATAATACTGCCAAACATACAGCTTGCCTGTATATTTAGCACTGTTCATCATGTGAGGAGTGCAGAGTCAAGGGTTCACCTGGCACTGCTAATCAGCTGTGTTTCCTTATTGGCTTTCATATTTTAAGGGTACACCTTTGTTAGGGTTTCACTCATGCCTTCAATAGTTTCAGTTGATGAGACCAGGACACCATCAAACAAAGTATTCAGACATATATCTGAGTGGAGCATTGTCTGTACATTGCACAGTCCATGATGAGTGAAGATCAGATGTAACATGGCAGACAAGTGAGAAGGGGCAAAAGGAGTCTAGCATCTTGGTTAGAGTTGCAGTTACAGGGCCTCATGGTAGTTGTAGTCACTCCAATCTCACTTTACCAACACTTGACAAATAGTAACCTGCACGATGAGTGAAGATCAGTTGCAAAATGGCAGACAAGTGAGAAGGGGCAAAAGGAGTATAGCATCTTGGTCAGGGTTGCAGTGACAGGGCATCATGGTAGTTGTAGTCACTTCAATCTCCCTTTACCAACACTTGACAAACTGTTAGAATACCATACCTGCTGGCAACATGCATTTGGTATGGACCATACTTTTCAATATTCACACATATCATGGGTCCTGTATTGATATTTTTATGGTACTCCACTTACAGACAGCATTGCAACATGTGGCATGTCAGGGAGTTGGATACATGTGCTCTTATATGCAGCAATACACATTGACACAGACAAACCAACATCTCAGATACTTTGAGTATTGCATGTTAGGAAAGTAGAAAGAGAACACAATAATAACAGCAGAGTTGAGAGCAAATAGGATATTGCCAGTTATTGAAGTGTACCTTACCAGTGTCCACTTCCCAAGGTTTTCCTGTGGAGCCCTCAGAATGCAGGATGACCAAGACCTTCTCCTCCAAGGGACAGAATTGTAATGGTGCACTAGGAGGGCCACCTCCTGTCCTCTGTGCCTCCAGGTGGTGGTTGTTGTACCGCATATGCACCCTCAACCTGAGGTTGTTCAACCTCTTCCTAATGTTGGCCTGTGTGCGCAGGGTGGTACCAACAGCATTCCCTCTGACTATCCTGTCCCACGTTTCAGTTTTCCTACTGAGAGGAGTGTGCTGGACTTGGGAACCAAAAAGGTGCGGCTCTACTCAAATGATTTCTTTCACTATAACTGTCAATTCCAGCTCAGTGAAGCATGTTTTTTTTTTTTGCGCGGCATGATGCAAAAATAAAATGCAAATGACGATTTGAAAGGAAAAACGAACAAGTGATACAGGTAAAAAGGTGCAAAACAAAAATTACAGGTGGTGGAGAGCGCTAAATGGGAAGATGAAAAAAGGGGTGCCTTGTCTCTAAATGCACAATATGGGGGTGCCTGTCTTGTGGGCTGCAGTTGGTAAGCAAAGGATGCTGGTCAGGGATGGGGTGTATTTATAGTGTGATATGCATGCGTGTCCACTTGGCCAAAGCATATCAGCTGTGTAGTTTTTAAATCCATCCAATGGTCACTGTTGTGGTGTTTTTTTGCGCATGTAGCTCCGCAGTCTACTGCCGTTGGGTAACCGTTGTTTATTAACCGCTACTGGGAGACTACCAGTATGACTGTGTAGGTGTGATATGCTGGGCAGGTAGACCGTGGACCTGACAGCGTCAGTGGATGCAACGCCAACATTGCAGTCCGTCGTGGTCCCAGCAGGAAGGGCGCGATTCGGATGGTCAGACCACAAAACTCGTAATCAGGCTCTTAGTGATTTGCTGCATTCTCTCCCGAGTCTACATAACTCTGCGCGCACATTAAATACGTGATTATGCACTTTTGGTCTACAGTGTGGTTGTGGTAGCAACCCTCGACGCTTGAACTGATGACATTCAAACATACCAGACAAATATCTGTAGATTCACAAACCACTCCGTTTTTTTAGAACAAGCACAGCTTCGGGGATAGTTGCATATGTCAACCGTGTCGCTGTTTTTACCTTCACCTATAGTTAGGTCTTGACCTCTAGGAAACAAACTCTGACCTTTAACCTCAACTCCAGCCTGTGTGGCCTCTTGATCTTAAACCAATGCGCATGGTTTAACACTGAAAATGGCAATGGTCAGCTGTCAGTTTATTCAAACTACATATGTTTTTTTCCATTGACCGTGGACATAGTTTTAAATTATCTAGGGGTCCCTGCATTCAAAGTCCAAGGAGTGACTGACCACATGAAAGCAGGCATAGTGCCTGACTCCCCTAACAGGCGTCTCTTTCCAATACTGTCGATACTGTGCTCCCAGCCAGAAGCAAAAATCCGATATTAACAGCTAACTTGTTTCCATGTCTAAAACGCAAAGTGCTGCGACGGGACCAGACTGCAGCATCATCGGTAATCCATAGGGCCATTAATTATCCCGAGACCCCGCTCTCCACCCCCCCTCCCCCCCCTCCTCGGGCCAGCTGACTGCAGGTTAATTAGGTTTTGAACTAATAGCTGGAATGACACGGGCTCTGAAATGAAGAATAAAAGACTGCCTCCCAAAATAATGCTCGAGAATTAGCTGGCAGGTTTCCTCATTTTTCTCCTCTTGCTTCGCCTGTCTCTGCGGCTTTGTCACAGAGGGGCCATTAATCAAACGGGCTGATAGTTGAACCCCAAAATATCCGACAGTGAAAAGAATGAATATCTGAGATAGGCGGGCAGAGTGAACGGCTGTGAATGGGATTTAAACAAAGATTTTCTTTCTCCAGTGAAAAGCCTGGCCCGTGTTCTTCTGTTTATGGAGCTTGGTGATTTGTAAGTGCTCATTATGAGGGAGGATTAATAACTCATAATATAGATCCAGCCGTGCACCTCAGTCAACTGACACACAACCAGAGAACTCGGTCATCGTGTCTTGTTGCCTGAGTACATACAGCACACGAGGTGTGACAGCAAAGAAGACCCCAAGAAATGCAGCGAAATCTTGTCATACAAACTTTGGACGAGATTCGCTTGGGTTTGTGCAGAAGCAAAATCATGCAAAGTGACGCAAAATCTTATAAGGTTATTTACTGTCCAGCGCAAAAGATAGTTTCCGAGCTCAAATTACACGTTGTGCACTTTCTTCGACTTTAATCCAAGGGGATGTTACTCAGGGCTTTAAGTGGGATGCAAAAATGCAAAAACTGGGGGTGGGGAATCTCTCAAAGGGGCGTGGCCAATGTAATTAAGGGCATGGCTTAAAAACACATAAGCTTAAAATCTGTGCTTAGCATAGTGTGCCGCCCGACTTGTATTTTGCTGTTTCTGTCATTACATCCAGATATAATACAACAAGCAACATTACACCCAGGGCCGGACTGTCCATAGCGGGCACCGGGCGTTTCCCCGGTAGGCCGCTAGGGTGGGGGCCGGTTTTGGGCCCCTGGGGGGCCGTTTTTGCTATCGAGGGTCGGCAATATCGGCCCCTTGTAACAAAATCGGCCGAAACCGGCCCTCGCAGACTGCTCGGCTGCACTCCCCCTCACCCCAGGGGGGGGCCGGCTGAGCAGTTTGCCAGGGCCGGTTTCTGTTCCCAGTCCGGCCCTGATTACACCTACAACAAGCCAGTACTATTGGCTTTGTCAATGCTTGTTAGTTGCATAAGATAAATAAGCAGTAACTATGGCTTGTATATAATATTGAAAAAGCTTCCACTTAAAGCCCTGGTGACACCACAACGATGTTGCTGCTCCTGAGTTTCAAAAAGAAAAGGGAAATCCAGAGAGAAAATTACTCTGTTTAAAGGATTTCCCTTCGCCTACAACGCTCACCTGGCATGACGTCATGCCGTAACTTCTCCACTAGTGAGCAGTGTCAGCACGCGCACATCGATGTGCCTGCTGTCACTGCAGTCCGAACAAAAACGGACCGCCTGTACCAGGGCACAAAACAGAGCCCGATAGAGACCCGTTTCAAAGCATCCTGTAAACAAGCATTGGCATAGCCAATATGTCTCGCCTTTGGGACCTTATAAGTGTTTAGTTATCCAGCTCAATATCCTTGGTGCAACAACATCAAGTGTTGCATGGCTAAACACTTATAAGGTCCCAAAGGCGAGACCTATTGGCTATGCCAATGCTTGTTTTAGTGACATCTACTCTACCTTTATTTTTGTTTATATCCGGTTCATTCAATAATTGTTAAAAGATAGCGAGTAATGATTGAATAACTATGCGTGATAACGAGCACATGTTTACGCACGCTATACAAGTCAATTCAACCCATATTTTCCCGGTCTAGTAGGATGCGAATACAACCGAGATATACTACATTACGCTGCAACAGAAGATTCTCCTTTAGCTACGGCGACTCATATGCAGGAGGTTTCATCAAATTACTACCGTACGCTGCAACAGAGAGCAAGTCGAGTCTAACGACAAAACAGTCATGTACGCCCAAATTGTGCAAAGCCGTTGCAGATTTCCCAAAATGAAATTAACACAGAAGAGGTTTGAGAAGGAGCACGCCTGGGCCAAATGTGCCTCTCCCTGGACTAAACATATTGTCTATTGGGGGAGGTACATAGACGACATCATCTGTCTATGGTCGGGCCCTGAAGTGCTCTTACAGGAGTACTTGGTCTACCTCAATAACAACGCTTTCAATGTAGAACTGACCATGCAACACAACACAAAATATATTGATTTTTTAGATATCCATTTTTACATAAAAGAGGCACTAGTACACAGCACTTTATATAGGAAATTAACATCCTGCAATAGTATCCTACATGCAGATAGCGCCCATGCAAAGTCTGTTATCTCCAACATACCATATGGGGAGATGGTCCGGGCACGAAGAGCCTGTAGTGAGGAAGCCAACTTCAAGACAAACATCATTGATATCAAAGGGCGTTTCAGACAAAGGGGGTATGATTGTAGAAGCCTCGACAAGGCAGAACAAAGGGTAATGAGCCTACCCAGGACAGATACATTGACCAACAATCTAAGCAAGAAGAAAGACAGGTCACCTCAGAGGGAAAATATTGCATTTTTTACCAACTACACGGCACACAGTGATAAAATTTTTAAAGTTTTTAAAAACATTGGCATCTCCTATTAGAAGTACCAGCTCTTCGCCCATTTATTAATGCCAATCCATCCCTTATATACAGGAGAGGACACACACTGCGAAAAACATTATGCCCTAGTTACATTACAACCAATACCAATAAGACATGGTTACCACAGGCCCCCCATGGCTTTTACACTTGCGCCAATTGCAGTATTTGTAGCTTGGGCAAAAACAAACAGAAAGAATTTAGTTACAATACCAACACTACCCATGAAATCAAGCACTTCATCAACTGTAATACACAGTATGTTATTTACATTCTGGAGTGCCCCTGTAAGATGATTTACGTGGGTAGTACTATACGTAGTCTTAAGATCAGGATTCAGGAATATCGCAGAGCAGTCATCAATGGTGATGAAAGATACCCCATGACTGAACATTATCGTACAACTCACCAGAAGTCCCCCACATTCAGTTTTTTGGGCATCGACCATATTCCATTAAACACAAGAGGGGGAGACAGGGATCTGACTCTACGACAAACGGAGGCTAAATGGATATGTAGATTGGACGCGGTGAACAAAGGGCATAATACCGATAATGAGTTTCATTATTTTCTAGGATAGACCAATCTTACCACGGTGGATGCTCGTCAAAGACCTCTCAGCCCCGTTTTGCCAGTGAATCTTTAACCCTCCCTATTATATGATCCCACTTCAACTATAGTTCTAAGCATGTTAATTCTTAATTCTTTCTGTCAAAACATTCTACTGTAGCCGTACTTTATAGCTTCATATCCCCACGCGTCACTGACCTTCTCTCATTAATTAACTGGTTTGCTTGGACCAGGATCTCCCTTGACTCCCACTACCATTTGTATGCTATTTAGTTTTGAAACAATCCTATTTTTTCATGATAGGCTGAGACCAATATCGCCACCTAGCACACACTGCAATCTACTTCCCCTATTTTTATCGCCGTAACAGGTTTGACCTGAGGCACTACCATCTCTCTTTTTCTGAATATACTGCCTCTTTTTTATTAAATATCTCTCAATGAACTATTTTGTGCTAAAATTATGCGGAACGCGCTTCACTATTTTTGACGGCTTAATTCATGATATAGCCGCCACTCTCTTATTGATCTTTTCATTCTTTTTGTATTCCTCTCGATACTTCATTTTTTTTTCTTTCCTATATTGGCTATTAATTACATTATTTCAACCATGACTTGTGCTGACTCTCTTTTTTCTGTAATAAGGAAGGTTTGAGCAACCTATTTGCTATTTATTTCTTGTGCTGACACTACCTCTCTCCTCTGTTTACATGTCACACACTTGTGCTGACACTTCCCCAGCCTTATCACCTATTGGAAAAGCGGATTCATCCTCATTTCTGCTGGCCACCGTTCTTCCCTTATAGTCTTTCTTCGGTGTTCTTTCACCGATTACTTTCCCGCCCATTTTCATGGTGCTTATATTAACCAGGAAATGGGACCGGCCAGTTCAACACTGACTGCCGACCGGACGATAATAACAGGACTGTGTCCCCAGGTATTTAGATCTCTACCTGTTCTTGTAAGAACCTCTTGGCTACTATGACTAGTTTCTGGCTATGGTGCTTGTTTTTCAACCTTACTTTTTATGACTTTCTTCCTTTTAGTTTAATAACTCTGTTATTCTATTTCTTTAACTTATGCCTAAGAATGATTAACAGCGCATTCATTGTAATGTGATTTTCATATTATTTAATTTGTTACTTAGCTTTCATCTTAGCAGCTTGTTTATACGCAAGGAACTCTTTCACTTTATTTATTTACTGTTCCTTTAAGTTTGTCTTTTGGGTTGCAAATAATGCAACCACGTGGATGTGATTTGTACATCACTACAAGCCTAAGCATTTAGTCTCTTTTAGATTGTATTGCCTTTAAATAGGTGATTGCAGCGCGTCACTGTTTTATTTATACCTTTGGTATAATTGGCGCTTCTGCGCATATATTCAGGAGACCAATTTGTAATTTTTTAATCTTACTACTTCACCAGGTTTTCATGTTTTTGATCATGAAGCTTGCCAAGTGGGTCTGCTCTCCTTCGATAGGTTTATTGTTACATGCCTTTCACTGCCATCCTCTTCTATTGCCCAGCCAGCAAGCCGTCCTTCACTTGGACACAGTTTTTTCTTTTTCTTTAACTATTATGACCTCAATGTCATGCCACTTTTTTGGTGCCTGTATATATTCATATTATTTCTCTGGTACTGGTGCTTATTCCCTACAAATCTTTAGTGTCTACGCACTAGGTCGCTCCTTGTTTTTTAATACATTTTCTTTTACTTTCTTAGAGATACAACCATCAGGCACTTATCATGGTAGCCTTTAAAATTTAAATACTTGTGCGTCGACAGCAGGAATTTGAAATATCTCAGATCAAGGGCTCTTCATTGCCTCTGTGTTCCTGCGTCTTCTTCACATCACCATTTGGTAGGTACATGTAGTGCCTTTTCTCTGTTTTATTTTGGTCTTCTTTTTCTCGTATTTGTAACGCTCAAAGGTTTCTCCAATCATGTGCTGTTACTTAGGCCCTGGACTAACTGTTACTTGTTTACTTGGACACTATGAGCTACGCTTAGGGTGAACTGTATAGACCCACTAGTGACAATAGCTCCTGACACCGTTGTTGCTATTAATTAACAACTGATACTGATCTATTTTGATTTACATATCTATTTACAGACCAAATGCTCACTGGACATTACATTACAAAATATGTATAAGATTGTTAATGTCTGCCCTTTTTATATATATATATATATTTATATTTTTATATTTCCATGTTTTTTCCTCCCTCTATTCTTGTCTTCAACCCCTACTCTTCCGCCCCCCATTTTCTTTTTCCCCTTCACCCTATTTTGTCTGTTTTTCTTCAACTTGAAGTGACATATTGTCGACCATGAATTTCCATTTTTGTTTTGTATTTTTCCCACCCCCATTAGGTTTCCTTTCTTGTGTTTAGAGTCACCTTCTAATGAAATAACCTTTGCCTTTGTATATAGTTTCTCTCTCGTTTTTAAAGTAAAAGCATATTGTGTGAATACACCATATGTATATATATTTTTATACTTATGTTTTCTTTTATGTATTATAACTTTCAGCCCTGAAGAAGTTCATTTTATGTATGAACGAAACGCGTTGGCTGGAATTTGCACATTTTGATATTGAAAATAAAGGATTGATAAACCACTATACAAAATGAACATTTGGATTTATTGAAGAAAACTCTTTGGTAGTGCACCGCTCCACTATTTTCACAGTTTTCTCTCTGCTTGGCAGCTGGCATCCAACAACGGCAGGTGCAGGAGCTGTATGTGCACACCCAATCATACTATCCATTACAATTTCTTAAACAAGAAAAGGAATAAAGCAGGGAGGTGCGGTTACTCAGATCCGCCGTTGCTCATTCATTCTCTATTGTCAATTTGGATCAACCAGCACCCCTGCGCTTCCTGGAAATATGTCAAAAATGATCGACAGAAGAGAAGAGATGGCACAGGATCTCTTCGGCAAAGGTTTCAGTGCAGCGGCTGCTGCTCCACCGAAAGAACAATGTAATACAGGACTACGCTCATGTTTTTTTAAATTGGAGAGGGTTAAGAAACAAGAACTGGCCCGCTGGTGGGACGGCATAACCCTCCAACAATATATAGACAATAAGAAAATCCCACGGGGTCTTAGAATACTTATCTTTCCAACATTTGAGGACTTGAGCGGGGACCTCCTCAGTGAATGGGAACATAACCTAGAAGGGGCATCATATACAATGATGAAAATATTGGTGAAACATGCTAGTGAAAAGGGCCGAAAACTTCAGGCAGAAATAGACGAGCTTGAAAAACTGATAGAAAGTATGGAATGTCAGGATTTAGTAGAGAAAAATTATGCTATTCTCAACAAAGTTATAGAAGAACATCAGCAATACCTTAGAGACAAGAAGATGAGGAAAATCAAGAGAGATGACAGGGATTACAGGGATGGCAGAATCTATACGTTTGCCAAAAAATATGACAATCCCAATAACATAGATGATAGGAAAAGGGTAAGGGAAGACAGTACAGAAAATAAATCAGCCAGCAACAGCTCACTGGCATCAAGTGAAAGTGCTGCATCCAGCACAACAAACACTGAGATCCCTTTAGGCGAGGGGACCTCCAACTTCCAAAGGGAACTGGAGAGATTCCGCATAGGGGACAGACAGCCAAAGAAGTTCATAAAAAAACCAGGAGAGGGGGAAGGTCGGGGAGGAAAGTTAGACAGCCATTCAATGCTGCTGCGCCCCAAAAAGAACTAGGAACCTCCCCAACGATGGAACAGACAGGGGAACCCACCACGGGGGAGCCACTGGTCTAATGGCAATGCCAACTGCACAATCTGACTTACAGATCATTAATTTGTCATGTAGGAATTTAGATGTGTCCGAATGCAATGTTTTGAAGAAAGGGCTGGGCTTTTGTCCAACACAATTTGGGGATTTAGTGGATGTCCACATTGATCTGTATAAATTTTTACGCACATTAAAATTAAAAGAATTTTTCTCGCAACAACCTGTCAAATATGTACCTAATACACATCATGCATCACCAACAAGCAGAACGATTGGGGACATACGGGAGGTGCAAACACTACTATCTATTGAAAATGATGAGATAACGCCTATACAGACCATCCTGGATGATTTAGACATTGGGGAAAATTACAACCGTGATACAGGTCTGAAATGCAAATCCAAGTTTGTACCAGTAGGGGGTCACCATGCCAACATTGAGAAATTCGGTAATAATATAACGCAAGAACTGAGAAAACTTGAATATTTCAACAAACATACACCACGCCCACTCCCTAACCTGTCTAAAAAAGAAAGGGAGGCACTACAAAGGTTACGAGATGACAATGGAATCGTGATCAGGGAGGCAGACAAGGGTGGGAATGTGGTAGTAATGGACACACAGGACTACATGGGGGAGATCACACGCCAATTGGGTGACTCGCAATGTTACGAACTGGTCAATCACAACCCCACCCCAGCACTACAAACAATTATCAACACCAGACTCACAGAATGGAGGCAAGAATGTCTATTAACTGAAGATGAGTTTAGGTACCTACACATAGACAAAGCACGTCATCCGTGTATTTACATTTTGCCTAAGGTACATAAGGGAGGAACATTTCCACCTGGTAGACCAATCATTTCAGGGATAGGATCCCCAACAGAACGATTATCTGAATTTGTAGACCTGTCATTACAAAAGCATGTTACTAACTTACCGGCCTATCTGAAGGATAGTAAAGACATCCTGATGAAATTTGAGGGGTTCCCTTGGTCTGAAGAGCTGAGATTTGTCACCTTTGATGTGGTTGGCCTCTATACATGCATCCGCAAGGATTTTGGGATGCTGGCAATCCGATACTACTTGGACACAGAAGGGGCTGATAACTATGCATACAACAACATGCTGATGGACATGATTGAGCTTATCCTCACCAACAACTTTTTTAAACATGATGAGAGGTGGTACCATCAACTGCAGGGGACTGCCATGGGTTCCGGGTTTGCTCCTTCGTACGCCGGGCTTTTCATGGGCTGGTTTGAGAAGGAGCACGCCTGGGCCAAATGTGCCTCTCCCTGGACTAAACATATTGTCTATTGGGGGAGGTACATAGACGACATCATCTGTCTATGGTCGGGCCCTGAAGTGCTCTTACAGGAGTACTTGGTCTACCTCAATAACAACGCTTTCAATGTAGAACTGACCATGCAACACAACACAAAATATATTGATTTTTTAGATATCCATTTTTACATAAAAGAGGCACTAGTACACAGCACTTTATATAGGAAATTAACATCCTGCAATAGTATCCTACATGCAGATAGCGCCCATGCAAAGTCTGTTATCTCCAACATACCATATGGGGAGATGGTCCGGGCACGAAGAGCCTGTAGTGAGGAAGCCAACTTCAAGACAAACATCATTGATATCAAAGGGCGTTTCAGACAAAGGGGGTATGATTGTAGAAGCCTCGACAAGGCAGAACAAAGGGTAATGAGCCTACCCAGGACAGATACATTGACCAACAATCTAGGCAAGAAGAAAGACAGGTCACCTCAGAGGGAAAATATTGCATTTTTTACCAACTACACGGCACACAGTGATAACATTTTTAAAGTTTTTAAAAACATTGGCATCTCCTATTAGAAGTACCAGCTCTTCGCCCATTTATTAATGCCAATCCATCCCTTATATACAGGAGAGGACACACACTGCGAAAAACATTATGCCCTAGTTACATTACAACCAATACCAATAAGACATGGTTACCACAGGCCCCCCATGGCTTTTACACTTGCACCAATTGCAGTATTTGTAGCTTGGGCAAAAACAAACAGAAAGAATTTAGTTACAATACCAACACTACCCATGAAATCAAGCACTTCATCAACTGTAATACACAGTATGTTATTTACATTCTGGAGTGCCCCTGTAAGATGATTTACGTGGGTAGTACTATACGTAGTCTTAAGATCAGGATTCAGGAACATCGCAGAGCAGTCATCAATGGTGATGAAAGATACCCCATGACTGAACATTATCGTACAACTCACCAGAAGTCCCCCACATTCAGTTTTTTGGGCATCGACCATATTCCATTAAACACAAGAGGGGGAGACAGGGATCTGACTCTACGACAAACGGAGGCTAAATGGATATGTAGATTGGACGCGGTGAACAAAGGGCATAATACCGATAATGAGTTTCATTATTTTCTAGGATAGACCAATCTTACCACGGTGGATGCCCGTCAAAGACCTCTCAGCCCCGTTTTGCCAGTGAATCTTTAACCCTCCCTATTATATCATCCCACTTCAACTATAGTTCTAAGCATGTTAATTCTTAATTCTTTCTGTCAAAACATTCTACTGTAGCCGTACTTTATAGCTTCATATCCCCACGCGTCACTGACCTTCTCTCATTAATTAACTGGTTTGCTTGGACCAGGATCTCCCTTGACTCCCACTACCATTTGTATGCTATTTAGTTTTGAAACAATCCTATTTTTTCATGATAGGCTGAGACCAATATCGCCACCTAGCACACACTGCAATCTACTTCCCCTATTTTTATCGCCGTAACAGGTTTGACCTGAGGCACTACCATCTCTCTTTTGCTGAATATACTGCCTCTTTTTTATTAAATATCTCTCAATGAACTATTTTGTGCTAAAATTATGCGGAACGCGCTTCACTATTTTTGACGGCTTAATTCATGATATAGCCGCCACTCTCTTATTGATCTTTTCATTCTTTTTGTATTCCTCTCGATACTTCATTTTTTTTTCTTTCCTATATTGGCTATTAATTACATTATTTCAACCATGACTTGTGCTGACTCTCTTTTTTCTGTAATAAGGAAGGTTTGAGCAACCTATTTGCTATTTATTTCTTGTGCTGACACTACCTCTCTCCTCTGTTTACATGTCACACACTTGTGCTGACACTTCCCCCAGCCTTATCACCTATTGGAAAAGCGGATTCATCCTCATTTCTGCTGGCCACCGTTCTTCCCTTATAGTCTTTCTTCGGTGTTCTTTCACCGATTACTTTCCCGCCCATTTTCATGGTGCTTATATTAACCAGGAAGTGGGACCGGCCAGTTCAACACTGACTGCCGACCGGACGATAATAACAGGACTGTGTCCCCAGGTATTTAGATCTCTACCTGTTCTTGTAAGAACCTCTTGGCTACTATGACTAGTTTCTGGCTATGGTGCTTGTTTTTCAACCTTACTTTTTATGACTTTCTTCCTTTTAGTTTAATAACTCTGTTATTCTATTTCTTTAACTTATGCCTAAGAATGATTAACAGCGCATTCATTGTAATGTGATTTTCATATTATTTAATTTGTTACTTAGCTTTCATCTTAGCAGCTTGTTTATACGCAAGGAACTCTTTCACTTTATTTATTTACTGTTCCTTTAAGTTTGTCTTTTGGGTTGCAAATAATGCAACCACGTGGATGTGATTTGTACATCACTACAAGCCTAAGCATTTAGTCTCTTTTAGATTGTATTGCCTTTAAATAGGTGATTGCAGCGCGTCACTGTTTTATTTATACCTTTGGTATAATTGGCGCTTCTGCGCATATATTCAGGAGACCGCTTTGTAATTTTTTAATCTTACTACTTCACCAGGTTTTCATGTTTTTGATCATGAAGCTTGCCAAGTGGGTCTGCTCTCCTTCGATAGGTTTATTGTTACATGCCTTTCACTGCCATCCTCTTCTATTGCCCAGCCAGCAAGCCGTCCTTCACTTGGACACAGTTTTTTTCTTTTTCTTTAACTATTATGACCTCAATGTCATGCCACTTTTTTGGTGCCTGTATATATTCATATTATTTCTCTGGTACTGGTGCTTATTCCCTACAAATCTTTAGTGTCTACGCACTAGGTCGCTCCTTGTTTTTTAATACATTTTCTTTTACTTTCTTAGAGATACAACCATCAGGCACTTATCATGGTAGCCTTTAAAATTTAAATACTTGTGCGTCGACAGCAGGAATTTGAAATATCTCAGATCAAGGGCTCTTCATTGCCTCTGTGTTCCTGCGTCTTCTTCACATCACCATTTGGTAGGTACATGTAGTGCCTTTTCTCTGTTTTATTTTGGTCTTCTTTTTCTCGTATTTGTAACGCTCAAAGGTTTCTCCAATCATGTGCTGTTACTTAGGCCCTGGACTAACTGTTACTTGTTTACTTGGACACTATGAGCTACGCTTAGGGTGAACTGTATAGACCCACTAGTGACAATAGCTCCTGACACCGTTGTTGCTATTAATTAACAACTGATACTGATCTATTTTGATTTACATATCTATTTACAGACCAAATGCTCACTGGACATTACATTACAAAATATGTATAAGATTGTTAATGTCTGCCCTTTTTTATATATATATATATTTATATTTTTATATTTCCATGTTTTTTCCTCCCTCTATTCTTGTCTTCAACCCCTACTCTTCCGCCCCCCATTTTCTTTTTCCCCTTCACCCTATTTTGTCTGTTTTTTCTTCAACTTGAAGTGACATATTGTCGACCATGAATTTCCATTTTTGTTTTGTATTTTTCCCACCCCCCATTAGGTTTCCTTTCTTGTGTTTAGAGTCACCTTCTAATGAAATAACCTTTGCCTTTGTATATAGTTTCTCTCTCGTTTTTAAAGTAAAAGCATATTGTGTGAATACACCATATGTATATATATTTTTATACTTATGTTTTCTTTTATGTATTATAACTTTCAGCCCTGAAGAAGTTCATTTTATGTATGAACGAAACGCGTTGGCTGGAATTTGCACATTTTGATATTGAAAATAAAGGATTGATAAACCACTATACAAAATGAACATTTGGATTTATTGAAGAAAACTCTTTGGTAGTGCACCGCTCCACTATTTTCACAGTTAACACAGAAGAGGGTTGACTAGCTTGCAGAATAAAGGCCAGAGCATTATTTTTGCTATACAGAGCAATGTCCAGTAGGGAAAAGTGTGCCTAAAGAGGAAGAAACAGGGGCGCCAAGATGGAAAGGATAAGCAGAGGACTTAGAAAGTGTGCCCGCATACCACTTAGAAAGAGACACGAGAAATGTAACGCCAATAGGGATTACAAATACAGCAGAGGAAGAAACCGTTTGGTGAACGTGCGCTTGATAAATGCTTTTAACATAACATAACATAACATAATGAGGCAGGCGTAACGGAGGGACATTTGCTACTGAGAACAAGCGCGCGCGCCTCGCGCAAGTAGGGGGTGGGGGGGGAGTGCGGCCGAGAGCAGGCAGCGTTTCCCTTGCGGGAGCCAGCGCAATAATTGCTAACATATGGCGCCGCTCGCTCCCGCAAGGGAATCGCCAAACGTGCACGCGTTGCATTGAAAGCAATGCAACGCGTGCACGTTTTTGCCTGCAAAGCTGAATCGATTTCAAGAGGTCTCTTTCCTATGCAGTGCATGCAAGCTGCGTAGGCGAGACCTAAAAACTGCCTGTGCTCAGCACCGGTGAGACCTGGCCCACTTAAAGCCCTGGTGTTACTTAGACGTACCTTGGGTGGATTAGCCCGAGCAACCTCAGATTTTGATGCAAAGTCGATCTACTATGATAGCCAGACAGGGCTTTGTGTCAAGAAAAATAAACCTCCAGTAAGCAAGTGCTAACAAGGAGAAATGTTTTCATTTCCCCAACAAATCAAGGGGCATATTAGTAAGACCCACGTTAAAATTATCGCTGTTTTAGCGGCACGACATCTAACCTGGGCTTCTATTGGAATTCCATAACGCATATTAGCAAGCCCATTATCGCCGTTTTAGCGGCAGTTTCCTGCCGCTAAAACGGCGATAATTTTAACGTGGGTCTTGCTAATATGCCCCCAACTTATTGAATGTTTGTTGCACTGTACAGCATGCATAACTGTGAGGAATAGGTCAGATTTTGTCTAGGCATAGGATTTTGTACTGAAAGGGTAAGACCCACACACCTTTGTATCATGGTGCAAATGTTGTGTGTGGTGCTAGGCCTGTTTGTGCTCCAGGTGGGGGCGGTAAGCAGCAACAGACCATTTTTACAAATATGTCTCCACACTGCTTTCCCCCCTTGTGTAACGCGGTGCAGCAACTTAGGTTTCAGTCAATGACAGTGGCATAACAAAGGCCTACGCAGCTCTAGCAGTGCGGGGGGCCCCGAGCTCCAGGGGCCCCCCTCAGCACAGTAACCAGGCCTGAGAGCTCCTGATTGAGTTCATAGAGGGGCCCTCCATGTACTTTGCAGGTAGGCCTCCTCAAGTTTTGTTATGCCACTGGTCGATGACACACACCCTCATTGCCACAATCCCAATTTACAGCAGCCTTGTGCTCTGCCAACCAGCCCGCAGAGCTCTTTAATGTACTGTAGTCCTAAAGGACAGCAGAATTTTTAAACTAGCATTGACGTATTTGCGGAGCTGTATTAACCTTCCTTAAACCTAACACATAATATTCCTTCTACTGCGGCAATGGCAAATATGCAGGGCTCTCGCACTGTACCCTATTCCTATAGTAAAGCAATCTTGTTGCATATGACATACTCACACAAAGCACTCTGGCACCGTACCTCAATCCTATAGAAATACCACATACATAAATACATACAGGTCTGTATTCTGCTAGCTGTTTAAAAGCTCTGTACAGCCAAAAGGTAAAACATAGCGTTATACAATCTCAAAATAAATATTTAATTTGCACCAATATCTGCTTCCTGGATAAAAGTGGCCTCTTGAGTGGAGATGGGAGGCATTCAGCGTGAAGTTACTGTGCCCTGCATTATGAACTAGGTACAGTCCGGTTAGCGATTTCAAGCCAAGTGCCCCTATAGTAGAAATGTATCTCTAAACCAAACCTACTTAAAGTTATAAACACAACTGCAGGAACACAAAGCAAACAGAACTCTAGGAGTTTTCACTGCTTGTGCTTCTTTAGCCCTACCGCATCCGACAAAAGAATGCTGAATTGCTAAAGTTAGAACAAGAAGCAACCCTAAAATGTCAACTGTGTTGAAAGCGTCACTGGAATCATTGTAACCGTGCTTAGCATGCTGGTGACTGAATGTCACTGACCATCAATAAATACCACAAATGAACTAAAACCAAATTTAATAAAATGTAAACGCTGACCCACATCAACATACTTACAAACTCATCTACCCACCTAAAAATAATTTTATTTTCCCAAATGCGCACACTTATACTTCGTCCAAAATTATTCCCTAGGAAAAGCTTTCTCCAAACCCCATGTCACGATTGGCACTATAAAGCTGCAAACTAGCACGAAAACTGATTTACTCAGACCCCCTAAAGCATTATGGCTTCCTCAAATTGATTACAACTGATGTAATTTTATTCTAAGAAAGGTGGAGTGTCTTGACCTTGGTCCACAGTCGAATATTTCACACACAATTCAAGGGCTGGTTAAATGATGTTATTAATTGCTATTTATGCACCATGACTCTTCACTGTGCACGGCGAATGAGTATTGGAAGAGCTCTTAGTAATGATGTGTTTGGGAGGTCTAAGTGAATACCTAACAACTGGTTTAGTGATGAATTTGTGGCTGTCCCACCTTAAACCTGAGAAGGATGCAAACTGTAGTTTGAGCCCAAAGCAGGATTACGAGTACTGAGGATTTAACACACACACAAGTTGCCTGGAATAATGTTTTCCCTTGGAAAAGAGGTTGGAAAGAAGTAAATTGTAGAGATCAGGTGTAAAGTCTGATGCTGCTTGCTGCTAAGTAAGCCTACTTAAGTCATTAAAATATTTTAAAACAATAATCGTGAATAGATTAAACTATATTATCATAAATCAATTGCTTAGATTTCACACAGATGCCAAAATCCTGATATGTCCTTTTCAGGAGTTATAGTTCCGCATTATATGGAATAACACCAATGGCTTTAGTTCCAATGCTTAATTTGAGCCAGTGGTTGCCGGTGGCGGCCACCAGCACTTAATTTTCCTCTTCAAACATTTCCCCGAGAACAAGAGCGGGGAAAACACACAAAGAGGAAAGGAGGAGAAGAGAATGAGGGAAAACTGTTGCAAAGGGAGAAAGCAGGAACACACAAGAGTGAGATAAAGGGCCAGGGAGTGTCTCGCAGTGGTATAGAGTCTTGGGATGGATTCAAGACTACGCAGCATTGATATTCTGCACGCTGACTTCTGAGTAGAGCTTTGGGCACTGGCACTCATTATTTTACAAATTAAGCACTGCATAGTTCTTAATGTTTTTTTTATGCCATAAACTAAAAGAGAAACCAATATCACTCATGCTGTTTCATATGATCTGCATTCTAGCAATTAAAATAGCATACAAGGTTATCTGTCAAAGAAAGTTAAGAACAGCTTTTTCTCCAGGCCAAAAAGTAGTGCAGGATGGCTTACCTCGAACTTACATTTTGAGCAACAAACTTAAAGCCTCAGTCACTCTACCCAAGAATGAAAAAAGATTGTCGCATAAAGCCAACATATGAATGAGCAATGTTTCAGGGAATCCATATTTTGGGCAACATTTCATTTGACCAGTTATCTTAGTCCAAGGATCTGGATAAAATAAAGTTGAAATAAAAAAAAAAAGATGTTTCTTATAATTTGCAGGTTTGACAACTTTATCTAACTTGGAAAGTCGTTTTGCCAAAACTAATTTTCTAAGAGGATGGCCAATTCTACCTCCCACTCAGATTGCAAAGCTGTTTCAGAATCATTAGCTTCAAACAGAATAGCGTGCACTGATGTCAATGATCCAAAGTCCCTTCTAGCGTTGAGTAGGTCTTCTTCCAGCAAAGAGTCATTTCCATCCCAAAAAAGTCTTATTCAGCTCTCCTTCACCTATTTTAGTTGCATCTGCTCCAGGCTGGAAAGTCCGCTCATCCCTTACTAAGGCCAATCATTTGGCACCTGTAGCCCTTTTTATGGGTGGTCGTCCTGAAAAACATTCCAATCCGATTTAAGCAATGGGATATTCAACAGATCTTTCTGCATCAGACTGTACCATTGCAAGTCAACCAGGGTAGGAATTGGAATAACATTGCCAACATCCAGATTCCCAGTTATTCTTGCTCCTAGCACTGGGTACAACAATTCCTTGTGACCCCAGGGAACAAAACAAAGTTTTTGAATAAGGTGCTAATCTCAGCGTGAAGTGGAACTAGGTTTGCATTTATCAGATGCTTCCAAGATTTAATATCCCTTACCCCTAGAACATCTGACATAGTAGACTTAAAACAGTCCCACACATTTGTGTGGTTTTAGCTTTCTATCCTAATAGGGTTGCGAATTGATAAAAAATGTCCCTGTAGCTTTCAACATTGTCTCAATGTTATTAGTATATATATGATCATGTAATCAGTATATAATTTGTGCTTCAATTTTAGGTTCTTATAAGAGAAGGGGGGAGAAAATCATACTGATAATTTTTTTAAGCTAATGGTTTCATGGAAAAGGCATAAAGTATATAGAGGTCCTCCCGGCCTAGTTCACCTGCAGATATTAAAGACGTCTGACACATAGCTATCTATCAGTACCCTAGTGTCTTGTCTTTTATAGAGTGTCCAAGTTTCTTTTACAAAATGAACCAAGATTTACTAAAATATCTATAATCCCCAAGGCCAAATGCATTATCAACGCCTACTAAGTATATTCCAAGAAGGAATTTCTCTGAGATCGCTATGTCAAACGCATAGATTAGAGCAGGAGTCAATGTGGTTAGCTGAAGTTTGGGGATACAGCCCTGTAGATCTTGATATATTCTATACCCCACCACCCTATTAAGTCTGTCTGCTAGGATTTCGGCTTAAATCTAGATGTTGCAGTTAAGTAATTCAATAGGTCAATAAGATGGACAGTAATGGCAGTCCTTCTCAGCATATTTTTTGACGTTGTATATTGGACATTTGCTCAGGGTAATTCTTCTTTGTTTTGTGGGGACTTTTGTCTTCGCTTTGGAAACGTTTAGTGGCCGTTTTCTTATCCTTTGAGCAATTGAAACTGAACATCGTAACTTATAAATACGATTTTGCGGAGAAGTCGACCCTGCCACCTTTCTATTGCTTATTAACACAGTAGTCAGAGAAGATTGTCAAGACTTGAGAACAGCGGTGGCTCCTCCGCTAAGGTGGAGCAGCGTCGCCCCACTGCATGTTGAGCAGTGGATAAAGGAAAAATTAAATTATAATAACGTTATGTTATCATGTTTTTTTTCCAGTTTACGGGACAGGTCTTGGCTGTGTCACAGTCAGCAAGGGGAGGAGTGGTGGGCACTTAAGTGGGCATGACTGTTTGGCCGGCCATCTTGAGCCGGCCAAACAGTCATGCGCACTTTGCATGTCCCCCACCAGGCTGTAATACACAGCCTGCTGAGGAACGTGCATGGGTTCCCACTGCCTGTCTGAGCGCTGAACCACAGCGCTCAGAACCAATCACAGTGCTGCATTGCAGCGTTGTGATTTGCTATAGGAGCCAGTTTGTGCTTCCTGCTTCAAGCAGGAACAGAAGAGGACGACGTGAGGCAAGGTGGTGGTACGGCAGCAAGGTAAGTAATTTTTTTAATGTATTTTTCTATTCCCCCCTGCCACCGCCCATCAATACTACTCGGTGGCAGCCGCCATTGCTTGAGAACTGGTCTTCAAGAAAGCACCTCCTCAAAAAGAAGGGTAAGCAAAGGCGCAAAAACATTTATGAAACATTTATAGGTTTCAGGGAGAATCGCATCTGGGCTTATTAGCTTATCAAGGAGTGTCTCACATAGCCCTTCTTGAGTTATCGGAGACGATAAGAGTTGAGAACAAGTTGCAACTAATTTAGAGAGAGGCCCTGCTCTAGGAGGTATACAATTACGAAGACTTCTAGACACACCTTTTTAATGCAAATTTTTAAAACATATCCCTATTTCTAGAGCTGACTTGTAGCACTATAATTGACAAGCTAGATGAAATCACTTTTTCTCCATACCCTAATACACTGATCATTTTTGATCATAGATATTTTTTGTAAATATTTCCATTAGATCAGACAGTTTTTGCCTTTTGTGCCTGATAAAAGGTACGTTATAATCCTCCTTATGTGAGGCAGTTTCACCAATGTCACTTTCAAACTTTTACTGCTCTTTCTCCAAAATGCGTTTTTTCCCCCAACTTTCTCTTGGAACGTATACGTGCAGAGAGACACCAGCCCATAAGCAAGCTTTTAGAGAGTTCTAAAGGGACATAACGGTTTAAAACTCAGTAATGCCAGTTACAAAATCTTAAATTTCTTTAGCAGTTTATTTTCTGAACCTGATATTTAGAAAGAAAGCTCTGTTAACATAAAATAACTAGCAGATAAAAGCAAATGGAGGTCAGATTAAATTCAGAATAATGAATGATCAGATAAGTTTCAATGCTTGATCTCACCTTGAGTAACTATAATCCTCAGAACCTCAGAAATTAAAATGAATCAAACCTCAAGTACTACTTGTATTTAGTGGAATAAAAAGTGAATCCCCTCACCTCTTTATGTCTAGTTCATCCTATGTCATAAAGATGAAAATCACTGATGAAAATCACTTGCTTTTTAAAATATGAGATGGGTCTCTTCCTGAAAAATAATATGGTACTTTAAAAATATATTTTTTCCCTTTTCATTTCATTCCTAAGCCACTCATGTTGCAGTAATTAATCTCAATCAACAGTCAATATAACTTTCTTGTATTCTCCCATTTGCCAATAACCCGATTCAAGTTTACCTAAAAAAACAAAATGTTACTTTAAATCTGTTTCAAAATTTCCAACATCAAGTATCTACCCATATTCTTGCTGATCTTGCCTGATTACCCACATATCTTTCCCACCAACCCTAGATTTAGTGCTCCCCCATCTCTCTATTACGAAGCCACCCCCACGTAGGCTTCCTCCTGGATTTATTTTATTGTTTTTATTTTCTGTGTTGACCCATTCACTAATTATTTGGATACACCTTTATATGTTTGTAGATGATAAATTCTACATGTATTCTTCTGAAAGCTTATATGATTCTGGTGAAACCATAAACAAACTATGATTTTGAACATTAACAACTGCAGCCCACTGTCAAATAAACAGAAGCCTGCACCCAACACAATCACAGTAAGCTGCACCAAAAGGGCAAGAGAATACAATTCAGTCTCTTGTAGCCACTGAGTATCTCACTAAAATAAAAGATATGAAAGGATCTTCTTATAGGCATGTAAGTTCAATACCAATCCCACAACCTGTAATCAATAGTATCTGTTCAAAATAAAATAATAACTAACCATTGTTACCCCACTCAAATATTATTCTTAGACAGTACTGATCCTTCCCCAAAGGATACAAGTCCCTGTTGTGTTGACCCCATATTTTATTAAATGGTCTGAAAATGGCCTTTTTGTTAGTGAATGGGAAATACTCCAGAGGCCAAGTATAATTTTTCCAGAATGTTCTTCACTCCTCATAATAATCAACAATTCCAAAAATCCAACATTCTCACAAAACCTAGATACTCCACCATTGTTTGTTTTCTATTTTAGTTGGCTTTTGGGAGCCACTGGATGTGGACCACACTCATTTTCCACCTATTTCTCTGTTGATCAAACTTGGCTCATATGTAACAGGAAAAGTATTTTGGGCTACACTCAATTGTAGTGGATTAATTTGTGGCTAGTGGGTGATGGATGACATGGGTCTCTTTAAAACTTTTAAATGCTTGGGGCAAGAACGGATCACACCTAATTATCTTTTAAAGTATGATGAGCTTCCCCTTCTTAGTCTCTATCCATACCTTGATCAGCTGTTTCTGTATCAATCCATATGCTGGGGGTCTGAAAAAAATAAAATGCATTGATCTTTTCTTCAGGATGTATTTTAGGGAATCCTAGAATGGAGACTGGTTATGACAGCATCGGGTGACACAGTTCTCTCCACATGAACACTGGGAAAACCATGTGTAGGAAAGTGCATTATTATGTGGTGTGGTTGCGAGATCTCAACATGTAATAATGTCACAATCTTTATCAGATCCAGTCAGGTTTCTTTAAGAAAACACTTAGCTCAAACCTGGGAAGCTGTGTCACGGAACAGTCAGCCTGGACCAAGTGTAAAGCATTTATAAGTACCAAAGCAACAGGTAAGTAAGAATCACTACACAATAAAAATCCAACACCAATTTATAAAAATAGAGTACATTTGTATCTTAAATTATTTACCAAAATGACAAAAATCTATAGAGGGGAACCGGAGATATGATTTTGAAAAGGTAAATAAATTCTTTTAAGTGACAATAAATCTTTGTCATTGGCATCACATTCCTGAGCCTACAGGCTAGCACGACTAGCAGTCCTCTCTTGGACTGACCACAATGGGTTGGGAGCCAGTCACGGGGCCCACTTAGTCCAAGGAGACTGTTAAGTCCAGCATTCTCAGAGTTCTCACAGAAGATTTCACCAGCATGGCAGCTCCAGCCAAGAAGTGGTCCTGATGCTGGGTATGCGGGATGCTGAGGATGCTGAGAAAATGTTAAGGTTGCTGAGAAGATGTTAAGGATACTGCAGATGCTTAAGCTGTGGAAGAGATGCAGTGAGTGCTCCTGGGGCCACCTTGCAGTCCACAAACTTCAGGGGTTGTCTCAGGCCTCCGGACCCAATCTCCCACAATGCTGCAGTGAAGTCCAATGCAGGTCCAGTAGCCACTAGTTGACTGGTCTCTGGTTACAGCGGTCTTCAACGGTTATCCACAGGTGAGTATCTCTTTCTTACAGGTGGACCAAGGTCCACTTTGACGATGGCCATGGGTCTCACATACTTAGGGACATCTCGGTCAGGTAAGGACTCAATCTCCCAGAAGGCACTTCTGTGTCCAGTGGTGGGCGGATTAACCTGGGCAGCTCTTTTCTCACAAGTGGAGGCTTTCTTCAACTTTTGTGTCCCCGGTGCTGAACAGGGGGCTAGCCACTTTGTCCTTGGAGCCACGTCTTCTGGCCTGGCACACATGGATCCTTTTTCCACAAGTGGCCACTGCAGGAACAGTCCTCTCTGCACATACCTTGGAATCCGCAGATGCACTCCAGTCTTTGGTGCAGACTCTCTTTGCTGAATCCAGGGAGCATCAGGGCAGTCTTCACTCAGCTCTTGGCACAACTGAAGCCTCTTCTGTCTTGCTAGACCAGCAGTGATCTAAGTACTGTGAGTCTGGGGTGCCACATTTATGCCATCTTCTTGTTTGTGGGAGGGGAAGACTCGCTAGCCAATGGGGCAATAGTGTCCATGAGGCTACCCTTCCCATTTATGCCACTTCCTGGGGGTTTGCCTTCAAACAATCCCAGTTCACACTCTCTCTACCCTAAATCAAGATTGTGCAATCCTTCTTCCCCTGTGAGGAGCCTTGGGTGCTCCCAGCATCATGAGCCACTCCTCCTGGGAAATTGGTTCTGCAACAGGTTTTCTGCTTCTGGAAGTGATGCCAGCCTGTCTGCGGCAGGAAGGTGAAGGTATGCTAGCCTTTTGCTTCACTGAGACTGTAGCCTGGTTGAAGCTGGGCCATGAAGGTAGGCCATCTGTGGCTTCTGCCCAGTAGTGATCCTGCTGGAGGAACTCACACCGCCTCCCTTCAGCAATTCTTTTTGTTTCTTTTTCCTGGCCGCACTTTACACTTCCTAGCAGGGGTCAGCCTCTTGTCTCGGGTTGTGAACAGTTGCAGTTAAACAGGAAAGGCTACCCTAGGCTTGGGCAACAAAGTGGTGACTTGCTGAATTCACCTGTCTATTCAATGCTAACTTAAATCCAATCTCAGCAAATAGTTGTGTTTCATGTAACAATCAATTTAATACCTTGGAGTAATATCTTTGGTGGTCCCAAATGGAAGTTAGCACTTATTGTGGTGGCTCATGAAACTCTAAATTAATTAATGGGACCACCGTCCTTACTACAGCGAAAACGGCAATTTCGTTTTTTAACTGTCAGGGCATGTTAAATACAAAAGAAACATGCCCTTTTAAATATTAAACACCCTATCTGGTGGACTATCCAGGCTGTCCCTAGGGATGGCTGCTAATATTAACAAGCATTGGAAATGCAATAGGTCTCGCATTTATTGGTGTTGGAGCTATAACAGTTAATGAGCAAAGAGGCAGGCCAACTAAAAAAAGAGTTCTCTCTAAATAACCTGAACAGTAAGAACACATATAAGAGGGCCAGTCCTCATGGGAGGGTACACAATTCCAAAAGGAGGGGCTACTAAGTGTATTCACTTAATGAGAAGCCAGCATTTCTAAAGGACAGCAACAGGAACCAATGAAAAAGATGGGCATTTTTTCAAACCCATATCATAGATACGCAAAAGACACACAATTGATGGACGGAATGCAGAACAAATCAAAACATTCACCCCCAGTCAAGAGATCTGGGTTAAATCCATCATTCTTTTGCTCACCATGCCACCCCAGTTTAGACCTGGCCATATGCAAATCAGTCTTGACCCTGTGGCTCATGGGAACAGTCCAGCCCGAACTGGCAAGCCAGGTCCTCCCTGGACCGGAAACAAGCATCCTAGGACCGGTTTCGGGGTTTCACCCCTCATCAGCCAGGATAGCTTGATTCCAGTGTAACAGTGAGCCCAGGACCTACGTCTGGGCATACCTGGCGCACTTAGGGCGAGAAAGCAAAAGACACACAAATTGATGGATGGAATGCAGAACAAATCAAAACATTCACCCCCAGTCAAGAGATCTTGTCCTAGGATGCTTGAGTCCAGTCCAGGGTGGACCTGGCCTGGCAGTTCGGGCTGGACTGTTCCCATTGGGCGCAGGGTCAAGACTGATTTGCATATGGCTGGGTCCAAACTGGAATGGCATGGTGAGCAAAAAAGCGATGGATTTAGGCCCAGATCTCTGTACTGGGGTGAATGTATGACATTGTTCTGCATTCTGTCCATCAATTGTTCTTTTTGCATATCCTAGATACAGCATGTCTCGAAGAGGCAGCACAAGCGCTGCCTAGGCAAGACCTAAAAAGGAAGGTTTTGACCTGATAGAAAGGTTTATTTTACCATGTTGAGTTGGCAGGTTTAAAGCTGCCTGACTAGGGTGCAGTGGCAGGCCTAGAGTCACATTTTCACCAGATCACTGTAGTGATGGCACAATTAAGTGCTGCAATCTACAAGTGACATTTAACTTACCTGGTTACCTCTTGCACCATATAAGAGGGATAAGTAAGTTAAATGAAGCAATCGAGTATAAGCCAATTGCACACATACTTTCGGAGTCAGAGCACATGCACTGGAGCCTGGACAGTAAGACCCGGTGCACTATAGCGTCAAAAAAACTGCAGCATCAGTCCAAAAACTTGGGGGTGATCATACAAAAAGAAGTCCTTTCCTACACCATGGATGCACTCAGGTGTGCTGGAGAGTCTATCTTCAGGATCTGTACCCAGCTCCCTCTTCGTAAATAAAAAGAAAGATGCAGTTTTTCTTGTGGGCCTTTCCCCTGTGTGTGGGTGGGTGAGATAGTTTGTGTGTGTGTGTTTGTATGTGAATATATATATTTATATATATATATATATATATATATATATATATATATATATATATATATATATATATTATCTACTGGCGGTCGCCAGTAGATAGTTATAGTTAGGACCTATTTTCCATAGGAAATCCGCAACATTCTATTTGAAATAACTTTAGCGCCGGTTGACGAATCTTCGCGAAATTTTCAAAACTCGTGGGCGCTCCGGTCCGCTCCTATCCTGAAAGTCTCGGGGTGATTCGTCAAGTGGGGGCCAAGAAAAAAGGGGGGTCCCAAAACGTATTTTCCTCATGCAATTTTCCATAGGAACCTTTCATCGCAGCTACAGCCCGAACTGCTGAACGGAATTACACCAAATTTGGCAAAAAGGTAGCCCTTGGTTCAGAGTCGTGCCTTTTGGTTAAATGGTGTAAATCCGTTCAGTAGTTCCTGAGAAATTTGAAAAAGAAAACACATATATATCTGGGCGGAGCCTAACCACACATGTCATCGTGAGATCTGATTGGCTGTCAGCACTTCATCCTGGAATTGCTGGCAGCCATCTTGGGACCAATAGAAATGATAGTACCCCATTGAAATGCATTGTAGTGAATCGAAGATTTTGAGGGTTACCAAAAGGAGAACTACAAAGGGTGATAACAGACTTTAGTTACATTAGAATTCATTTGTTGATGGTACCATACTAATTTCAGGAATTGTGGTGTGTTCTAAGGTGATTTTACCCTGTGAAAAACCTTCTGCTGGGATATCATGAATCATGTTTGAGAGAAAACTATTTTCACATGCTTGTCCCATACAGTTTTGGAAGGTGCTCCAGAAGCTAAAAAGAGAGCATATTTTCTGTAAATTCACATTATCTTTCTCAGTCATGTGAGAATGAAGTCTGACATTCTCAGTAAAACATGTACATCCAACAAGGGCAGAGACTGTCAGTTGATGCCTTTGTGTTCTACTGCAGCTTCCCAGAGTGTTCTAAAGAACAACTAGAGCGCTAACAGTCTTACTTATGACAAAATTATGGCACACCTGAAGCCATCTTGATTGGAATAAACTGGTAACTCTTAAAACATTTAATTTAAAAAGGAACAAAATGAGGGGGTTCATTTTGTCATAGAAATTATGGTTAGTGCTGTAGAAAGAAAAATTAGGACATGTTTTAAGTGAGATCTCAAATATCTTCCTGTTATATTTCAACAGGAGCAGCCTGTCAGTTGATGCCTTTGTGTTCTACTGCAGCTTCCCAGAGTGTTCTAAAGAACAACTAGAGAGCTAACAGTCTTACTTATGACAAAAGTATGGCACACCTGAAGCCATCTTGATTGGAATAAACTGGTAACACTTAAAACATTTAATTTAAAAAGGAACAAAATGATGGGGTTCATTTTGTCATAGAAATTATGGTTAGTGCTGTAGAAAGAAAAATTAGGACATGTTTTAAGTGAGATCTCAAATATCTTCCTGTTATATTTCAACAGGAGCAGCCTGCCAGTTGATGCCTTTGTGTTCTACTGCAGCTTCCCAGAGTGTTCTAAAGAACAACTAGAGCGCTAACAGTCTTACTTATGACAAAAGTATGGCACACCTGAAGCCATCTTGATTGGAATAAACTGGTAACACTTAAAACATTTAATTTAAAAAGGAACAAAATGAGGGGGTTCATTTTGCCATAGAAATTATGGTTAGTGCTGGAGAAAGAAAATTTAGGGCATGTTTTAAGTGAGATCTCAAATCCTCTTCTATTTCATTAGAAAATTCTGACATGCAGACTGAAACAATCACTTTCAATACCAGCAGTAGACTTCCAGTTAACTCCCTGGTGAGCAGTAGCTTTACTACAGTGATCTAATGAACAACTAGAGTGCTAACATTCTGAATTTATGGCAAATGTGTGACACATCAGAATGCCTTCTTGATGGAATCAAAGTAAAAAACTGAAAGCATTTCCTACTGAGGGCACTGCAGTAAATGACGAAATTACGAAACTTCATAACAAATAAGTCTCCCAAGATGGCCACCAGAGAAAAAAGAGCCCAAATGTAGCACAAATATCACCCAGATGTAGCCCACATATAGCCCAATGACAGAAGTGTGCAAAACACTTTTTATTTTTAGTTTTTCTGCAGTTTTATATAGTGCAAACTGGTCAGGTATTGGAGTGTTACATCTTACTTGGACCCCTTATTGCGTATTTTGCACGAAGTACATGAGATTGATCTTGCGAAACATTGAACTTACGATTCTGTTAACCTGAAGTTGCTCTGAACCGGGCTTTGTAACACCCGTTTTTACCTACTGGTTTTAATTAATTCTCACTGTATTGTATTAGGAAAGAGGATTTACTGTTTTTATGTACACTTTTATGATCTATGTTTCTAAATCAGATCAAATAAAGTTTAATGAATTCTATGGCAGGTCGGAGGCGAGGATTATGGATATCTTTCCTCACTTTATTTGCATAGCAGTTCAAAGAAAACGTAACACAACAATAATTAAACAAAAGACTACACAACCCATGAACCATTAGGGGGGTAGTCTCCAACGCAACTATAGTCCAATCATATCACAGTCCATCGTATATAATATCGTGACGTCCCTTCCGCTTCCTCTTTCTTCACTGCTCGTCAGTTAAGTGCATTACATTCTTGGCTTAATCTGACGTTGTTGCTGTTTGTATAGCGGTTTCTTGTGCACGTTATTAGCATTATTGCCTTGGTATTGTTTCATATTCCCTGCGCAGCAGGCTCTTGCCCGAGCGCGTTCTCCCCCTCGTAGTTTCTCCCGCTGTGTGCTCTGCGCGCGGTGAGATCCTGTCAGGCGCGTCTGGTCCGAGCGAGGCAGCTCCGTCGAGCGCTCCCGCTGGTCTTTACGCGCGTTTGGGAATCCGGTCACTCCTTTAGTGTCCGCTTGATTCCCGACCAACCCTCGCCTAATTTTGACAATGCTACGCGGTGATTTCCCCACACGGCCACGTTAGTGACCAGCGCCACCTGGTGGTGGTAATTGGTATTGCGCCTCAGTCTATTCTTATAACAACTTCGGGGAAAGCCCAGCTGTTGGAGTACCGGCGAGGGGGCTGTCTTAAGGATTTTAAGGGCATTTGTTCTGTGCTCACACCCTCTGCTATCATGTCTTCTCCAGAAGACCATTTTACTCCTCCTACCAGGAAGTGGAGGAGGAATGGCCCCCCAACTTCTCCCTCCAGCAGTGGACCAAGCCCTCTTGCTGGCTATTTCTAGGGCGCTGGCTCCTCTTAGGGATCAGGTTGATAAGCTGGCGAAAAGCATCCCTGGGGTGTTCAGTGACCCAGATCTGGTGGTGGCGGGTCCAAGTAGCTCCCAGATGGGGAATAAAAGGGCCGTTAAGCATAACGCGGGCACTTGGAAGGATTTGATAAACTTACGGAGACCTTCCTCAAGAGTGCGCGAACGCTAAAACATGCACCCTGCCGGGAGGAGGAGGGGCCCGGAGAAAATTGTGACACTGTCATCACTATTGTAGACCCCGACGGCGGGTTTCCCTTAGAGGGAGTGGGTGTATCGGAGGACGATTTCTCCTCCGATGAGGATAAGGACTCGGGGCGTCCCTGGCATCCAGAGTCCCACTCCTCTCAGTCCCCGGTTGGGGACGGGGTCCACTCGGACATGTTCGAGCCTACCCAAATTTACCATCCTAGGTCGGCAGAGTGGACACCTGACGCCAAAGTGGCAGAGTATGTGGTGGGGAAAATCCATCAACCCCTTGAAAGGGAGGTCAGGAATAGGATGAGGGAGAATGCCCCAGGCCCTCACTGAAGGGGAAGGTGGCACACACACCTGAAATTGATGAGAAACTATGTACCTTTTTCTTCAAGTATATGAGGGATCCCAAGAAAGGAATTGATAGGTCTTGGACGTGGTAGGGCCCTTGACCCAAATTATTCAATTGACGGAGCGTTCCAAGAGTCAGGATCCCTTTGTCCACGGATATTGTGGCTGGTTGGGCGCACTACCCTAAACCCTAAAACACTACCCCCTCCACTACCCAAACACCACTGCACTACCCTAAACCCTAAAACACTACCCCCAGCACGACACCCTACACTACCCAAACATAACTGCACTACCCTAAACCCTAAAACACTACCACCAGCACGACTCCCTACACTACCCAAACACCACTGCACTACCCTAAACCCTAAAACACTACCCCCAGCACGACTCCCTACACTACCCAAACACCACTGCACTACACTAAACCCTAAATATACCCCCAGCATGACCTCCCACACTACACAAACACCACTGCACTACCCTAAACCCTAAAACACTCCCCCAGCACGACCCCCTACACTACCCAAACACCACTGCACTACCCTAAACCCTAAAACACTAACTCCAGCATGACCCCTACACTACCCAAACAGCACTGCACTACCCTATACCCTAAAACACGACCCCCTACACAACACAAACACAACTGCACTACCCTAAACCCTAAAAAACTACCCACAGCATGACCCCCTTCACTACACAAATACCACTGCACTACCCTAAACCCTAAAACACTACCCCAGCACTACCCCCTACACTACCCAAACACCACTGCACTAACATAACCCCTAAAACACTACCCCCAGCACAACCCCCTACACTACACAAACACCACTGCACTACCCTAAACCCTTAAACCACTACCCCCAGCACGACTCCCTACACTACCCAAACACCACTGCACTACCCTAAACCCTAAATCTACCCCCAGCACGACCCCCTACACTACCCAAACACCACTGCACTACCCTAAACCATAAAACACTACCCCCAGCATGACCCCCTACACTACACAAACACCACTGCACTACCCTAAACCCTAAAACACTACCACCAGCATGACCCCCTACACTACTCAAACACCACTGCACTACCCTAAACCCTAAAACACTACCCCAGCACGACCCCCTACACTACCCATACACCACTGCACTACCCTAAACCCTAAAACACTACCCCCAGCACGACCCCCTACACTACTGCACTACCCTAAACTCTAAAACACTACCCTCAGCACGACCCCCTACACTACCCAAACACCACTGCACTACTCTAAACCCTAAAACACTACCCCCAGCACGACCCCCTACACCACCCAAACACCACTGCACTACCCTAAACCCTAGAAAAGAAACCCCCACCCCATGCCCAATCCCCCTTACCTCTCACTACTCATGGTTCCTCTCTCCTCGTGGTTCCTGCTTCACGTCATCTCTGAGGGGCGGTGCACGTCGTTGTGAGGAAACGGAACAGCCTCTGTTTCCTTACAACGACATGGATCGTCTACATGTTTTTAGAACGCATGGTCATTTACCATACATACCTTTACAACAAAATTTGTTGTAAAGGCATGCGTGGTAAATGACCATGCGTTCTAAAAATGCGTAGTAATGACTTCGTGATGTACAACGCATGCGTGGTAATGCATGCGTTGTAATGGTATCGCAAAGTAAAAAGTCGTTGTAACGGCTGTTTACCGATCGAAGCTGGCCCCTGTTCTTCAGTGAGACGTTTATTTGATTAATTAGGAGGAAGGAATGTGGTTTTACCGAAAAGTGCATTCCCGGCTGTTGTATTGTGAAAGTGTCCGCGTGGCCTGGTTTCACTTCCGGTGAGAGAGTGGAAGAGTCTGTTTGGATCTAAAGGAGTTCTGTTGGACGGGGCCGGCGCGACATGTCATCAGAAAACATAGCTAATGGAAAGCGTCCTCCCTGAAGTGTGGAGCAGTGCCATGAGAGGTCAACGAGTGTGCGTCCCACCTCAGTATGACCGTACCGCGAGACCCATGTGCCGCCTCCAGGCAACGGGAGGCAGAAGCAGCATCGCAGGTCCTCTTGAAGACCGTTGTAGCACTAATTCTACATTTTGGTACTAGGGCATTTTAACTTTGTTGTTCCTCCCAGATACAAAGAGAAGATCCTGTGTTATTCAGTGCCCTCGTTACCTTTTTTGTGGGTTGTGGTGTTGTCACTTCGCTGCCCCGCCGGTGCACACGACTGGGCACCCCACCTCGTGTGCCATCTGCAGGGCCTCTGTCCTCGGATCACTGGTTTCGGTTTCTGGAGTGGCAACATAAACAGTTGCTCCCAAAGGACTAGCCTGAACACTTAGGTGAATATCCCCTGCACCAGCATTCCCCGGAAATTCTTTCCTAGCTCTCCCACGTCAACGAGCACGGCTCCGCTCGCGACACCGTATGACGTCATCGGAGCCATAAGAGGACCTCTTCGGCGTGCTGATGTCAGTTCCACCCATTTTTTCCGTGCCACCGAGGCAAACAGGGGACCGAGACATTTTCACATGTATACATAGTATAATAAATATATATATATTAACTGAAAAAACCATAGGTTTCAGGCACGTTATAGTTAGAAATTAGCATTTAAAAAACCTTAGAAATTCACTGAAAAAACCATAGGTTTCAGGCACGTTATAGTTAGAAATTAGCATTTAAAAAACCTTAGAAATTCACTGAAAAAACCATAGGTTTCAGGGGCGTTATAGTTAGTTGGACATTTCACTCATACAAAACCATAGAAATTCCCCGTTATAGTTAGTTCAGCTAACTATAACACGCGCTCCCGCAATGCACTGCTGATGACGTCACATATTACATCACTCATGACATGGTCAGTGACATCACTCATGACATCACTGATGACATCTCAAATGACATCACTGATGACATCACTGATGACATCATCCAGTGAATGTGTGTTTTTCTGAAAATTAAATATGTCTTATATATGTATATCTCAAGGTCGATGGAAGAATAAATGGGTATATAAGTGTCTAAATGGATAAAAAAAAATTGTAAAATTGATTGTATAACTGACTAAGTGTATCGTAGTGAATACATGGGTTAGTGAGTAATGTTTAAATATGAAAATATCTGTATCAGTCTCTCACTTTGTGTATAAGTGGCTGCATGGGTTGGTGAGTAGCTACATGAGTGTCTATATGGGTTATTAGTTGGTTTTTTGAGTATCAGTATGAGTGTCTGTATGGTTCGGTGGGGGTATTACTTAGTGCATAGATGCATGAATGAGTGACTCACTGTTTGTATGTGTTGAAGACAGCATGTGTGCAGGACTGTATAGGTGGATGAGTATGTGTATGGGTGTGTTAGTGAGTGAATGACTGTCTCAATAGTGTCTTTATCAGTAACTACATATGTTTTAAACTAGTATATGTGAGTATTGGTGTATATAAGTGAGTATATGTGAGAGTGAGAGATTGGAAGAGTTCCTGTACAAATAAGTAGGTGTTTCTATAAGTGATTGTTTAAAGAGAGTAAGTATGTGTAAGTTTCTGTAGAAGTAAGTGTGGTAGTGTGTGTATAACTGTATATGCAAGTAAATGGATGTTTGATACTTTGTTTGCATGTGTGACTATGTGTGTGAGTAACTCTATGGATGAGTGGCGGTGTGTAACAGGATGTATAGGTGTATGAGTACATATGATGAGTGAGTACATGTATGAGTGACTGTATAGGGACTGTTGGTGAATGAGTGGATGTGTGTGTAGATCTTGGAATTACTGAATAGGTGTGTTGTAACTGGTATTGGTATGTCCATTGTTTTGAAAATGTTAGTTTGTATTTTTGAGTGTGTGTATCAAAGGTTATATTAGGGTGAGAGGAGGTCTGCCACTCTATCACAAGGATGATGTCATCAGTGATGTCATCAGTGATGTCATGAGTGATGTCACTGACCATGTCATGAGTGATGTAATATGTGATGTCATCAGCAGTGCATTGCGGACGCGCGAGTTATAGTTAGCTGAACTAACTATAACGGGGGAATTTCTATGGTTTTGTACGAGTGAAATGTCCAACTAACTATAACGCCCCTGAAACCTATGGTTTTTTCAGTGAATATATATATATATATATCCACACGAAAAGGTTGCCCCTATGAAGACGGCCTCCCGGAGTGCACACTCCTACTGTGAGGGCTGCATCAGTATTGGTGATAAGCTTTTCATCAAGATAAAACTCCGGCTCAACGCGTTTCAAGCATTCCGCTCTTGTTCACGAGCCACCAACAAATCAGAGAACCAGCTACTCGTGCCATGAAACACCTGCCCAATTTTATAGTCCCGCCCTGATGGGCGCGTCTTATTACTTATTCACTCATGCCTCCAGTGCATTGTGGTATTGGCAGTTCATGAAACACTATGCAAAATATTCAAACCTCAGTGGGTGGTAGCATTCTCATTTATTATTTGTAAAATATAACCCCAGTGGGTAAGAAAAGTTAAAACCAAGTCCTGTTGCAATATCACGCTCCTCAAAATGGAACACTCATGTTCCCTTTGCGCTGTGCTCGTGTGGATATATATATATATATATATATATATATATATATATATATATATTATCTACTGGCGGTCGCCAGTAGATAGTTATAGTTAGGACCTATTATCCATAGGAAATTCGTAACATTCTTTTCCCAATAACTTTGGCGCCGGATGACGAATCTTCACGAAATTTTCAAAACTTATGGCCCGCTCTGGTCCGCTCCTATCTTGAAAGTTTCGGGGTGAGTCGGCAAGCGGGGGCCGAGAAAAAAGGGGGGTCCCAAAACGTGTTTTCTCCATGTTAATTCCCATAGGAAACTTTAGACACGGCTACAGCTCGAACTGCTGAACGGAATTACACCAAATTTGGCAAAAGGGTAGTGCTTGGTTCAGAAAGCGCCCTTTTTTTAAATGGTGTAAATCCGTTCAGTAGTTGATGAGAAAATCAAAAAATAGAGGTAAAAAATCAATTTCCCATAGGAAACTTTAGACACGGTTACAGCCAAAACTGCTGAACGGAATTACACCAAATTTGGCAAAAGGTAGTTCTTGGTTCAGAAAGCGCCCTTTTTTTTAAATGGTGTAAATCCATTCAGTAGTTGCTGAGAAAATCAAAAAATAAAAGTTTCAATATCTATGGCCGCGGTGGATCCGCACACCCTCCTGACCACGAGCTGCATGCTAATTGGCTGTCAACACTCCAAACCAGGAAGTGTTGGCAGCCATCTTGACCGAGTCACAAGAAAAGAGAAAAACAAACGCGAAAAAAAAGGAAATGGGGCAGGGTAGAAACACCCTGACCCCCTAGGCCTGCTTAGGGGGTCCCAAAAAAGCATTTAAAAAATAAAAAAAATCGGCAAAATGCGCGCCGGATCTGCGGATCCGGCCGCAAATCAAAAAAAAATCTAAGCGCGGACTCTCGCGCTTCGTTAATAATTAGCCCCCGGGTGAGCCAGGTCCCGGGGGCAGTGGAAAAAAAGTGTGGGGGGGCCCCCAATCCCCCCCACACTGCCCCGGGGACCGCCACCTCCCCGGGGCTTGATTAATTAGTTGCGGGGGGCACGCATCCCCCCCACAGCCCCAGGGTCCGTCACCCCCCGGGGCTTGTTTTTTTAAAGTTTGGGGGGCCTCTAAGGTCCCCCAAGCCCTGGGGACCACCACCCCCCGGGGCTTACATTAGTTATAATGGCGGGGGCACACTGCCCCCCCCGCAGCCCCGGGGACCGCCACCCCCCGGGGCTTCATTTAAAAAAAAAAAATACCTGTGTGGGGGGGGGCTCGAGCCTCCCCACACGCCCCGGGGACCGCCACCTCCCCGGGGCACTTAAAATGTAAATTTGGGGGTCCGTTACGGACCCCCGAGCCCCAGGGACCACCACCTCCCCGGGGCTGTGCAACAGGTGGGAGGGGGGCCGCGCGGCCCCCCTCCTGGAGCCCGTGATGGCCCTGGGGACTGCCACCCCCCAGGGCCGGCTCCTGCAGTGTCCCGGGGTGCCCACCCCCGGGACACTGCTGTTTGCAATGACAGGGCGGGAGCCTCGCGGCTCCCGCCCTGTCATTGCAAACTGCTTTGCTTCATTGAAGCGAGAGCAGGGAAACCTGCTCTCGCTTCAGTGAAGCAAAGCAGATTGTTTTTCCACACAGGGAGCTGCATGTTAGCAGCTCCCCATGTGGAAAAGCATTGCCGGCTCCCGCAGGACGCAGGGAGCCGGCGGGACCATGGGGGCATTGGGGCTCCCCCCACGGTCCCCAACGAGAGGCCAGGCCCCGGGGGATGGGGTCCCCGGGGCCATTAGTGTCCCGGGAGGGGGCCACGCGTCCCCCCTCCACCATTATTTATTTTTTTTTTTTAAATGATGGAAAGGCCGGCACCGGGGGATGGGGTCCCCGGGGCCATAAATGGCCTGAGGAGGGGTGCCACGCAGCCCCCCTCCAATAATTTAAATTTACAAAAAAAACATGGCCCTGCCCCGGGGGATGGGGTCCCCGGGGCCGAATATGGCCTCGGGAGGGGGGCCACGCGGCCCCCTTCCAATTTAAAAAATAAAATAAAAAAATAGGGGTGAGGCCCTGGGGGATGGGGTCCCCAGGGCCAATAAAATAGGAAAGGAAGGGGGGCCACACAGCCCCCTTCTTAAAAAAATAAATAAAAAAAAAAAGACCGGCATTGCGCCGGAGGCCCCGCCCCCTCCCTGCAGCACTCTGCAAACGCGCCCCCTGGCGCGTTGTAAGATGGGGAACTAATTCCCATTGAATACTGGGTGTCCCTGGGGGCCAACTAGCCCACCAGGAACCTCCAGTATGCGCCAGGGAGCTGAGTTGCAGAGAGGTGTTCAGAGGCCATGCCCCTTTTTACACCTCTCTGCAACGCAGCTCTGTGGCGCTTACTGGAGGTACATGGTGGGCTAGTTGGTCCCCAGGGACCCTCAGTATTCAAGGGAAATTAATTCCCCAACTTAGAACTCGCCAGGGGGCGCGTTTGCACAGTGGTGAAGGGAGGGGGCGGGGCCTGAGGTGACATGTGTGCAGACACGCCCTGTGGCGCGTTTTAAGTTGGGGAATTAATTCCTCTTCAATCCTGAGGGTCCCTGGGGTCCAACTAGCCCACCACGTACCTCCAGTAAGTGCCACAGAGCTGCGTTGCAGAGTGGTGTAAAAAGGGGTGTGGCCTGGGCCACCTCTCTGCAACGCAGCCCTGTGGCGCTTACTGGAGGTACGTGGTGGGCTAGTTGGACCCCAGGGACCCTCAGGATTGAAGAGGAATTAATTCCCAACTTAAAACACGCCACAGGGCGTGTTTGCACACATGTCACATCAGGCCCCCCTCCCTTCACCACTGTGCAAACGCACCCCGTGGCGCGTTTTAAGAGGTAGTTTTAATCCCCCTGCCCTATTATGTACTAGGGCCTTACAGAGGAGGTCATGCTAATCACAGAGATACCCCAACGCATAGTGTTCCCTAGTGTATGTAGGTGTTTTGACTGTATTCTAAGTGTCTTTTAGCATAGCACTGGCTCTAGGCCTGGTTAGTCAGAGTCAGTTACCACCAGTACCCGTCTGAAAAAGTTGTGGGCACAGGATGATTTTGGAACAAGGCCTCTTTCTGCTCCTCTGTTGGTTCTTTCTGCACATGTCTTGCTTCTTCCTGCACTGTTCTTCGTCTTTGTGGACTTCTGTTGCTTCTTTCTGCATTTCTTTTGCTTCTTTCTCTGCGTTTTTTCTTCTTTCTTCACATGTCCTACCTCTGCATGCATAGTTAGAGACTAGCATTTAAAAAACCTTTGAAATTCACTGAAAAAACCATAGGTTTCAGGCACGTTATAGTTAGAAATTAGCATTTAAAAAACCTTAGAAATTCACTGAAAAAACCATAGGTTTCAGGGACGTTATAGTTAGAAATTAGCATTTAAAAAACCTTACAAATTCACTGAAAAAACCATAGGTTTCAGGGGCGTTATAGTTGGTTGGACATTTCACTCGTACAAAACCCGTGAAATTCCCCCGTTATAGTTAGTTCAGCTATCGTGCCCCCGCAATGCACTGCTGATGACGTCACATATTACATCACTCATGACATGGTCAGTGACATCACTGATGACATCTCAAATAACAACACTGATGACATCACTGATGACATCATCCATGTGTAAATTTCATGCATCTTCTCACACCCTAATATAACTTTTGATACACCCACTCTAAATTACAGACTACCATTCTCAAAACCATAGACACTCCAACACCAATAACTACATACCCACTCACTGATTCTTAGGTCTACACACACATCCACTCACTCGCCCGTACAGTCACTCATACTTACGGTCACTCAGTACAGGACTATCATATGCATTCATACACCTATATAGACACTCACACACCGCCACTCATCCATAGAGGTACTCACACACCTAGTCAGTCATGGAAATAATTAATCACACTGCCATTTACTCAGATATACAGTTATACACACACCAGCTCTATTACTCATACAAATACTAGCACATTCTTACGCTCTTATACAATCAATGATACAAGCACACACTCATCCATACAGCCACTCTCACAATAACACACTCATTTGTAGCCAATTATGTACTCCAACACACATATATACTACTTTTCACATATGTAGTTACTCACACATGTACCACTGAGATATACATTCACTCAATAACACACCCATACACACACTCACCCCCATACAGTCCATCACAGATGCACTCTTGAAACCATGCACCCAGTGAATCACCCACTCACACATCTATGCTCAGAGTCACACACACCCCACCCACACAAACACTCAGGCACCCATACAGATACTCAGACAACAAATCAATAACCCATATAGACACTCATGTAGCTATTTGCAAACCCATGCAGTCGCTTACACACCAACAGACACACGGATACAGACGGGTACTGGTGGTAACTGACTCTGACTAACCAGGCCTAGAGCCAGTGCTATGCTAAAAGACACTTAGAATACAGTGAAAACACCTACATACACTAGGGAACACTATGCGTTGGGGTATCTCTGTGATTAGCATGACCTCCTCTGTAAGGCCCTAGTACATAATAGGGCTGGGTTCAGAGTACCACCAGGGTATGCCGAGGGAGCCAAAAGTGTCTCGTAAATAGCTCAACCATGGTATGGAGGAAGCCTTGTCCAACGTCATGCAGTCTGATATAATGTCCTTACAGAGTTTGGCGGCTGGGTTCAACCAGATGCTAACCCATAATAAAAGTGGCGCCATCTGAATTGTATCCTCAATAAAACCCTGGTTTAGCTCGAAGTGCATGATGAGAGTGGAGGTGGATAGAGGTGCACTTAAAAGCCTTCGAAGAAAGCAGCGGTTTTCCTCTGCCTGAATAGAGCCGCACTTGCTAAAACCCCAAACTCCCGCTCCATAAGTGGCCACACTGATACGTTGGGAGTTAAACACTTTCAAAGGTGGAGACAGTGTCCCCCTAATTTGCGGATTGATGAAGTTGCTTACTGTGCCCGCAGTTTTGCTGAACTTAGTGCAAACCTGAGCACAATGGGGATTCCCTGACCCTGAGGAACTAAAATTTAATCCCGGGTAAACAAAATTCTCAACGGATGTCAGAACATGCCCGTTAATACTGATTTTATTTAGTCTTAGTTTGCCTGGGCCTTAGGACATGATGTGCGACTTAGAATAATTAGTATTAAAGTTCAGCTTATGCATAAAGGAAACAAAACAATCCACCTGATGTCTCAGGGCTTTTGGGGTAAGGGCCAACAGTACTGCATCGTCCGCGTACAGCAGAGCGTGAACTGGGGGGCCTGCGATTCTAGGTATGTCTGTGTGGGAAAAGGCTAGGTGTGCTGTTAAACCATTTATATATCAAATAAATAAAAGAGGCGCCAATGTGCAACCCTGCTTCACCCCACTCTTTAAGCTAAATTCAGAAGAAAGCTCCCCAAGCGGAGTTAAACTGTTATGTGCAGTGAGGTCCAAGTGCAGACAATATAAAAAATTCACCAGGGGGGATCCATGCCATGATCCAGCAACATTAACCAAAGTTTGGTTCTGTTCACTGAATCAAAGGCAGTGGATAAGTCCATAAAAGCTAAATTTATGGGGGAGCGCTTGGCCTTAGTATATTTGGAGATTGTCAAAGCCAGATTCAGACATTGTTAATTCGTGCCTAGTTTAGGTCGAAACCCAAATTGAAAAGGGGAGAGTATATCCTAATCAGCTGCCCATTCTACCAAGCGGTCGTAGATGACTCTGCCAATGATTTTAATCATGCTATCAATGAGCGAAATTGGTCGGTAACACTTTGGCAACGATCGATCTCCCTTTTTAGGTCGAGCCTAAACAGCGCTTGCGCTGTAGGCGATCTGTTGTATCTAGTTTGTGAAGTCTGACTACTCCTTTGCTCAGGATTGGCTTATCTGTGTGTCATTTAAAAATACGAGTGTTGTAATGGCTGATGGGTGTTGCATGCCCACCTTTTTAAAAAAGTTTACTCCCCTGGAGTATTGGCTCTGGAACGAGCAGCAACACGCAGGCAGTCCTTACGCACAGCTGTTCCATCCTGCCTTGGCACTTCCAGCGCGACTCCTGTCTTCGCATTGCATCTCAAGTATTGTGCACTTTACATTGCTCCTGGGGCACAAGTTACACACTCTACGTTCCCCCCGGGGCACAAGCAGGCATCCACTCCAGTGCACCAGGGGTATCCTAGAGACTGATGCCTTTTCCACGGATGGTGCGCGCTAAGTCGTTAGTAAATATGTTCCTTAGAATTCTGCTGCGTGTTTTTTTTTTTTTTAAAGCATACATGTAATGCGCACCTGTCTCAATAAAGCGGCCCTTGGCACTCACTTATGTGTCAGTAGTCAATTGGTGTGCGCCGTGTTGCCAGATTGCCTCTCTTGGACCCTCGCCACCGGGAGTCTCCCGCCGGGATTGGGTATGTCTGCATGTATGCTGTGTGCACCTTACCTTTGGAAATAGCTGGCGGAATCCAGAAACGGCCCATTTATGGAAAAAACTGGCCTCTTCTGACTTATGGCAAGTCAACCTGCTGTCCGATTTACAGATCACAGAATGCCACCTTTTAATTTACTGCGCCACCCATGCATATTAGTAGATCATTGATTTTATTTTATTTGTAGTCCATTGGTGTCGAAAGCAGGCCCTTGTCCGAAGGCACAAAAGCACCAGTAGCAGTGTGCAAAGGAAGCCCAAAGCATTTATTGTGGTGTATGAAACTACATCAGGGGCAGTCCCCAAGTACCCGAGTGCTGACCTGTACATGCTAACGTGCTGCTCGCCCCGGCAGTCCAATGGGCGAGCAGGGCTTCCTGGCAGTTGCCCCTTACATTTGACTGTCTGTGGTGGCTCCCACCTGCCGGCTGTGTTTCTGCTGACGTAATATAAAGTTCATACTTCTACTTGGAATGCTTTCGACTGGAAGGGAGCCGGTGCGGGAGTGTGTGTAGCGCCACATCACAGCTTCAAAGCACATTGCCACCAAATAGGTTAACTTACGCCAGTGTATGAAACTAGTCTGCTAATCTGCACCTTGCACCTTGTGGCAAGATATAGCAGCGCTGCTACCTTGTGCTGGATCTCCAGATATATCTTTGGAGTGCACGTCATCTTAGCATAGACCTATATAAGTCTAAACACATTCAATATGGGCGAGTGGTCACACATATTTATGGTTCATGGCAGCCTGGGGAAGAGCGGGGCTCATTATGATTAAAAGCTTATATAAGTGAAGGAGACAACAGGTGTGCGTCGCTTGGCCAGGGCCCTGCTCGGGTCCCCTCGGGAGCGCAGTCGAAGGCAGCCTGCAGCTCTGCAGAGAGTCAAGGTGTTAAGGAGGCAACCACTCCAGGATAGTGTCCAAAAATAGTAGCTTTATTCAACTGGTCATACGGAACAGGCGAGAGCCAGGCAGCACGGCTTCCACTCCAAGACACCGCTAACAGTTACAATTTCCTGGACTGGAACCCCGTGACAGAACACACATGTGCATTCTATGCAACGCTCCCTACCATGCTCCAAAACAGAATACAATAAAATATACAATACATAACACATCCCCCCCCTTACAACGCAAAGAAAGCAAACTTAACAACAAAACATAACTGACAGAAAACATGTGAAACGAATGATTACATTACATATTCCTTCAACCATCCCGGAGAAACCCTTTTCCTTTTTCCTCCGTCACCGACACTCTCATCCACAACAACCGGGTCAACCATTCCAGACTGCACCTCTTGATTCGTTCCGGATTGCACCTCCTCCAGAGCAACAGCTGCTTCCAAAATAGCTTGGCTCCCCACCACTCTCTCTTCAACAACCTCCTTTCCTTGAATAGGGTCAGAAGCCAAACTGGATTGAACAGCACTCCGATCAAAGAAATCTTCCACCCACTCCGTGTCCTTCACACCATTATGCAAAATTCCTCCACGCATGACACCAAAAGTTTGTCCAGCTCCCAAGGCAATACTCTTAAGATTCCATACTCTACCATCCTTAAGTCGCACCGCATTGCGCAAAATCTCCATAACTTCCTGTGGTGCCCCAAACTGACTCTCACCCTTGGGAATCTTACCAGGTTTCCTCACTCGAACCCAATCACCCACCTTCACCTGCACATCCTTCACACCATGACTTCTATCATAATAAATCTTACTTTTGCTATGCACCTCTTCCAATCTGTTTTTAACCGCAGCTGCTGACCACTGCTCCACCATACCATCCGAAAGCCAAACTGGAGTGAACTTACATCTGGGTTTCCTACCTCTCATTATGATAAAAGGAGACAAACCAGTGGCATCATGAGTGGTCACCCTATACGCCCAAACAGCCTTTTGTAACTCCAACTTCCAATCCATTTGCTTACACATGGCTGCCTGAATAACCCCCTTCAAAACATGGTTGAAGCGTTCCACAGTGCCATTACCACTGGGGTTGTAAAGAGCCACGGTCTTAAGCTTGATTCCAACTCTTTCAAAATAATCCTTGGCATTTCTAGATGTAAATTGCACTACATTATCACTCAAGAGACTGACCGGTAAACCTTCCATCACAAACAACTTGTCAAGAAATTCAAGAACAGTATTAGTGTCCACCTTCTCCACTATTTCTACAACCGGCCATTTAGAAAACAAATCAATAGCAACTAAACCATATTTCCTTAATTCACCTACCGGGCCAAAAATATCCACAGCAACAACTTCCCAAGGAAAATTAGGAATTAACCCCTCACTCATTGGTGGTCTTAAGGTCTTCAAGCACTTGTCAGCTGAAGAACATACCTCGCACTCTCTCACAAACTTCTCCACAGCCTTGTCCACTCCTGGCCACCAAAAGACACCCTTGACAATGGTCTTTGTTCTCACCACTCCAAAATGTCCTTCATGGCACAATTCTAAAACTTTGTTTCTTAAACTCTCAGGTGGTATGACTCTGTCCCCTCGCATGATCAAGTCCTTGTCCACAGACAACTCCATTCTAACCTCCCAGAAAGGTCTCAAAACATCAGTTACACAATCTTTCTTAGGCCAGATCTTGCACAGATACTCCAGAACTACTTGTAAACTACCGTCCTTCTGTTGTTCCTCCATCCATTCAGTTTTCTTGATAGCTGGTACCTCCAAGTCTTGAACAATTTCAATGTTGAAATTTCCCCATGGATCATCCAAACATTCCTCCATCGGAACTGGCAACCTGGACAAGCAATCAGCTACATCATTCTCTCTGCCAGGCACATAAATTAATTTGTACACATATTCCTTCATCCTCATTGAAATTCTTGCCAGCCTGGCTGACGCTGGTACACTCCCCTCCGTGGTTAGAATTTTCACCAAAGGTTGGTGATCAGTGCGAATGGTGACCGGCTTGCCCCAGACAAAGGGACGAAAGTGCTCCAAAGCCCAAGCGCAAGCTAAAGCTTCTCTTTCAATAATTGGATATTTACTTTCTGTAGGTGATAATGATCTGGACGCAAACAAAATAATATTCTCACAACCATCCTCACTCTTCTGCGATAGAACCGCTCCCAGACCCTTGTCACTGGCATCAGTCGTCAAATAACATTCTAGATTGGGGTCAAAACTACTCAAAGCATTCACATTTTCCAAATCCATTTTGACCTGACGAAACTCTGTCTCATATTCAGCGGTCCATTCAAACTTTGTGTTCTTCTTCAACAGCGAACGTATGTTAAATACTTTACCACCAAAATTCGGGGTGAACTTTGCACAGTACTCAGCCATACCCAAAAACGATCTCACCTCCTCCTTACTTGTTGGAGTAGGCGAACCAACAATAGAATTGACCAACGCAGGTTTGGGTTTCACACCTTCCTCACATATTACATGTCCCAAATAAGACATGCTTCTCTGTGCAAACTTGCACTTACTGAGCTCCACGGTCAAACCAACCTCTTGCAACACACCTAAAACCTCCTTCAACTTGCAATCCTGCTCTTCTTTGCATCTGGCAGACACTAAAATGTCGTCCTGTAAAAACCTTACTCCACTCATTTTGCCAAACAACATGCATCACAGACGCTGAAACACTGCAGCCGCCGATGCAAGGTGAAAGGCATACGTTTGAACTCATAGCAACCATATGGCGTTATAAAAGCTGTAAGCTTCCTTGACTCCGGCGTAAGTATAACTTGGTGGTACGCCGCTGAAAGATTAATGGTGGAAAACCAAGTCGCTCCCTTGAGAGACGACACCATCTCATTGATCTTAGGCAGCGGAAACCTTTCGATGACTATATTGTTATTCAAATGGCGCAAGTCGATGCAAAAACAAATTTTTCCGTTACTCTTGTGTGCTACCACCACCGGAGAAATCCATTCAGAACTTTCCACCTCTTCAATCACATCCCTTTCAATCAAACCTTCTAACTCTTTCGCCACTTCATCTCTCATTAATATTGGAATTGCTCTCACTTTGTGCACTTTTGGTACTGCATCCTTTTTGAGCACAATATTATGTTCAAACCCCTTGAGAGCTCCTAAATTCTCACCAAAAACTTTAGGGAATTCCTTGGTCATAACCTCTTCTAGTCTACTAGTGTCATCCACAATAACTACTTTCTCCTCGCTATTCGGGTCCAAAACAATGTGCAATTTTTTCTGATCCATCCAGCCTAAAACAGATGGACCTAATTTAGCTACGTAAAGCTTCCCTCTTGCTGACCTTCCCTTAAACAAAAACGTCAACAATCTGAACCCCAACATATCGATTTTCTCGCCAGTGAAACTCACTGGGTTATTATCAGTGGAGAGCAATTGCTGTCCTATTTTCTTTATGAACTTTTCTTTCCAAATTTCTTCACTTATTATAGTATAAGGTGATCCTGAGTCCGCAAACATCCTAACAGATACACCCCCTATGGATATGTCGCACACCGGTTTCTCTTTCACCGAACCATCAGAAACATTCAGCACAAAATTCCCCTGCAAGCTCTTCACACAATCCCACTTTGAATTCTCACGTTCTATCCCACTATCTGTTCAACTATCCTCCTCCCATACACACTTAACATTGCCTTTCCTCCTCCTACAAACTTTACTAAAATGTCCTATTAATCCACAAATACCGCATTTCTTTTTAACTGCAGGACAATATATGCTGAATGCCAAGTGTTCTCTGCTGTCGCAACCATAACATCTTCTTTCCTCCGGTTTCTTTTCCCTCCATGTGCTTCTCTGCGATTGACTTGGACCTTTTCCCACGCTGTGTTGATTTTGACCTCTGCTGATGCGCTGTACTTTGAAAACACCCACATTATCCTTGTCAGACTCTTTAAGTTCTGTCGCACATCTCCCTGACATTTCCGCCTTCCTCACTATAGTTAGTACATCTTCCAACAGTGCGTCTCCATTGATCCATAAACGCTCATGGATCGCTGAATTATTACTATGCATGACTAACTGATCACGTATAAAGTCATCATGTAGACCTCCAAATTTACAATCAATAGCCAGTTTCTTAAGATCATCAATGTACTCATCCACAAGTTCTCCTTTGAAAGAATTTGTATCGAACAGCACAAATGCAAACTTTTGGTGGAAAATATCTATCTAAATCTTTCAATGCTGCCTCAAAAACATTTATTTCATCATTTGCTACCATCTTGGGCATGCGAGTATATGTTTTCAGCCCTACCGGCCCCAGTGAATGCAATAAAAGTCTCTTCATTTGATCTGCCTTCATTTTCCAAGCCTCATCCACAGCCTTGATGTAATTCACAAAATAATCTTTCCACTCCAACCATTTCATTGCTGGATGTGGTCCTGTTGCCCAGAATGCATGTGGAGGGCTGATAGTAAAACTCTGCTGGGCCATAATCTCTTCAACCTCATGATCACCTTGTTCCATGCAGTGCCTCACTACTTAATGTTTTTTTTTTAAAGTAAATATTATTAACACTGTCCGAGGATATAGTAAGGTGAAAGGTATTTCAATTCTTCCTAAGGAAAATTTCAAAACTACTTGCAAACCCAGTCTCTGCAGAAAGTGAATTGTGGAAGTCCCACTGGCTATGAATCAAGCAAAAATGAGTTAAAAATAAACCGCCCGACTTCCTCACCTGTTCCAGACTTCCTCTTATATGACCAGTACTTAATGCCGAGATAATCCTTATCGTGTCGTCGCAGAACGGGCACAAAATGCTTAAAATGTGCTCCGGTTAACTCCAACTGCGGAGGTGCTGGCTTCCGATGTGAATGAATAAAAAAAAAACATCCAACAACCATCCAAGATGGCCGTCACGCAAGGTCACACTGCGTGACCTCGCCAGATGACATGAGTTGCTCCGTTCTTACGTGCATACCTCTCCATTCGTCAGAATGGGCTCCGCCAGCAAAAAGGACGTCCTCAAGGGAGCTCCAGAACACTGCCGCCGCTCGAAAAATGCGGCCGAATGACAGTTTTCCCAACGGCCACCGGAGTCCCACTGGTCCAAGTAAGCCTTCCTTTAGCCTCCTCGCAGAAGTAAGCACGTCTGCGAAATGTTCTTCCGAAGAATATATGGAAATTCTCTTGCTCCTCAGAGTCAATAAAATAAATATAACGTCCGTTTAGATTTCCTTTAATTTCCTCTTTTCCAGCCAGACGCGTAGATATACACCCAGTCGTCGCCAATTGTTAAGGAGGCAACCACTCCAGGATAGTCTCCAAAAGTAGTAGCTTTATTCAACTGGTCATACGGAACAGGCGAGAGCCAGGCAGCACGGCTTCCACCCCAAGACACCGCTAACAGCTACAATGCCATGGACTAGAACCCCGTGACAGAACGCACGTGTGCATTCTATACCACGCTCCCTACCATGCTCCAAAACAGAATACAATAAAATATACAATACATAACACAAGGGCAGCCAGTTCAGTGAGTCCTCAGGAGACAAGCACCTGGGTGTGGTCGAGGTTCACTTGGTGTGTGAAAAGAATGCTGTCTCACAGGTCTACAACAACAAACACTGCCATATATGCACTAATAACGTACATGGCATACCTTGGCGTGGCTAGGTCGGAATTTTAGCGAGGAAGGAAAGCAATCTCTGCACGCATACATTTAGAATAACCACGTCATTCATTAATTAAGAAAATAAAAACACCCAGCTGTGTTAGGCCCTGATTGGTGTCAGAAAAAATGAAGTCTCCCACTCACGAGGGCCTAGTATAGAATACCCTGGTGTGTTCGGGTTCTGGCTGGCAGGAAGACTGTGTCTGAATGCGGGGTGGGTACAGTTCAGAAGCCCTGATTCGTACCGGTCCGCTCACCTGGGTATATGTAAAGCGCTCTGATACCCTTTTGGGTCATGTTCGCGCAATATAAAACTCTAATAATAAATATATAAATAAATAAGACCAATGGGAGACACTTTTTTTTAGGTTTAAATCTTTTTTTATTGATTTAACAGCTAGCATGTCAGTGTCCATTGCGATAGATATCCAATCATGGGCTGCGCAGAGCCCAGGCAGTTGACTTACCAAAAAGTACAAACAAACAAATAATGCAAAACACTATAAATGAAGTCCAACACCCCTCCCCTCCCCCGTTCACTGCAAGTTAAGGGTCATATGTGGGCTGAAAAGCGTTTCACTATTGCTGCATGGCCTGCTGGGCCGTAGTGTCGGGTGCGGTAAGGCGTAATAGACGTAAATACCTGGGGCACGTGAGTTCTCGAAACTCCTGGACAAGAAACGTTAGGAATGGTTGCCATAGGTCCCCAAAGGTCGAGCCTTTCCCTGCCAGTGTAAGGGTTATCTTCTCCATCCCCAGTACATGCCACAAGCGCTGGAGCCAGCCTGTGTGTGTGGGAATGCGAGGAGTTTTCCATTGGATCAAGATGTTTTGAATGGCCGTTCCCAAGGCTATCGCTATCTGGCGTCCTCATTTGGACTTGAGGGGGTATGATAGGGGGTTTGGTACTCCCAGTAGGATGTATGCTGGGAATCTTGGCAGCCCAGTATCTAGATATTTGTAACTTCGTCTAGGATCTGAGACTAATATTTGGGCCTGATGTGATTTATTGCCTAATGTCATGTTATGATATTTCAGGATGGGGTCTAATGCTAATGTGATAATGCTTAGATCATTATGGTACCAGTAGTTACTGGTTGTGTTTTACATTTACTTACCTGTTCTGATGGTTCTGACCGTGGCCCGACCGGCCTGATCCTGTATATAATCCCCTGTGAATATTGCCCGTGCCAGGTGGCACAGTGTAAATGTGTGAGTATGTTTCTAATGTGTTTATGATAATACAAAGGCTATTTTTATATAACCTTGTGTGGAGTTTCTTTTGTGGTGTGCCTAGTTTGTTGCTGCTGTGTGTGTGTGTGTTGCGCAAACGCTTTACACATTGCCTCCGGGATAAGCCCGACTGCTCGTGCCAAGCTACCAAGGGGGTGAGCAGGGGTTATCTTCGGCGTGTAACTCCCTCGCCCTGACTAGAGTGGTGGTCTCTGCCTGGCTTTGGCGCAAGCCTTAGCCAACCAGAAATCCCATTTCTAACGTTCCGGTTTTCCCACATCCTCTCCAGCAGTCCGGGCTGTGTGTGGGGTCGACTCGGTGAATGCGCTCTGGGGTGTAATGCCAATAGGTGACTATTTTGGTTAGTGTTTCGGTTACGCCCATGTTACTGGCCGTGTGCCTCGCCCTATAGTATACACCCTCCCACTCCTTACTACTGAGTGCTCGACCTAGGTCCTTCTCCCAGCGTGTGCGGCTTGTGTTATATGTGTGCGTGTAGCGAGTGAGGAGCATCTTATAGAGGTCTGAAATTAGTTTCTTATCTGATGTTCTTGTGATGAGCCAACGTTCATAGGGGGTAAGGTATCTCTGTGCCCGTGGCCTATTGTCAGGGTGTAGTGTCCAGTGTCTGAGTTGCAGATAGTGCAGCCTTTCTGATTCAGGAATTCCATATTCAGACCTAACCCGTGGGAAAGAGATCACTCCTCGTTCATCATATAGGTGGCCCAAGGCGCAGCATTCTGTAGCGCGCCAGTGTGCGAAGGCAGTCTCACCCAGCCCAGGGTTAAATTCTGGATTGTCGAAGAGGGGGGTGAGAGGGGAGGGAAACGTAGTCAGCCCATGTCTCGTGCTGGTCTGGTCCCACGTCTTTAGTGTGGGTCGTGTAATATGGGAGGCATATAGATTTGGAGGTCTATGCAGTTTCTTCAGGAAGGGGATCTTCCTGAGTGATGTGCCCGCCACTGCTCGATCCTGGAATAGCCAGTACTTCTCGGACTCAGTGCGATTCCATTCTACTAGGTGTCGTAGCTGCGCGGCTTTGTAGTAGAGGTGAATGTAAGGGACCCCCAGTCCGCCTTCGTTAGGTGGGACGGTGCTAATGAGTTTCTTCATCCGTGGTTTACGGCCCTGCCATATAAAGAGGGAGAGTTTCGACTGTACTCGGTTTAACCATCCCACTGGGGGTTGTAGAGAAAGTGTCTGGAACAGGTATAGGATCTTGGGTAGAATGGTCATTTTAATGGCCGCTATCCTCCCTAGCCATGAAATAGGATAGTGCTTCCACCGCCGCAGGTCCGAGCGAATTTGAGTGTGCAATTTGGCGTAGTTGACTGCCGCCATGATTTGTAAAGTAGGTGCCAATTGAATTCCCAAATATGGGACCGTGTCCCCGGACCACTGTATTGGGTGCTGGCGCTGGAGGCATGCCTGCGTGTGTGGTGTCAGTGAGAAGTTGAGAGCAACCGACTTCTCAATATTGACTTTGAACCCTGAGGCCCTCGCGAAGGAGTCTAGCTCCGTCAGGAAAGCACCCAAAGCTACAGCTGGGTCCAATAGGGTGACTAGTACATCGTCTGCATATAAGCTTATGGTATGTACATCCCCTCCAAATCGAATACCGGTAATTTGTGGGTGTTCCTTGACTCTCTGGGCCATAGGCTCCATATACAGTTGAAAGAGCAGGGGTGACAGAGGGCACCCCTGCCTTGTACCTCTGCCTCTGGGGAACGGTGTCGAAGTGTGACCATTAACTCTAACTGACGCCTTAGGGGAGTGATAGCAGTTTAAGATTTGTGTCCTCATTCTCTCACCGAGGCCGACACGGGTCAGCACCTGCTCGAAGTAAGGCGAGTGGACCCTATCAAAGGCCTTCTCCACGTCGACGGTGAGGAGCATGAAATCTCCCGGGATCCGTGCTGCCTTCTCAATAAGATGTAAGACCCTCTTAGTATTGTCGCTCGTCTGCCTATGCGGGATGAATCCCGCCTGGTCGGGATCAATTAGTCCTGTCATGTGGATAGCTAATCTACGCGCCAAGATCCCGGTATACAATTTTAGATCTAAGTTCAGGAGAGAAATGGGGCGGTATGCACCGCAGCTAGTTTTATCTTTCCCGGGCGTGGGAATAACCACAATTGCGGCCTCAAGCATAGATTTGGGGATCACCCCAGGGGATGCAAAGGTATTAAAAAGCCTGGTTAATACTGGAGCCAGCGTAGGGCAAAATTGTTTATAAAAGGCCGCAGTGTAACCGTCTGGCCCAGGGGATTTGGCTAATTGCAGTCTGGAGATGGCCGCTATGACTTCTTCTATTCGTATGTCCCCCTCTAATTGCTCTGAGTGTTCCGGGGTTAGGGTGGGGAGGTGTGCCTCTGTTAGGTAAGTGTCTCTGTCCGCGTCCTTCAACCTCTGCCCCACGTACAGCTGGGTGTAGTAGTCCCGGAAGGCCTCAGCTATAGCTGCGTCCTCTGTGACCAGTTTCCCGGTCTGATCTCATATCTCTTGTACCCCCTGCGACTGTCGGGCCTTGCATAGTTTGTGGGATAACAGACGCCCGCATCTGTCCCCCCCCAACATAGAACGAGTGGTGTAGTCATAGCGCTGCATATTCCGCTCTGTCTTGATCTAGAGCCGCTAATTGCGCCCGGGTTATAGTCAATTGGCGCCAGATTCTAGGTGCCCCTGTCTGCTGGTGCATTTGTTCTAATTCCCTTGTTTTCTGTGTGAGGTCCTCCCTCTTTCGTCTACGCTCTGCATTATCTGCTGTCGAAATGGCTATTAGCTCGCCCCTGACTACAGCCTTGAGCGCCTCCCATCGTGTTGACATAAGTGTGTCGGGGTTGTCTTTGTGCGAGAGGTAGTCGTCAATAGCACGCTGTACTTGCTCGACCACGGCTGGGCGTTGCAAAAGGGTGTCTCGAAGACGCCACTGTCACTTGAGTCGTTAGGTGGGTGGAAAGGTTAATGTGGCCACTACGAGAGCGTGATCCGACAACGATACCACTAAGATTTCTACAGCTGATGTGAGATCGCGGAGAGCCTCAGAGCCTATCAGATAGTCGAGTCTGGCGTAAGTTTTGTGGGCGTTTGAGTAATAGGAACATTCTCTAAGGTGGGGGTGGTGACACCTCCAGAGATCCACTAGGCCTAGTTCCTTCAGTCTAGTCAACCCTGCAGTGGAGAGCGCACCTGTCTGGCCAAAACGTTGTGCGGACCTGTCCAGGGAGTTGTCAAATACTAAGTTAAGGTCACCTCCCAGGAGTATCTTGCGCTCGACTGTTGCGGTGGCTTCCGTTAGAGCCTCGGGAAGAAACCGTTCCTGGCCCTCATTTGGTGCATACAGAGACCCAATAACCAGTGTGTGCCCCCCGATGGTGAACTGATAAGTCAGTAGCCTTCCCCTGATTTCCACCACTTTCTGCCCCACCTTCCCCTGGAAGGCCCTGGAGACTAAAATCGCCACCCCCGCCGTCTTGGAAGGACCAGACGAAAAGAATTGCATGGGGAACATACGGGATTTAAGTCAGTAACAGTCATGGGACAGCAGGTGTGTCTCTTGTAGCAGGCATATGTCAGCTCTGGTGCTCTCCGGGTATGAAAGGACTGCCCTGCGCTTAATGGGATTGTAAAGACGTCTCACGTTTAACGTGAGGATCTTGAGATTAGTGAGGGGCATCTAATGGCCTAATGCCAGGTAATATTACGGGGACCCATGGCTGGGCCTCTGTGTTCTGACCAGTACGTGAGTGCGGCTTGAGCCCTGCGCCTCGTCACAAGGCCCTTGTGTGCCAGGGAGCAGTGAACAGGGGACCCCAATAACAAAAAAAACATTTAAAAAAACATAACCCTGTAAGTAAGGAATAAAAGTTCAGGATACAGTCCGTCATCCGAGGACGACTGGTGGAAAGTCTGTACGGGGTCCATAATGTGGCCAATGAAAGGAAAAAAGAAACAGACGTCACATATCTTGCTCACGAAGGGTGTGTGTTTGCCAGCGCCTCCGGGAGGGCCTCTAGGACCGCATGTTGTCCCTTCGTGATCTCTGCCGGATCAGGTCGTTTAGGGCGGCGTCTGCGGCCCTGCTGCCTCCATCTCGGTTGCGAGTCCCCGGCCTCAGGGGCGGGGCTGCGGTTCCCCTTGTCTTCATCGGGAACGTCAATGCCCAGCAGCTGGCCTGCCTCGGTCAGGGAGCGCAGTTGGTAAAGCTTGCCATCCAGGCAGAAGATGAGCCGAAACGGGTGGCCCCAGGAGTATGAGATGCCGCACTGACGTAGATGCGTAGTGATGGGTCGAAAGGTTTTGCGCTTCTGTAGTGTGAGCGCGGCAAGGTCCTGGTACAGGGTTGGGGCTTGATCCCTGAAAGTGACCGGGTGCATGGATCTGGCCTTACGGAGAATCTCCTCTTTCGTGCGAAAGTCCTGTACACAGACCAATATATCTGCAGGCGGGGCTTATTCGGAGTGGGGAGGACCCACTCTGTGTGCTCTGTCTATTTTAAGGTCTGTGTCAGGTGGGCTGCCGAGAATATGATTGAAGAGGTCTCTCGTATAGGCGAAGATGTCCCCGGCTTCCTCATCGGTTCTCACTCCTCTGATCCGGATGTTATGTCTGCGGGAGCGGTTTTCGAGATCTTCGAGGTGGGTTTGCAGGTCCACCTGCTGGTCATAAATGCGACTGACTTCTTGTTGTAGGGCTGTCATTTCAGTGTCCCTGTTATCACCCTTGTCTTCCAGCGTAGCGACACGCTCCCCTATTTCATCCACATCTCGTCTAATGTCTTTTATTTCTGCTGTGAGGTCGCGCTTAACTGTCTGCAGGTCCTCACGAAGAGTTGTGAAGAAAGACTCGAGGAAGGCTCGCATCACTGGTTCCTCCTCGGCGCTGTCCCCCTCCGTTTGGGCGGGTTCACTCTGGAGAGAGTGGTCCATCGCGGTTCCACCCTGGAACCGAGCAAATAATTTCTTCAGTGTCTTATCCTTCTTCCCCCTGGTGGAGGACATAGTTTGTTGCCGGTAAGTGGATGTGTTCTTAATAGAGATGGTAGGCGCAACAGATTCCAAGGCTAATTAATCCAGCGCAGGTCGGGCCGCCCCTCAAGATGACCACTGAGGAGATCCGGGGTGCAGTAAGCCGAACTCACTTCTCTGGATGCCTGGAGTCTCAGCTTCTAACTTCCCAGGAGGGCTCAGTCCCCAACGTGGTCTATGACGACCTCGGTTCGCGTTGGGCAGTGTTTGGGCGGGCCCCGGCCTCGCTGGGTTCAAAAGCAGCCTCCGGGCCACCTCCCCCGCACGTTCGTTGGGGTGCCGGTAGCAATGTGTCCAGTGCTGCCAGTCACCCTCCAGTCGGGAGATACCAGGTCGGCCTAGTAAGCAGGCCCTCTCCTCTCTGTTGATGCTCGGCACGGTCGTGGTATGGGGTCGCCTCGCACCATCCCCGAAGAGGGGACTCCCTAGCCGCAGGTCAGGCCTCACCTCATCGAAGTTCCCGTGAAGTCTGCGTTCATTTGTGCCTGAGGGCTTCTGCGCGTAGTGGTGAGACTTGGTCCCCGATAGCGGGTGCGGGCCCGCAGCAGAGAGGCGATGAGGCTGCCATCAGAGTGCTGGGTCACAGCTAGGAGATGAGCGGGGAACCACACGGTGCGCCCACAAGCCACACCCGAGCCTAGCTGGGCCGCCTCCGCAGGACACTGGGTTCCACTCTCAGCAACCGCCTCTAATGGTGGCTGCGCTCATGTCCGCCTCTCGACTGTCCTTCACTGCTCATGGCTGTGTCGCTTGCTCTTGGCTGCCAGGCAATGCCTAGGGAGGGACCAGGGTCCGGTTCAACCTCTAGTGGCTTCTGTCTAACCTCCTTGTTGCGGCCCAGTCTCTTGCCCTCGCTTCTGTAAGCCCCCGCGGTGTATCTCTCAGTGTGGGGGGTGTCAACTCTACGCCTCTGGGGAAGTCAGGCCCGCGGCACCAGCAGCCCCTCGTCTGTGCTCGGTCGTGCTCAGCCCGGTGGCACGTCGCTGCTCTGAGCCAGGCCTGGCTTCACTGCTCCACCAGGCCCGGCGACAGCTCCCCCGCCTTGTACAGACCTCCGTATGTGCGTGGGCCGGGGGTGAGTGTAGTGCAATCTGTGCCTCTGGCGGTCCTCACCAGGCCAGCGTCGCCTCTCTGACGCTCCCCTGCGGTGTCGTCGGTGGTTTCACTGGTGCTGCCAGCTCAGGGCGGCACTTAGACATGGAGCCTCACCTCCCTCGGTGGGTCCGGCTGCGCGCATCCGTTTTCGCGCTCTCCTCTGTCGCGGCCCGCGCCGCCATCCGTCTCCGGCCGCAACCCGCGGCCTCCTCCCGCGGCGACCTCAGTCGACTCTGTGCCTCCGGGGATGTCAAGCCCGCGGCGTCCACGGCCTCTCGCCTGTACACGGCTTCGCCCAGCCCGGGGGTACGTCACTGCCCTTGGCCAGGCCTGGCATCACTGCTCCACCAGGCCCGGCGTCTGCACCTCTGTTCCATACAGGCCTCTGTGCGTGCATGGGCCGGGTGTGGCCGGGCCCAGCACAATTCGTGCCTCCGGTAGTCCCCACACGGCCGGCGCGGCCTCTCCGGTCCCCCGTGGTGCCGCCGGTGGCCTCGCTAATGCTGCCGGCACAGGGCGGTGTTTGGACGCGGGGCCTCACCTCCCCGATGGATCCGGCTGGGCACGTCTGTTTTCACGCTCTCCTCTGATGCGGCCCGCGCCGCTGACTGTCCCCGGCCACGGTCCGCAGCCTCCTCTCGCGGCAACTCCGAGCCTCGGGCCACTAGAATAAGCCCAGTGCTTCCCCGGACCAAGCCTGGACCGATTCCGCCCTTGGGGCCGGGCCTGGACTCCGGGAGGTGCTATAAGTGGGCGACGACGGACGGGAGCAGGGAAACACCGTCCTATCTCGCCGCCATCTTGGCCATGCCCCGACACTTTTTTAAAATAATTATTTTGTTTTCATTTTGATGTCTTTATTTGTCATGTGTACAAATGTTCTGTTCTACGTGGCGATAATTCACGTTAAATATAAACTGACTGTGTTGACATGCATCAAATTAGATACAGTACATCACGGCCTACAGTGATATTCACACACAAAAGTAATTTTTATTCGCTCTCTTATAAATGGTGAAATTCCCGTGAAATATCAGTAGGTGACCTCAGGCCCGAGTCTCGTGATGCCCCCGAACCCTAAATGTAACCACCCCCCCTTCCATGAAAGAGCCCCAAAGACTGGGCCTTTGCTTCTATGTCTCTCACATGAAATGCAATCTCCCCAGCAAGTGCACCAGGGCTATTTTGGAGCCAGGGAGGGTCGAGCACGTCACCAGCAGCACACACATCCATTCGACTGCGAGGGAGAGGAGGGGGCCGTGGACAGAGTGGAGACACGGACCCGACTCTCACCTACAGCAGGGGACGGGGGGTCTTCTAAAACACAACCCCAAGCACCGAGCACCCCTCTTTTCCGTCCTTGTCTGAAGGAGGCACTTATTGTTATGCTAGCATAGAGGAATGGGACGGACGTATCCAGGGCCGGACTGGCTACCGGTGTGCTGCCAAGCTGGGGGCTGATTTCGTTGATGGGGACCTGCGTGTGCTTAAAACCATTCGTTTTGCTTTGTTTATTTAGAAGCACACGCAGGTCCCCATCAACGAAATCAGCCCCCACCACAGTGAAATCAGCCCCCAGCTTGGCAGCACACCAAAACGCCCGGAAGCCAGTCCGCCCTGGACGTATCCAGAGATCAGGAGCTAATGGTGCAGCGCGAACTTCCCTCACACACAGATAAGGCACAGTATAAACACTGACGGTTGACCAGACAGGTGGTCAGAGCTTCCCTCTGCACAGAGAACGGGCAGTGCAGGGGCAGCACAAGATCCCCTCCGACATGTAACAAGATGGAGATAACATCCCTTCAGCCTTGAGCAAGTCAGAGCAGAACAGGAGCCGGGGTTATTAGCATTCAATAGGCACGAGACACTCTTCTGATGTAAATTTACAACACTAGATCATTGTGTTGCAGAAAGAGCCTGCGTTAAGATAATGGACCAGCCATTTCTAGTAGCTAGAGCCGATGGGAATTGCATTCATCATTCCCTAGAACCCAGGGTGGGCGGGAGCACGTGGAGATTGGGAAAAACCTAGGAACTCATTAGGTAGATGAGAAATTCACACAATTTACTTTTGAAGATACTGTTACAAGATAGCGGACAGGCTCACGTGCGCAGGGTAGTCAGTGGCGGTAGTAGAATGGGTGTGGGGGAGGGGTGCTGCAGCAACAACATATATCTTTGATTGAGTTCAGATGCAAAATTAAGAATAAAGATTCCTCTATTTATTAGTCTTAAATCAATTACTGCGTGTTTTAGTCCAAACGTGTCATGACAGGAAACTCTGTTCAGTGTTACTGATTCTCTGAACAGCATGTTGCATGACTGCATGTTTAAGGCATTTTGTCGTTTTAAGTAGTGACATCCTTATTGGGGTACAGGGAGCAGGCCAGTATTCCAGTGGTTTTGTAACACAAATATAAATACAGACATGTGCCGGCTTTAGCACAAAATATACCAGCAGTCTGCAAGGTACAGCCATACACTTAAGACGGGTGATGTCGATGACCATTACCCCAACTCTGAGGATTATTCCAGCCCAGCTGGTTAGAACCTGCCATTGCACTGGCATTTACTGAAGTATGACAAGCATGCAATAGCCTCAACAAAAGTATTATTACTGTCCAAGGGCCAAGCAGGCTATGGGCACCACTGTGCTAGAGAAACTACTCACAGGGATGTCTCAAGTTCAGTAAAAATAAACCTGGACTCAAGATCCAGAGGCACTTGGGAAAAACACTTCACCAGCACATTTCAAACCAGTCTCAATTGCCTGCTGCTTTCAGAATCAACATATGAATTCCTTTATGTTCTCTCTTTGTCCCTCTGATGTTCAACCGCCAATCATCTTCGTCTCCTTACTTCTCCCTCTGCAGGCTATTATAACTCCAGTGTCTGGACACACCTGTGTAGTGCTGCACTGTAACAGTGTTACCATTCAATCAATCATTCATTCATTCATTTATCCTTCCATCCTGCCTCATTATTTTGTGGTTTAGCTTATTTTCAGAGATTCTAAATTGCCCAATGCCATGTTTGAGACCTGAAGCCACCCTTGGCCTTTTTGGCTCAATTTGCCGTTTGGTACTTTATGGTTCTGCATGTGCAATAGGAAAAGTCAGACTACAAGCATAGGCATAAGCAAACGACTGTACATCTAGAACCTAAAATGGGACAATTCGGGATCTCTGTTGTTTGTAATACCTGTGATGAGTGGAGTCGGGTGGTTACTTCTTGCTAGCCTTCACCTCCAGGACATAGCAATTTCTTGGCCAGTTGCCTACCCTTGACTACGACCAGGGATTTAAGTGGAGCGGGTCCTGCCGGATTTCAGACATGACTGTATTTAAAAAATGACTATGAAATGAAGCCCTGTATTCATGTCATTAATTTACTGGAAAAATCACTGATAAATTTCTGAACATTAACTGTAAAGACCCTTAAAGTATTCCATGTCAGCAATGCAATCCCTGTTTACGTTTCACATGTTTTACTTTATCTTGTATTCCCTAAAAGCATTTGCTTTTTTAAAAGATGTTCTGTTTCTGTAGTTTTTTCATGCAACATATAACTCTTGAATAGTGCATACTTTGAACGTACTCGTCTTCAGGTGTCTAGGTTAGTTAATATTTTTTTATTTGTGTTTATGATGCACACAGTTGAGAGCTCTGAACTTGAGGGTGAAGGCAGTGCGTCATAAAGGTGTGCAGACTACATGCACATCCAATTCCTGATCTCTCTGCGGAGCACACAGAGTCACAGTTACACATGTGCGAATTGTAGTTATGGAAAAGTGCGAGCTGTGCACATGGAGTATTTCTGAAAGATGTGGGGATAAGAAGGGCATACGTGTCTTGCAGAGTGAGAGCCTGCAGAAGAAAGTGGTGTGAAGAGTAGAAAGTGAATGTATGAGACACTCTGAAGACACTGCCGCTACTACAGATCTAAGTAATTCACAGTCTCATTTTCAGACCTGAAACATTTTCAATTTTAATTATTCACAACAAAATCATTGTTGTTATTCATTTATCTGATACAACTAAAAAGCATTGCAAAAGCCAACAGGTCGACCTTGTTTGAGATATATGTGTTTGTTGTTTTGTGACATGTCTGGATGCAATGACGGTTAACTCACAGAGATGCACCTAAATACTTTTTAGGTGGAACACTGTGTGTAGCACAAGATTTTAGTTTACATGTTTTAATCCTCACTCTTAATTATATAGGCCACACCTCTTGGAAAAGATTCCTAGTTATAGTTCTTTGGCCACGCTCATTTTAGAGACCCTCCCACCTTTTTCATCCTACTTGAAACACTGACTACCACTACTTAATTGACAGGCTGAAGAGCCCGGGGTTTAAAAGTTTAGAACAGTGTTCACTGTACACCTTGTCTGAGAGGGCTTTTTAGGTCGAGCCATGGTAGCGCATGCGCTGCTCTGTGAGGCATGCTGTTCCTGGATATGGGCTTTAAACACCGCCCATCTTTTCAATTGGCATCCTCTTACTGTCGTTTGTAAATGCCCGCTTGTGATTGGTCAATAGGCTTCGTAGTCCATCCTTTTTGTATCCTTCCATGAGGACTGCCCCTGTTACATGTGCTTTGATGCTTCACGTTATTTCCCAAACTTCAAGCGCACTCTTTTTTCGGTTGGCCTGCCTCTGCTCATGTTCCTGCCATGAAACCTTCTTGGCCGCTTCATTTTTCGGCACCTGCTGTGCCGCTCTTAATATCTCCCTGCCCTTCCCCACACCACCTCATCCCTCTGACAACAGTGCATGCCCCCCCCAACACCCCTCAGAGGTTGCTGCTTGTTCAGACTCATGGCGGTGCTTCTTCAGCTTCGGTACTGCTGTTCCATTCTGCCCATCGTTGCTTATAAGGCAGCAAAATCCCTAGCATGTGTTTGTTCCCTGGTGCCACGGACCTCCCCTACCCGCTTCTGGAGACAGGAGACCGATACAAATCTCAGCGATACCATCGCCGCTCTAGCCGACAGTCGCTGAGAGCAGGGTTTCACCGCTGCCTCCCAAAAGGTGTTGAAAAAGCAAGTGCTTTTAAAGATGGGGTTCTACATTTTATTTTTAAAGGGGGGCTTCTCATGAAACCTTCGTAGCTGCTTTTTTGGCGCCGGGTGTGTCACTCCTAATCTCCCTGTGTCCTTCCCCACCCCACCTCACCCCTCCCACAACAGTGCATGCCTGCCCCCAAAACCCCTCCAAGGTAGCTGCTTTTTCGGACTCATGGCGTTGCTTCGCGATCACGCATCAGTGTGGGCCAGAAGGGGATGATGCTCAGAGTTTATTAACATACTGGCAGTGTAAATATGGATGCTTACAAGCACAGACACTGTAAGCGGTGGAGGGTGCCCAGGATATGGTTTTCCCTGACTGTCCTGGCTCACCTTCCAACCATCAGGCTCCCAACTTTACTGCAACATATATTTAGAACGCTATTGTAAATTAATCGTGCATTTCTTTTACACACGCACCTTCATAGAAAAACTGCTGCTTCTACCCAGTTAAAGCAGGAGCGCCCCAGGTCGTTTTGAAATAAATTAAGAAACTGCTAGCACGAAGAAATCGCAAAACTATACACTCAAAACATTCTATAGGTGCACACCAAAGCTACATTAAGGGGAGGCTAGTTCTCTTACTAAAGAGGGTCTTAAATCAAGGTTAACTCCTCCTCGCACCTCCCTGGATTTACAGCATTTACTTATCATATGCATCACTACAAGGATCCTCAGCGCTGCTGCCCGCCTTTGCTGTAACGTTTGCATACTCACTATGGGTGAATCGTTATCACTTTTGGAACGTGCACAGCACCACAGAATATCATTCACTAGTGTTCACAATATAAATACATAGTGCACATAGCAGCTGACATGCCCCATATACCACATCCAACCATCAACATGCTTATTTTTAGATTAATTGTAAAACATACAATTGCCATCACTTACATCCATTCCACTACAAAACACATAAGTAAAAAACATTTCCATTACAACGCTAGTAGCTCTAACTGTAAAAAAATGTGAGACCTATTGCATTGTAAATGCTTGTTGAATATGGGGACTATTGTTGCAGTAGACCATGAGGGAGGGATAGAAATAGATAGGGAATTGTTAAAAGTATTTGTAATGAGAGGGCCCCACAATTCAGGCATGGCTTTCACCAGGTCCATCGGTACCTCGTCTGGGCCTGGGGCTTTACCTCCCTTACTGTACTGGATGGCCAACTCAACTTCCTCCAAAGTTAGCAAAAGTGGTGGTGAATTCTGCAATGTGGTGTGAAGAGGGGTAGACAGGATTGGCTATTCCTCAGTGTGGTAAATAGAGGCAAAGTGGGTAACCCAGTCTGCACCAGAGATATTATTTTGGAGGGGGGGATTAATGGGGGAATTCCTAGACCGTATTAATTTTACTGTGTCCCAAAAGGATTTACTATCCTTTCCCTGGGACACGAGTTCCAGAAGTTGCCAGTCTTGGATGTGTACTTCCCTTTTCCTAATTGCGAGGGCGGATTTGTACTCAGTGCAGGCCGTGGAGATTTCAGACCTATTCCTAGGGCGTGCATTGAGGGCTTTCCTCAGCCTCCTATTTGCCAATGAGCAAGCCACATCGAACCATCTTGGGTTCATGTTTGAGGTACAGATAGGCTTAAGCATAGAGTCCCTCATTGCGTACATTAGCTGGATGAATTGTAGGGCCATAGAGTCTGGTGCATTTCCCCAAGACAGTAGAGAAATTTGTTAAGGTGTAACTTAAGTAGGACTGTGAGTGACTCTTTGGGATTATTCATACGCCAGACTAGGCGAAGGCCATCCGCGGAGTGTTGTGTGATGGAGGCTAAGTTACTGTTATGTGCTAAGCCCTTAAGGGGTAAACACATGGGCATTATGATCACCCCAGTCTGTAGGCAGGATCTCACATATGAAGAACCAAGGTAAAAAGTCTGGGCTGACAAACATATAATCTATGAGGGAAGCTCTCCTACCCCCTCTAAATGATGTCCGTGTAGTGCATGCACCCCCAAGGATTTCAAATAGATCGACAAAACCGTGGGTAGTAAGATAGCTAGAAAGTTCAGCGCCCTAGCATCTTGCCCAGTACAGTGCCAATTTATGACTGAATCTGGATTGGTTTTAGCATTAAAATTGCCGCAAAGAAAAAAGTAAACAAGTGAAGCGCTAAAATCAGCCTTAGATTGTAGTAGAGATACAAAATTAAATAGGCTGATATAGTGTGAACAGCTAGTATTGGTAAAATCATTATTATAAAAATGTATCAAATAAAAAGCCATGTTTGTCTTTGTTATTCAAATTAATAATACTAAAAAGGCAGAGGAACTAGATTTAATCTGAAAAACCTCTACCTGTAAGCTCAAACTAACCCAGGTGGCTAATCCGCCGGCCGCTCGACCATGTGGGGAGGGAGTGGCAAGACTTGAATTACAAGCATAGCCCTTAAAATGCAAAGGCTCGGTGAGCCAGGTCTCTTGAAGAAGGATTAAATCAAACTTGGATACAAATGCCCTCCAGTCATCATTGTTGATCTTCCCTTTGAGGCCTGCCACGTTCCAACTAAGAATGGAGAGAGATCTATAGTGTGAGGGTGAAGTGTGGGTGTGGGATGCGACTCCCACTGACTCTGACAATGAGGTGGCAGTATTTAACTCAAAGGGGATGTTTACCGATGATAGGGTGCCCAAAGGGGCAGGTGTTAGAACTGCTGTTGGAGCAATGAGTCAGTATAGATCCGAAAGTGCCTCGAACCTATTGAATGTGGATATGGGGCATGAGACGGGGAGAGCACTCAGTGGAACCAGTGATGGCGGGAAGGTGTTAAAAAGGGGTTGAATCCTGGTAGCTGTCGGGCTGAAATGTCTCTGTGTGTATTTAAGTCCCTATGGTGGTTAAGAGGGGGTAAAGCAAAAGCGCAACTAGCTGACGCTGGAATGGGTGGGCACAGCCAGGAATCAAGGGGGGGGCTGTAAAAGAAGCCTAAAGGGACCAAAGAAATAGTAGTGAAAGCCTCATTACTGGTACTTGCATTGAATAACAAATGATGAGCCAGCTCTAGAAATCTACAGTTAATCACAATGCAATCCCCAAATGAGTCCAGCCGGTTTGAGCCAATCCAAGCGCATCTCCTAACATGCAGGATGTCCATGGCGTGCCGATATTGCAGGTCTTTGTGTCGAGCCAACCTGTTTAAAGTTTTATTGAAAAGCTGCTCGTGAGATTCACTTCGATCCAGGCGCAATGAGGGGGCCCCTCTCAGTACAACCACATATGGGCATGCTGCAGGGGGAAGGTTGATGACTGGAAGTTGTGAACGCGTCAAGGAGTGGAGTGGTGCCTCTCTGACCCCTGGAACCCTTATGTTGTTAACGAGATGGGAAGAGATAGGGGGTGCTTGGTCTGCGAGCTGACCAGAAGCAGATTTTCTGTTGTCCAAATGGGCAACTTGGGTTGGCACTATGCTAGGAGACTGCAAAACCTGACTTGCTGGTACACATTTTTCCAGAAGGTCGATCGGCGCTTTACACAGAGTACAGAGTCTGGCGGGGGGCTGGTTGAAGATCCTTTGGCTGAGCCTGGAAAATTGATGCCCCGTGTGGCCAGATTTGACTCAATGGTATCTAGACGTGAAACTAGAGGGGGAGAGAATATTGATGATACGTGGGCACAAATGTTCAGAAAAAAACTTAAGGTGAGTTGCCAGATGTTCGTTAATGGAGTCGAAGAGATGCAACCTATCGACCTGTGATAGTTGAACGAAGGTTGGACCTAAATTCTCTGGGGCATTCGTAATTACCACCGAGGTAGATGATGTCACTGGCTCGCACTCAGGTGCGGGCACTTGAGCGTACAGTGGGGAGGGTTGGCCGTCTGCTTGCGCGTCTTGCCCCGCCTGACTTTCTTTGTAGATAAGGTCTTGTTGTGTGGGCCGTTAGAGGAGTCGGCAGCTATGGCAAAAGGAGGGGACATTGCTTGTTTCGCTGTATGACCTTGCAGGGGGTATGGCTCAACACTGGTACAGGGTGAGACCGTGTGCATAACTGTGGAGAGGCAGGCGGACGGGCAAGGCGAGCCCATGCTGAACCCGTCTGTGTTAATAGAAAGCCTCCGTTCGGTTCTGGAAATTTCATTGCTGATAACACTAACAGTGCGTTGAAGCATCCGGTCGATTGAAGTAGGTTTTGATGTAGACTTTGGGGAATGCTCAACTACAGGCGCAGATGCAGGACTGGAGTCACCTCCTTTTTTCCTACCCATGGCCCCAGCAGCTTTTTAAACAGTCAACTAAAAAGTAACGAAACAAAGCACTAAGCCAACACAAGCTAGGGGTAAAAGTACGGGCCGTTCCAAAGCGTATGGGGGAAGGAAAAAAAAATAGACAGTACCTCTTGGATATAGACTCAGATTGCCAGGTGAGGGCGAATGAAGCCTCACTGGAATGAAGGCGTCAGAGGGTAGGCCCGGCCCTGCCTCGTTTGGCCGCGGACGGGCGCAGACAGGCCCGCCCTTGCCCCGGGCTTTGCCCAAGCACGCCCGTGCATGTAGCGCGCCACGGGAGTCTGTGGCAGGTTAAGTAGAGAGAGGATCCTCCCTCTCTCTGCCTCGCGAGTGAAGGAGGCTGGGGGACCGAGTCCCACCCCAGCTGGCCGGTGAGTAGAGAGAGTGTCAGTGCGGGCTGTAACAGGTGAGAGCCCATTTGGCGCGTCCCACGCCGAGGGAGTCTGTGGCAGCTTAAGTAGAGAGAGGCTCCTCCCTCTCTCTGCCTCGCAAGTGAAGGAAGCTGGGGGACCGAGTCCCACCCCAGCTGGCCGGTGAGTAGAGAGAGTGTCAGTGCGGACTGTAACAGATGAGAGCCCGTTTAGCGCGTCCCACACCGTGGGAGTCTGTGGCAGGTTAAGGAGAGAGAGGCTCCTCCCTCTCTCCGCCTCGCAAGTAAAGGAGGCTGGGGGACCGAGTCCCACCCCAGCTGGCCGGTGAGTAGAGAGAGTGTTGGTGCGGGCTGTAACAAGTGAAAGCCCGTTTGGCGCATCTAGTCATATTATGGTAAGTACACAATTATCGAAACATATATATGAATGTGTAAGTATTTGTATACACATATATAATCTAAAACAATTTTTTAAATATTAATAATATTCTATATTTTAATTTTGTAATATTTTTCAAAATATACCAATATAGCAACTCTATATACCAATAGAAAAAAATAGATATATATTGTATGTATATATTATACTAGATATAGGCAATTTTAGCCATCCAGTGTTTAACGCTTTCCCTACTGTTACACACACTGTAGTGGGAATAGTACATTTTAACCCGTCTGTGTCCAATGCTTTCCCTACTGTTGCACATACTGTAGCCGGAATAGTATATTTATTATTATTAGAGTTTAATAGTTTTTTTTAGTATTATTTATATATTTATTATTGTGTTTTTGTATTTAATTTTATATTTTTATATATATAATTGTATGTAATTGTTAACATATTTTAGTAACACGTATTTTTATCTATTGTTTACTTTTTTATGTATAATTAAATTGGAAATATTTTTTTAAATTGCGATATTATTTGTTACATTTATTATTTATTTTATGTGTATATAAATATATATATACATAATATATGTATTATTTACATACACATAACGGGGGACGGGGCCCTGTTAGGGGCCTCCAAAACCCTATTCCGTCTGTCTTTACATAGCAGTCCGATCACCATGCAAAGGAAGGGGGAAAAGGGACATTGTAGGAATTATGCTTCGACCGACACCCCGACAGGCTCTTTGAGCCTGTCGGAGACGTCGGTTGGTCACCCCACCCACTGTGCTCCACCTGACCGCATCATTATGCAGCAGTCAGAGCACAGTCTCAGATGTCGGACCGACTGCCACCGACGGCCTGTCGGTGGCGATCCACCTAGCATCATAATAGGGCCCTTTGTCTGAATACCTTCCATACATTTTAGGGTATCATCATTTGGTGACCATTTAGCAGTGCAAACAGACATAATGACCTCTCAACTCAACTGTAATACATTATTACAGTTGAGCAGCTCTGTTTTTTCCTTATTAGACGTGACTCGATATGTCCTAACTTGACTGTAATAGGGCAATTAGAGACAGGCTTTTGCACAAGGATAGCGGGCTCCCATGTAATATACAGTGCTATGTTATAAAGTCATACACCTCCACTAGACTGATCAGGGACCTCTGCTACAAATCATATTCTATATAGACCCAGTGTTGATTCACTCTCACCTTCTTACAAATAGCAATGATTGCAACATTGAAAAATCAATTTGCTCTACAGTGCTTAGGAGTTGCCATCTACTAATAAGTAAGAGTTTTTGTTGGTCTTTACTAGCAGGCTGTCCAGATAACTATTCAACATATGGCCATTATTGGGTACAGATTAATAGTAAACAACCACCGTGCTTAGCAGTATAAGGGCCTAATGCGCTAAATCTTTTTATGGCCACAAAACCTGCACATCTAAAAATCTCAGGCATTGGGGCAGCAAAAAGGCTGGCTGCAAAGTAGGCAGGCTTGCAAAATGCCCTCCCAGACTGATTGAGATTTGTTATACGCAGGTGATGTGAACATGACATCCCCTCCTAGTACAGGAGAACAATTCAGCGTATCAATGGTTTGTTTCAGCAATTGCGGTCACAAACCATGATCTGATGCCCACTCCATCAAGTGATGGCATCCCGTTTGGAAAGTGGAAGATGTCCCCATGGGAGAGTGTCCACCTTATAAATCTATGAGTCAGGAATTTAAGAGAGCAGACAGGCTGGACCATTGCATTTTTCCCTGACGTCATTCACTGAATTGTAGCTTTTATTTTTTAAAGCAGCACCCGTCCCTTTAAGGGAAAAAGCATTCAGTGAATGTGAACGCAGGGACAAGTGCTGCTGTCCAGTGCAGTCCTCCATCCCTGCACTTGCACTGCAGTCATCCATAGACCATCTCAAAAGACCCATGCCTCATAAATATGAATGAGGACCTGGTTTATGTGACGCCATGAAAATTGTTTTTTTGAGATGTAACTGACTAAGGTGAGATGGCAAATGAGTCAGTGGGCATAAAATACCGATGCTTTGCTACCTTTATACATCAAGCTTAAAAGAACTATAGTATGCACTCAGTACTCTCAAAATAACTTCCCTCTCACACAGCTTCAACAGCAGCTCTCTAGCAAGAAGCATCACCCAATAATGAAAAAGTCCCAGCAGATGTCGTAGATATAAAAATGTCCATTCGGGAACACCTTCTTTTCTGTTTCAAATATTGTAGGCAGACTAGCGTTGATTAGCCCCCTTGCTTTTGAATATTTTTATCTCAAATGAATTCCCTTCTCTCGCTCCCATCTGCCATTAGCAACAAAGCTACAAATCGCCCTTTCATAGCACTATACTTTTCTTTAATTTGATCAATCTAGAGCTTCTTCTTACCAAAGCAAGAATAAAAAAAAAACATCTGGCCCACACACCACATGCTGCACAGACACATACATCATTCTGCACGCTGCAGTGTGCACCACCGCCTGCTCTCCTACCAAGGTGCTTCATCTGCTGCAGCAGAAGAAATTCCCATCATTCACTTTGTCCTTTCCTGTCCGGGGCTGCGGCAAGCCACCTGCTACCGCCCAGGAGCTCAGTTCAAATCTCACGAGGCAGGGCCAAGACGTACGGAGCCCGCCACCCGCAGGAGACGGCGCCTCGCTGGGCAGGCATCAGTGGGAGCAGCTGCCCTGTAACCGCACTCCGAGCACGTAATGAGGCGTTCTGCAGTTCTGCACCTGAGTGTCCAGGTTGAAGGGGAGATACAAGCGCACTTCGACACATTCTCTTCAGTGCTTAATTTGTAAAATATTAAGTGCAGGTGCTCACATTTTTTTAGGAGGCCACACCCACTCCCCGGCTCCTCCCACTTCATCCATTGGCTCCACCCACTTCATTTATTGGCTCCACCCACACCCATAAGCCTCAACACATCAGAGCTACCTCCTCACTTCTTAAGTTCTGCAAGAAGCTGAAGCCTTGGCTCTTCACATAAGCACCTCGGGGGGCCTCACACCTACATACCTGCCCAAGCACCTGGATACCCTCTTGAGTGATTAGTTCACTATACAAATCAATATTATATAACATATAGGAAGCCTATGACAACAACTCAAATTATAGAATGTGTGTAAATCTCAAAATGCAGCTTTAGGAAAGGTCATTTGAAGACTTGAAGCAGTGTTGCAAACTAAAGAGAATGTGTTTGCAGTGCGCTGTTCAAAAGAAAGTAAGGGATGAAGGAAGGAATACATTAAAGAAGGCAGCAACAAATGCAGGCGCGAAGGGGAGTACTGGAGTAAGGAAACAAATAAGTAATTGATGAAAGAAGGAGAAAAGAAGAAAAGAAAGTGAAAGGAAGAAATTAAGGAATAATGCGAGAAAAGAAGTGAACGATGGGTAATGGATGAATAGAAAGAAAAAGGAAATGAGGAAGAACAGCGGAAGGAAGGGTTGAGGATAAGAAAGGAAGAGAATTAAAGAAGGGGTGAAGGAAGGAGCAGGGAAAAAAGAAAGTAAGGAATAAATGGAGGAAAAAATGCACCAAGGGAGGAAGGATGGGGAATGAATGAGTGAGGATGCATGGAAGCAAGAATGGAAAGAAGAAAGGAGGTATGGCTGGAGATGCGCAGGAAGAGAAAAAGGAAAAAGATGGGATGAAGGAAAGAAAGGAGGTTAAGGGAATGGATCCGAGTTTGAAAGGTACTGGATGAAGCAGGGACAGAGGGAATAATGACAGTGTAATATTGCAAAGAAATTGAAAAACAAAAGATTAAAATACATTTCTGTGTCCTTAACACACCATGTATGTTTGTAAAGCGCATATTCACCAGAGGGGCCTTGACACCAAATAAAAAATGTTGCTATCCAGCTCAATGGCACTCATTTTATCCACCCCAGAGAGATAAAAGACTGAGTGGCCACACCAAGATTTAAATGTATGTCACAGATTCCTGAAGTGGATATAAAGATATGTACAAGAAGGAAAAACATAAAAGGGAAAGGGCGAAAGAAGGAGAGGTCTGAAGGCAAGGATAGATACAAAGATACAAAGGTAGACAAAGAATGTGAAAAGAAGTGGGGAAAGCAGAGATTGGGAGTGCAAGATTGGAGTGAAACATGATGAGAATGAAAAGTGGAAAGAGGAGAAAGGCAAGAGAAGAAGAGCAGACAGCGGGCAGTGAGGGAAAGGAGAGTGGAAACGAAAGCTGGGAAGGTGAAAAATAAAAAGCAGTTAATGAGGGGGTGGCGATTAAGAGGAAATGCGGACTTAGGGCAGAAAGTGAAGGAAGAATGGAGAGAAGCAAAGGAGTGAGGTGTGAATGGGGGAAGAAAAGCAGATACTGAGGGAGATCCCCCTTTTCCCCTGCCCCCTCCACAGTTCTGGTGTAGCTTTCCTGTGACTCTGCTCCGACCACTAGGAGAGGACTGAGGGGATATGGAGTTATGTGCTTCTCCCTTTTTGGACTGAACCAGCTTAAGAAGGAGCATAGAGAGGGGGTGATCTTTATATGTTCTGTTGATTTACTTACTTCCTTTCCTCCAAAAATCCCTAGAGTTATAATTATCGCCAGACCAATTGGGTGGGGGCAGATACCAAAACCTTCGGGGTCAGTGATGGAATCGCTGTAAGCTTTCCCTTTCCGAGTGTGCCTTCCTCTATTCCCCAAATGTTTTGAAAAGAAGGGGGGACCTGGGTTGGCTACCCAACTCGAGACCCTAGGCTTTCTTGTGGGACACCACCGGCACAAATTAAGCACTGGGAAGGACGCAAGTAAATTGGCAGTGCTCTTGGGAGGGGCAGACACAAGATGGACAAGGAAAGCTAACGAATAAGAAGCAGGCAAAAGAGAATGGCAGGAAAGCCAATCAGTGGTAATCAATGGGAGGGCTCTACGCTCGTGTATGTTCTTAGAAAGCCCACAAAATGCCTCACAACAGCGTGTGCTCTGTCTTGGAGGCTCTACCTACAACGGACTAGGACACAGACCTCGAGGTATAGAAACATACAATGAAGTTGACGCATGGCCTGATAGATAAGAAGACAGACTAACACATATACAGAGAGACCACTGGATGTACGGAGAGCTAATATGGGCTCTTAATGATTTATACTTTGGAATTTATTATTATAAAGCAAACACTGAAAGAATGACAGGCCAGCCAACTTAGTGAAGAGTGTGGAGGAATTCAATTACAGATGTCTTAACTTCAAAATTATAAACCATGGTCCTTGTTCTGGCAGCCTCTGCTCGCCTTAATTAAGTGAAATGCATTAATTTCGTTTTGTTTGCTGAATCTCTAAAAAGCGTATTCTCTCCGGTGTGCCACGCTAAAAAGTATAAAGAAAGGATCTCATATGCAATTGCTGAGTGATGCCATACATTTTTTTGTCTTTATTTGTTATGGCTGATCAGATATTTCGAAAGTAGACTTTAAAACATATGTACATCACAAAGGAAAAGAGCTCATCAGAGAGCATTTGGCTTTTCAGGGAATCATTGTCCCCGCTTATCTCTTCCCCGGAGTGGCATTTTATTACAACAGTGTCATATCACGCATTGCATTGTGTTCTGTCTGGGCTGGCTGATTGTGACACAGTACTGTTAATGGGCGCGTAATGTGTGAGGATGATTATGAATGGAGACCCACAAGGCACTTATGCAGACTCCAGGAATCAGACAATGATACCAATGATTCACTCATATCTGCCTCGCATCTATAGACGGCACCATTTTAATAGCATTACTGTAATTGTATGCAAGTGTACACAAATTACTTTGCAACATTTTTCCTAATGCGTACACAAAATATGACATTTGACTCTGTGCTAATCACGGTCGTTAATATTCCTACCATAAACAAGCACCAGCAGCAATCTGCACGTTTGTTAGCAAAGAAGTTTCCATGTGTCACCTTGGGGAAAATTGAAAATGTATGTAATTTTAACATGTTCCCCGTTTTACAAAGAAGACTGATCATCAGATGTTTTTAAGTTCTGCGGGTGTTTCAATTTTCTGGTACTAACATTGCTCGTAGAAATCTCTCACCTCCAACTCCACTGACCTTTTACCCAGCCCTCTCTTGCTCACAGGAGGTTTAGGGGATTCACAACGATTTCCTCTGCCACTTGCTCTGCTTGCTCAGCATCCTCTCGTCGAACTCAACTGCTCCTTTTGTATTCTGAAAGATTCCTTCGCGCCGCGGCCGGGGTCTTGGATGGGGACACCCAATCAGCTCTCACGCTGCCTGGAGTGCCCCGGAAGTTAATTCGCGCCGAAGCCTGCCTCTTCTATTCGCGGCGAGGCCTGCCTGTCCCTGCAGAGCCTTGAAGCTGCCTCCGACCACAGCCCGCTCACCGCTTCACTCCTTTCTCCGCAGCTGACCGACTCCGATCGAGGCTCAAGCAACGAAAGAAACTCCACCATTAACAAGTCGACACCTGCAACACTCCTCTGGAGCATACCCATGGCTCTCAATTCTATAGACCCGGCCCTGAGAAATAAGTGCCGGTGCTTAGCACCGGAAAGCACTGGCACAAATTAAGCACTGCGGCTCGGGCCACAAACAGCAATGCAGCAGCGTGGACGATGTTTCATGCTGTGGGGGCAATGCGGTCACGGGGCACCTCATAAACAGCACCACGGACCACACAGCAGTCTCAGGCGTGCAAAAAGCACACGCACACAGCGTCGCTGAGACACACTTGGAAACGTTTATGTTCCTGAGTTTCCACAACAGGGGACCAGCTCTCCTCGGGCCCTTGGAGACAAGTTACTTCAGGACACAGCACACACCAAAGTCCTCTCAAGCAGGGGGACACAGCACACAGCAAAGTCCCTTGTCCTCTCCTCAGTCAAATCAGCAAACTGCAGGCCAGCCCCAGAACACACAGCAAGGGCAGTCCTTCTCTTCAGTCTCTTCAGCTGTTCTTCTTTGGCAGAGGTTCCTCTTGTGGCATGCTTAGAAAAGGAATGCCCTCCACCCCCTCCTGCGTTGTGTTGCCTGACTTGCCCCCACCATTATTTTGCTTATTTACCTTCTCTCCAACTGCCCTCCTCCCCATACCGTGTTGTGTGGCTTGATCCCACCCCCAGTTGTGTTGCTTGCCTCATCCTCCCCCGGTGTGTTGCTTCACTCACTGCTATTCAACATGGCTAAAAGACATTGACAACGCCAATAGCTCTCCGATTGCCGAGACCTATTGGCTTTGCCAATGCTTGTTTTAATAGGAGCGCCAATTACTTTAATGAAATCGGTATGCTTTTAAAAAAAACTTTTTCCATATGCAATCACAGGGATAGTGGTCTGCTGCCCCTTGTAGGCCAACATCCTTGTGACTGTAGCCAATCACAGGGGATCATAAATTGTGATCCACTCAATAAATATTAATGAGGCCTGTCGTTCTGCGATGCCCTGCAAAAAGGAGTTTTTAGGGCATACCGGTAGTAATAAGTTTTTAGGGCTTTGGGATGAGAGGTGCACAGGATTACTAAGGAGCTTTTAGGGCTCTGGAGCGAGTGGTGAATAGGGATAATAAGGAGCATTTATGGCTCAGGGATGCATGGCGCATAGGGGTAATAGTGTGTTTTTTCTCTTTAGGGAAGGGTAGTATTGATAAATGGTAAGGATAAGGGGTTAGGGATGTGGTGTTCAGTGGAAGCATAATTTATTTTTAAATATATATGTGTGTTAATGCGTTCTAACGTAATGCGTAATTGTGGTTTGCATTGTAATAATAAATGTCATTGTGGTGAATGAGTGTGTTGTAAGTGTAGTTGCGATTATGCATGTTTGGTACGTGTAATCTGTGGGGTTGGTGTTCTCTGTAGTAACCTATATTTATAAGCTGAGCCAAGGGCAGCATATCAGTGCAGCAAGACTGAATCTTATTTTGCAAAATGTAAGCCCTGTTTGCAACTAGGTTGACCAGCCTAGTCCTGTCAATTCAGATAGCTAGGCATCATGGAGATACAGAATGGGGTGATTGAGTTGGTCCTCTGTGAATTCACCATCCATCATAGTTTGTATGAATTCACAATAGCCATAATACACAGTAGAGACTCACATTCAGATGGCAGCAGACTGATCTGTAAAATGCATGCTTATCCTCACCAAAATGGAGCTCAGTATCGGAATAGACCAGAAGAAGGCAGCCGTGTCTCAAAATACAGACACCAAGAAAAATGCTGAGCACAGAGTGCTAGTAAAGTGTTGATGACTAGAAACAACTACAGTCTCCGTTTTAAAATGTATAATACAAACTGTCACACATAATGCTAATGTATTTTTATTTATATTTTCAAAAATAAATTTAGGACAGTAAAAGTTGTATTGGTCTTAGTTATACATAAAATGCAACTGCACAAAAGACAAACGTTTATTAAATATATATAAATTTTGGAATGGTGGTGAATTCAGTTTATTACCAATATCGTCTGCACATGATATTATGCAGAACAACACAATAGGCAAAATCATGAGATCTCCAAATGCTCCCATTTTTAGGTCGAGCATTCAAGACCTCTTGTATATACTTTAGCATATACTTATATGTGTATGTACTTTGTGGGCTCTGGAGATCAGCCCTAGGACTTGTCTGCTTCTGCTTAGGGACTTTTTTTTCTGTTTAACTGCCTATATGTAACTGTCTTGATAGAAAACGACCAGTAGAGGTCAGTAAAATACCAGAATTGCTTTCTGCTGAGGGCCCTTCTTTTTTTTAATCTTTCTGGCAACTGCCTCTATTTAACTTTCTTGATAGAAAACGACCAGCAGAGGTCACTAAAATACCAGAATCACTTTAGTATTCTCTAGATTCCAGTCCATGGAAAATGTCTTCCACAAGCACCCGTAGACAATAATTTTTTTTTCAAATCTTGTATTTTCGGTGATATGACCACCGAAGGCCCTGATTTTATATTAAAAACAGAGCTTTGGACTATACCATTTCCCCCTGAAAGGCAATATTTCTCTCCATGTGTTCCCATACCTGGCGTGTCATGCAGTTTGGTGCTTACTTTCCCTCCATGTTAAAGAACAGTAGATGTTTCAGCACCATGGCTAATGTGCTGCATAGCTAAATACATATAAGGTCCCAAAGGCGAGACCGATTACATTACAAATGCTTGTTTTCATTGCGAGTGCCTGCTCTAGGGTCATCTACAAAGGGGAATCTACAGTGAGAACGAAGGACTGGGTAGCTATCCATGGACAAATGGTGGTGCGACAGAGGACCATGATCCGCAGAACATTACGCGATACCGGGAAGCAATGCGTTTCATTGCCTATATGGCTTCCTAGTTGGTGGGGCGGGTGAGGGAGATAAGTTTGAGGGGTGTCTGATTTGAAACTCAATAAAATATATTATAATAAAAAACAAAAGAGAAGTTAGAGGGTTAATTTATATAGATGAAGATTTTGGGTAAGAGAAGAAAATAGACAGACTCTATCTATCACCAGCAATAGCAATTGTCAATTGGAGATATCTTAAACAAATTTTACTGAAAACGAATAGATGCTTTTGCAGGGCCCAAATTAAGAACATATTCAGACTGTACTATGATGCCGTATTCAGAGCAAATAAATCGTAACCTTGGGCAGAAGGGAGTAACTTTTTAAAGTGAGAAAAAAATATTGCTGCACAAATGTATCAGAAGGCATGGTAAAATAAGCCATAGTTCTATGCAATCTGAAAGTGACACTTGTGATGACAATGTTTTGATTGCTTTACCATGTTCAAAAGTGAAGCCAAAGAAGAGGACTCATTTTCCATCATCCATCTGCACAGGAAGTGACATCACTGGCTGTCCCATCATTCAGCAGCACAGGAAATACCATCAATGGATTTCCCATCAACCATCGGCTCAGGAAGTGACTTAACTGTTTTCCCAGCAAAACTGTTGTGACTTAGGGAGGCTTCAGCCCAGATATGCAGCAGATAAGCGGCTGGCGCACCAAAGAAGGCACGCCCCTCTGAGCCTGTACGCACCTTGCACCAGTACAGTGCCAGGACCCCTGGTCCTCTACTCAGCCACTTCACCACCTGTGCTACTCCACACTGATCCTATGCGACCTGAGACCAGTCACATTTCCCAGTGCTGCTGATTCACCTTGCAACCCAACACTGAAGGGGCTTTCTCCTGCACCACCTGCAATTTCACATGCACCCTCCTGCACCCACCTCACTCCCCCATGCATCCCCATGCACCTCACACATCCAACACACTCAACACACTCCAAAAACATGACACAATCCCCAGTAAACCACACAACTCCTTGTCCTGCATATTTCTCAACACTTCCTCCCTCACTAAACACACCACTGAAATTTGAGATCTGTTACACAACAGCTCACCGGACCTGCTCTTCCTAACCAAAATCTGTCTGAGTCCCTCATAGGCCCCCGTCATGGCCATTGCAATACCCTCCCCGCTCCTCTCCCGGATACAAGATCGAAAGACTCAAGCAGGACAAACAGACCTAGAGGCAGAATCTCTGTCACCTTCGGAGTATCAATCCAGTACTCCTCCACCTCGGATACCTGGAAACATGCCATAATACTCCACCTCCTCAAGAAACCCTTTTCAGACCCAAAGGTGCTAGCCAACTATCGACTTATCTCCCTGCTACTTTTCCCGGCAAAAGTCATGGAAAAGAAGATACATTTTTTGCCTTCCACCTCATTGACAACCACCTCCTTGAAACTCCTGAATATAGATTCAGGCCCAACCACAGTACAGAATTTGCCACAGATGACATGGACAAAGACACCAGGGGGCTCATCCAATTGGATCTTTCCACAACCTTCAAATCTGTCTCCCATCCGATCCTTATTCAATAACTCCAGGAAGCCAACTTCCAATGTTCCATACTTTGCTGGTTTTGCTCCTTGCAGGTAGGCTGAATCCAGTCGGTCAGCCCGTCCCCCTCCACCTCGGATGCTGTCAAACTCATCTACACAGTTCCAAAAGGATCCTCACTCTATCCCACTCTGTTTAATGCCTACTTGATCCCACTCACCTGCATCATCCATGCCAACAGACTCAACATCATATCCAATGCTGATGACATCCAGATCATACTCTCCCTCTCCAACGCCAAACACCCGGACCAATTTCTCTGCCTGCATGACCAAAGTCAACAGGGGGCTGAAAATCAACTGCCTCAAGCTCAACACAGACAAGACGGAAGTAGTCTTCTTCAGAAAAGACATCTCACTTTGGAACGCCACCAGGTGGTCTTCTAAACTTGGGCCCACACCCCTCCTGGCAACCCATGAAAAGAACCTTGGGATGGTAATCTACAACTAACTCACCATGACCAGCCCAGTGAATGCTGTCTCTGTCTCCTGGTTCCACACACTCAGGATGCTCAAGAAGATCTTCAAATAGCTCCCCACCAACACTCGTAGAACAGTAACCCAAGCCATCAATCCCAGCAACCTGGACTATGGCAACGCACTCTATGCTGGAATCGACACTCAACTGAGCAGAAGACTCCTGACCATATAAAACTCAGCGACCAGGCTCACCCTAAACCTCCCACCCCACACTCACATCACCCCACACACCACAAAGAGCTCAACTGGCTCCCAAACTTATCGGACTCCTCCACTCAGCCAAAGTCCTAATCACAGCTTCCACCCCGCCTGCATAAGCAGAACCAGATCAAGTGGTCATGCCTTCTCCTACCTCACTCCTAGAGACTTAAATGCCCTGCCCCTGGACATCAGAACCTCCTACTCAGTTCTTGAATTTGGCAAGAAGCTGAAGACCTGGTTCTTCACTTGGCCCCGACACCACTCGGACAAATACACATAACATAACGTAACATAACCTGCTGAGTGTTAGTAATTTTAAAACAGCAATACCTGGCATTGTTTGAAGATGCAACCTGACACCTCAACAAAATCAGAACATCATTTGGAAATTGTGGGACAGTGTCGTAATCTGAAGTGTTATACGTTTCTGAAAATTAGGTGTTCTCTGAAATCTTTTATGTATCACATCTTTACTCCTTCAATAATTTCATCTTCTTTTTGATGGTATACCCGTGTCTTTATTCTTCATTCTGAGCAAATAAGCTTGTGAATTTATTTTAATCATGATGTATTTCTCTGGATAAAGGATTTTTTGTAGAAGGAAAGTTAGCTGAGCTGCTCAGAATGAGGCCACTAGAAGCTTAATTTTTGCTCATGATAGGAACTTATTCACGCGAACCTCCTGTTCGAAAAATACATGATTTATAGTTCATCCTTTAGAAATATGATTGTCTGTTGGAAAGTGCTGGAGCCTCCTTCCTCGGTGTGGATACATGTGCCAAAACTTAGCAGCATCATGCTAAGGTGATCAGATGTTCACAAGCATATACCAGGACCAGACACAGAAGTAGGACTGCAATTTCAAAAGTCAATGCTTTATGTAAATGTTTCTGAACATTTTGACTTCTGTGGGACCCAACTTAATCATTTCTAGAACTCGGGGACCCCCAGTAAATCCTTATTGGAATCCGGGGACCCCCACAGAGTCATTACTGGAAGCATTTTGGATTATTTGAACTGCACAAGAATACACAACAGAAACAGATATTCATTGTTAGACCTGGCCCTTTTTGTAGGTTTATCCCCAAAACTTTTGGCTTTTGCCTCCTATTTTTCTGACCCTGTTTTTGTTGGCTATAGGATTCTGGGCACTTTACAACTGCTGATCAGGGCTAAAGTGCATATGCTCTCTGTATAAGTTATGATTCCAATTGGTTAACCATGATTGGCATATATGATTCACTGTTAAGTCCCAAGCAAAGTGTGCTGAGTGTGCCAGGGCATGTAAATCAAATGCTACTAGTGGGCTTGCAGCATTGGTTGTGCCACCCACATGAGTAGCCCTGTAATGTGTCTCAGACCTACCACTGTAGTGTGTGCGTGCAGTTTTGAACTGCCATGTTGACCTGGCAAGTTCACCCACATGCCAGGCCCAAACCTTTCTTTTCCTTACATGTAAGGCACCCTTCAGGTAGGCCCAAGGTACCCCCATGGGCAGGGTGCAGTGTATGTGAAAGGTAGGACATGTACTGGTGTGTTTTACATGTCCTGACAGTGAAATACTGTGTACATCATTTTTCACTGTTGAAAGGCTGTCTGTCTCATAGGCTATCATTGGGGCTGCACTGTAACATTTTACATGTGTATCTTACAATTGGGACGAGATAGAAAAATGGAGTTTAGGCTCTCTGAACTCAGAATTTATTAATGCACCGTTTGGTAAAGGTGGTTTTTAAATTCTGTGTTTGAAAATGCCACTTTTAGAAAGTGGGCATTTTCTTGCTTTACCATTCTGTGTGCCTCTGACTGTTTGTGTATTCAAGGAATGCCCCTCTACCCCACGTGCCGGGTGGTCCGAGATTGTTGGCAGGCTCGCAGCAGGGGTCAGTTGATGGTGGAGACCAGTGAAGGTCTCCTGTGTGGATAGCCCCAACGGCACCTCCCCCCCCTCTGTTGTACACCTCCCCGGGGGCACTTGTTCCATGTGGGGAACATTGCAGGATAGAGCCACCTAGAAACTTTCTGCATTTCAGGATTGCCACCATAATGGGCGCAGAGGCCCCTGGGCCCTATGATATGTTCGCAATACCTTGCTGTCTGGTGATTAGTGTGTACCCTAGCTACTGCATTTCATGCCCTAATGTTATGTCCTGCAGGGTCAGAAAAACAAGTACTGTTAGTTTCAGAAACTACATAAGGTGCAGAGTACAGATGTTCTTATGACATGGGACATATATATGTCTTTATTCTATTGCCCTACCTTTGATGTTATGCCTAATGGTATCATGATGGTCTTATGACCGGTGCAGCTTTCAAGTATTTACTTCAGTGTTCTACATGTGATGTTATGACAAATTGCCAAGTTGGCAAAGTGACTCACGATCTACGTATTGTTTAACCCTGGGCACTGAACTCCACTCCGCTGGCGGAGTTTGCGGAATTTTGCATACTCTGCGTTACGCGGAGAACGTGAAGTTCCTGCAAAACTTCCGACTCCGCAGCGGAGCAGAGTTCAGCCTCAGACCCTCCCTCCTTCCACCCCCCGAAATAAATATTTTCTAAATACAATTAAAGTAAAATAAAACTGCACTTACCTTATCGCGGCGTCCCGGGCTGCCCTCCTCCTACTTGCCGTAATTCCTACGTCAGACATACGTCATGGTAGGACTACGCATGCGCGCGCATACGCAGTCCTACCATGGATTACGCCGAGGAGGAGGAGGGCAGCCCGGGATGCCGCGATAAGGTAAGTGCGGTTTTATTTTACTTTAATTGTAAATTGTATTTAGAAAATATTTATTGCGGGGGTGGGCGTAGCGGAGCTCCACGGAGTTTTTGGCCAACTCCTTGAGCTCCGCGTAGAGCAACTCCGCCTGCTACGCCCGGGCTTAGTATTGTTATGGCAATTGTCTAGTTGGCAAAGTGATTTATGTGATTGTGGTCTATATCCACAATATATCAGATATTTTGTTATATAATTTTGTGTGGAGTCTCTTTTATGGTGTGCCTAGTGTGTCACTGGGGTGTGTGTGTGTTGCGCAAACACTTTACACATTGCCTCTGGGATAAGCCTGACTATTCTGCCAAGCTACCAAGGGGGTGAGCAGGAGTTGTCTTGAGTGTGTAACTCCCTTGCCCTGACTAGAGTGGTGGGTTCTGCCTGGCTGAGGTGCATACCCTAGCCAACGAGAAACCCCATTTCTAACATTCATCAAACAAATGTACAAATGATGAAACAATATATTTAATTTGTAAAAAAAGATAAAAAAATCAAAATGTTAATTGCAATAGGAAGGTTGGAGCTTTTCTAAATTCAGTTGAGGCCATCATCATCCATACTATATTCTGTTTGATGCACTTGCGCTTCTCCCACAAATCAATCTGAGTATACTAATTTAATTTTTAGCCTCCAATTTCAAATTCCTTCACATTTACATAACGTTTAAAAAAATGTCAATTAACAATTTGTGTCTTTCTTTATATGTACTTTATTAATCTGTTAATATTATTCAGTTTTCTAAAATCTTGCAGGCCCGCTCAGTAGGCTTCCTGGATCCCCAAGGATTCCCGGACCACAGGTTAAGAACAACTGCTCTATGAATTATAGTTTGGTATACACCAAGCTTTGTCATAATGGCTAGTCATACAGATCTAACATCATAAGTAATAAGCTTTTGGGCGCACCACTCTGGAAATTCAGAACAGGAAGCAACAAGTGTCTTCTTATTAATGCCTACCATATCCTCTTTAGGAAAGCAGGGGCCCTATTATGTAAAGGGTGCACTTTCCCTGTATGCAGCCGGTGCCCCTTAAAACAGGACCGCTGGACGCAAACACAGAAAGTGACCTCTATTACATAGAATGAGCTGCCCCTAGGGTAGCCACGAACTTGTGCTGCCCTGGAGGCAGCACATTTATATGAAAAATGGAGAGGCTGATTTGAAGCCGCTCCGTGTTTCACAGTGCAGATGGCAACTTGCCTGCACTTTTAAGGGGGATTAGAGATCGCCTGACAGGCGGGTGCAGTGATTGACTCCACCCGCCTGAAAGGGGATGTCTGGGGGGGTCCATTGGACCCCCTCCAGAAAGCTGCCTCAAGGGGGCGCACCGACAATGCGCCTCCTGACAGCTTCTTTGCCTCTGCGTCTGCATCTGTAATACGGTGCGGGCACAGAGGCAAAGGTATTCCCTCATTTACATGGGCCATGCCCCCATGCAAATGAGGGAACGCCCTCTGAAGAAAGCGCTGGCGCTTTATGTGCACCAGCGCTACCGGTATTACAGAAGGGGGCGCACAAGCATCTGCAGCCCCTTCTGTAATACCAAAGTGACCCAGGGGCGTGCAAAGCGGGGGCAACCGCCTGTTGCGCCCCCGGGGCACTTCCATAATACGGCCCCAGAAATACGATTCTGCCAATGCAACACCTTGCCATGTAACGCTAAACTGGATAACTGAATCATAATGTTTCAGTTATTTGCAGGACACAATAAACATTTGAAAATGTTCAGGGCTTGCACACATCAGCAAGAGAGAAAGTGGAGTAGGGCTGTTGCGGGGATTCTGCACATACACAGAACTACGCGCAGGAAAACAGGACCTCGGTGTATAGGGGGGAACCGTCCTATCACCTTAGTACCCAAAATCCCAAAACCGACTAGCTATAGTGTCTCATTCGTTCTCCTACATAATCATGAAGCTACAAATGATTAGACAACACAGAACACAACACTCCCGACCCAGGAATCGCGGTACCAAGACATACCCTTTCACTCACTCACTCGTACTTGTCCACAATAAGAATGGTCAGAGTCACTGTAATAGTTCAAAATGTTTATTTTATCTATTGTGCTCTATAATGCAGTATACGGGCCACTACCAGCAGCGAAATGCATAAACCTAAAACAATTAGCATGGTTACAATTCCATAGAATATAAAGGGGGATGTCATCATATATAGACAGTGTAAAAAGGACTATAAGGCCTAACCACCCTCCCCTTGGTAAGGTGAAGTTTATTATATAAAGGAAGATCTCTGGGCTTGTCAGCATACCCCATACCTTAGTGAATAGATGGAAGTTTTACATCATAGGAACAGCATAGCTCTTCTCCCTAGAAAGGTCCCTCTCCAAGTGTGTCTGAATAACAGGCATCCCCGTAATATCAATGCACGAGTTTCCAGCAGCGCAGCTGTGTTAGCATGTTTTGTCTAGATGCTAGGGTCTGACCAGAACAGAAGAATAAGGGGCATTGTTTATCGACTTTGCACGTCGTGTTCAGACTAAACTCCAGGAACAGGCAGAGAACGCATAAAGCAGACAGTTCTCATGTGAAAGGCACAAACAAAGTCTTGCAAAATAAAGTCATGTAGTAACGTGTGCAAAAGCAGCATCATGGCTGCAGAGCTCATGCTAACTTAGCAATGTCAACAATTACCCTAACGGCCATATAACACCCCCCCTTGGTAAGACCATAGTATATAGACAAAAGACCAAAACAGGTTTCAAGGGTAAGCAGAGTTCAAATGCGCTTGATAAAACCAAATTGGAAAAATTTTAAATAATAAAAAAAAAATTATGTCGGTTAAAATGTTGACGTTTCACGGAAAACGTGATCAATATGGAGGTGGTGAATCCATCAAAGTACGTGAACCTAAGAATGCAATTCGTTCCAATAGGTCATCCCTATCGTTAGTAGAAAAAAGGGATGCTATCCAATCAAGTAGGCCGAAGGAACAGATGTGTTCCTCCTAATCCGATGCTTCCAAAAGCATATAAGGGCAACTTGCGTGATATTCGATGAAGCTCCATCGCAATAGGTTCAGCGCAGGCGCACAGATATTCCAGTCAGCCATGACTCCAAGTGCAGCTGCACGCGCCATACGTCCATCCCTAGAACAGGCCTGCCCATGGGCCACTAAGGGACCCATTAACTGGTCATAATCCGCATCTGAACATGACGTATTGGAGGGGCATAAATCCAAAGCCCAGTAGAAGGGGCACCGCTGACAGTGAACACAGGTTGCACGCAAGTGAAGTAGGCAAAGCGAAATGTTAGTCCATAACTCACGCTAAGTGTTGCCAATGGCAAGCATCCAAAAAGTTGTTGCATCCGGTCACGGTACAGTTGCAATTGGCCTGGTCTGTGCATTACCACAAGATGAGCAGCCATTGCGTAGCAGTAACAGAAGGAGCAGGATTCCACCAGCTAGCGCCAGTATTAATGGGAATCCTCCGAAGACGCTGGAAAAAATAGAATGAATAAAGGCCGGTATTACTCCAAATATTGTCTGAAACGAAGTCACAAGGCTGGATCCCACAAGTTTAAAAAAATGTGCAAGGCCTTTGGTGTCAGACGCATTAAATATTTGATGCAAAGGCTCCCCAAAGTGAAGTGGGAGATTTGTATTCAGAAGTGACTGAATCTCGCTAGATCTTTTAGCCACCTGCAATTCGAAAGGTCTCTCGAGCTGAAGTGAGAGCCACTTCTTGCTGAAACAATAGCGCTTTGAGTCTACTTAATTTGTTGAAATCTGTTTTCAAAGTCGGAATGGAAGGCCAAATGGAACTATCTACTTTCTCATGCGGGGCGGAAAAAGCACATTGCTACAACAAGTAACACGTTGTGAAACTGTTACTATATACGGGATTCCTGCCCGTAAACCACAGCAGTCGTGGTTATTCAAAATAAGATAACTGCCATTGGTAAGCAATGTAAAAGCGGGAATTATTGCTGGGACGGGAGTTCCTTTAGAAAAACAAGCAAGATTAGGCGCAGAGACATTACAAGCGCCATGCAACTTAACGTGTTTGCAAACTAGGGAATGTCCTACAGTGGAATCGCAGTCCTCCCCTGTTAGGAAAACTTCCTTATCCTCCCGATGACATCTGTAAGTGAAAGGTAGGGACCATAATTCATGGAGAAATGTACTTCCAGGGGTTCAAAGCGGCCAATTGGGAAATGTTTCATGCAAGTTTTAAATTGAAACAGCGAAAATGTGAGAGAGATAACCCCATGAATTAACCATACAGCTGAATCTGTCTCCACCACAGAGAATGGCAAGTGTTCTAATTGTTCAATGTGTAACAGCATGTATGTAGCGTCTTTCATGGACATAAGTCTCTGTTTATCAGTTAGATTAAATGGTAAAAATAAAGCAGAAGCATTCAAATAATCCCAAGGGACTTTCCCCATTTTTAGAATCTGTAACGTCCATGCAAACTGCATCACAGATCATAATTGATTTTGACCATGATATAACACAGATACATCATTCTGAACAATATCAATAACAGAAGAAACAATATTATTTAAGGTATAAATGCGTGAAGACAGTGTATTGATACTATTGTCCACTACTGCAAGAACGTTTTCTAAATTGACTTTGTCAATTTGGCGCAGACGAAGTGCTGCTTCAATTTGCGAAAGTTTCCATACATCATTGTAAGCAGCATAGATAAATCTCTTTGATCTAGGAGTCCTAGGACCTAAAACAAAATCAGCCAAATTAATTTTGCCCGACAAGAGCGAGAAGTGTTGTTTCACTGACGATAAAGTGGAGTGCTCCAACCCACCGAATATGTGGTCACCGAATGTGAATGTGGAAAACGTGGATCTGGTCTAGTCTGTGTGAAACCAGGCGTTACATTATGAAAACGCAGTTGACAAGCATTTGAACTGGTTTGCCACAGCAACCAACCGGTAGGGTCAACATCAGAGACATTGAAAGTGTCATTTCGAAACAGAGTTTGCAATACATCGATTGAATAATTTGTGTGTGTGCGCCAGCTATCATACTCTGCCAATGATGGAATGGACTGGATGTTTACATTTTTGGCAGTTGCCAGGCCAAAGCAAGTACTTTGGTGCACTGTATCATTTAAAAATAACATTTGTGCCGGAATTAGGCAGGCATGATGTAAAGCTTCAGTTCCCTGAACCTGCCATGTCTTCGTGCCCCAAATTGATTTCAAATCAATGGTATCTCTCCAGTGTTCATAACCCTGTATGGCCAATGCAGTTCTAAAGGAATTGGAATATATTAATTTAGCATGGGTTACAATAACTTTGGATTGAGACGACAATTGTAATTTAAAGAAATCGGATTCCGGATTGGACGTGTTATAATCTGTGAAATAGGTGAACTTACCTTTAAGGGTTTTAGAACTCTCCTGTAAAGTAGTTGGACAATGTTCCCATTGCGTGTAATTGACAACAGGTCTTAACGTGCTTGTTTTGTGTAAGTAATGATGCCAATAATGTTGATAACAGAATAAATCAGCATAATTGGCAGAATTTAAATATAAATCTTCAGCATCAAAAGCAGCATAATACTTTAAATCTGAAAACAATGAATGTACTGCTTGTACATCCCAATCATCGGAATGTATGTCCGGTGTTACCACATCTCCTAAAGAAACGCGAAACACGTATGGTATATTGAGGACCTCCTTCGGACCATGGATTTCGAATGCTACTTTATCCTAAACGATGCCATCTGCAACAAAGAAAGCCGAAATGTTCAAGAGGACTTGATCACGTTTCATTATATGGGAGGATGTATGACGATTCACATACAGGAGCTCCAGGGGGTAAAAAGAACAGGTCGCCCCCCACTCACGGAATCATATACAACAAAGGACCTGTTCTATAGGTGAGTAAACTATTCAATGATCCCTCCTTACGTCTAAAGTCGCTACTTTATATGACGGGACAGTGGTCCTATTTCTACCGTCTATGTCTGGGGGAACTAAATCACCTAATATTTTCTCAAATGATTTTTAAAATTTTTTAAAAATGAAAATGATGATTGTGTCTGTGTCCTCTGTCTCCCAAGGTCTATGCCACCATCTAATATGTGTAACCCAACTTGGGCAGAAATTAGTACAGAAAATGGTGAGAAAGGAAGGCAGTGCCTCACGGGAGTAACACCATGGGAGTTTGCAGACTGATTCTCGCCTGCATCCTCAGGTTCTCATCATCAGCAACAGCTGACCCACAGCACGGAATAAAGACATTTAGCCAGTGGGTGTCTAGCTCGGTTTTAGATTAGGGATAACGGTACCACAGTCTAGATACCGTTATTTCCTTACAGGGTTGACAGTGCTACATGCCCGGATTAGTCACCTGGAGCATATGCATTATATGATACCACACTTAGCATTCTTTTCTTTCTTTCCTTATTTCACCACATTTTTTGGTTTTGGTTGGCAGTTGCTGATGATGTAGCCCATGTATCCAATGGCGACGTAGTGCCTTAGAGTTGGGTCCACTTGCCTTAGTCACTGCCTCTAAAGCAGGAAGAGGCGTGACCATAAGAATGCGTTTTCCTTGCGCCAGCGAAGGTTCTTTCAGAATCGCCATTTGGACCGCCGTCAAAACTTTTTCAACATTCGAAAAACGGATTTCAGCCAATGTGTACAAATGTGATTTGTATGCAATTGGTACTGTGTCTCCTGCATTAAACGTCAAGTAAGTGAAACCTACCATCCCCGGTACTATACGTATCACCAGGTTCGTGGGATTATCACGTGTCAACAAGTAGTTAATCGCAAGCATATCTGATTGAAAGATTGTAGAATAGTGGTATGTTCCGGAAGCCAGCTGGCAGAAGAATATGTTGGTTGTATCAACGCATAAAGCGGTTTGATACGCTGGGCATAATCGGGGATGTATGTCCGTCCGAAATTTACAAATCCCAGCAAAGACTGAAGTTTCTTCAGCGTAGAAGGAGGATGCAATTGTGCACATTTCTCCAGAAAGTGGGGGGCTAACCCCCTACCTTCATTATTGAGCTCATAGCCCAAAAAGAGCACCGCAAAATGAGCGATGTGTGATGTAGCAAAATTGAATTTGTATCCATCGTCGGCAAACGATAAAATGATGCGGTCGACTTGGACAAGATGCGGCATTAGATCGTCGTCCGTCAGATAAATATCATCTATGGACGAGACCGCATCTGGAACTATGTTGTGCAATAAAGACACAAATCACGCAGCAAAAGCCCCGGGGCTGTTCTTATACCCCATAGGCAAGCGCGTAAATTTTTTCTGATATCCGATGGCGGTGAATGCTGTCAAGTCACGGCTCTCAGGGGCCAGATTATGACTGTAGAAACCATTGGATATGTCCAGTGTAGTTTTGTATTTTTTACAAACAAGGCTGTTCACCAGCGCAGAGCTGTGTGTGTTCTGTACCGCAAATGTACGACAATGACTATTCAAATTTTGATAATCCAATACAATGAGATATGAACCATCAGGTTTTGATACCGGAAAAAGAGGATTATTCATCGGTGATTGTTAGAAATGGGATTTTTGGTCGGCTAGGGCATGTGCCGAAGTCGGGCAGAAACCACCACTCTAGTCAGGATAAGGGAGTTACACTCCTAAAATAACCCTTGCTCACCCGATTGGTAGCTTGGCACGAGCAGTCAGGCTTAATTTAGAGGCAGTGTGTAAAGCATTTGCACATAACCAACAGTAATACAGTGTAAGGACTACAAAAGGACACCACACCAGTTTAGAAAAATATCCAATATTTTTATATACTTAAGACAAGACCAAAAATGATAAAAATCCACAATACAGTACTTAAAAATCTTCGGTTATCAAAATATGCTTGAAAAATAGTTCCTTGATGTCGATAGCTCCATCCGGGGCTATCACGGCACCGTGAGCAAACAAATCCAAACAGTTCCGGCTGACCGCGGCGTCGCGGGCCAGCTACGGTGTCGGGAAGACCCGCAAACAGTACCTTTTAGAAATGCAGGGCATCGGCGACCTCTCGTTGAGCATCCGAAAGCACGGTGTCCGCAGGCGTCGGTTCTGGAGGTCGGTGCAGGAGTCCTCGGGGCCCTCGAAGTCACGCGCGTTGCAGATCGATCTCCTCTCTGTTGAAGTCAGGAGCGCTGGCGTCGGCAGGCGTCGGGTGCTGTGGTGCGAAGTGCAGCGGTGCGAGCAGTGGCTCGGTGGCGGCGTCAGATGGCGTCGTCGGTGAGACCAGGGTCGCGGTGCGAAGTGAATGCGGTGCTCGTCACGGTGCTGGCAGGTCGCGGTGCAAGCAGCGGCGTCGTCGTTACTGAAGCGCTGTTGTCGGCTGACGAACTTGAGTCGATGGCGCCGGCGTCGGTAGGCCAAGGCTGCGGTGCGGGATGAGGGCGGTGCGTCGTGTAACTTTACGAGCAGTGCCCTCGAACCACGGTGCAAGCAGCGGCGTAGATTTCGGCGTGGAGCGTCATCGCCGGGGATACCAAGGCGTCGTCGTGAAACGAGGCGGTGCAGAGTGCGGTGCCCACAGGTCGCGGTGTGAGCAGCGGCTCGGTGGCGGCGTCAGCAGGAGTTGTCGGTGCGACCAGGGTCACGGTGCGGCGTTGCAGTGGTGCCCTCTATGGTGCCTTCAGGACACGGAGTCGACAGTGGCGTCGTAGACGTCGTCGGGTTGCTTTTCTTGTGTTACAGCACAAAACACACAGTCCCCAGTGCTGAGGGCAGAAGAGCTTGAAGTCTTTGCTGTTCCTGAGACTTCTTGAACAGGGGGCAAGCTCTACCTCAAGCCCTTGGAGAAACTCACAAAAGTAGATTGCAGAAAGTTTAGTCCAGTCCTTTCACTGCCCAAGACAGAAGCAGCCACTGCAGGCCAAACCAGCAAAACACACAGCAAAGTGGTAGTTCCTCCTCACAGCTTCTCCGGCTCTTCTTCTTGGCAGTCTTCTTGGTCAAAAGAGTTCTAAAGTTCAGGGGTCTGGGCCCCAATATTTATATCCCAAAATCCTTTGATCTCTTAGGCAGAGAGTGTCTGTGCCCAGCCAGAACCAGTTCTGCCTTCTCTGGTGTGACTTCCTGGCAGGAGGTGGAGACGGCATTGTCAGAGGCAGACCAGGCCCTTTGAGGTGCAAGGAAATCTCCTCCCCCTTCCCCATTTGCAGCCCAGGTCTATTCAGCCCTTTCCTGTCCCACCTAGACTATCTGGAGCCACTCCTACTCCCCAGCCTTCTGTCATCCAAAACCCAGACAGGCAATCCACATTCCAGCAGAGGCACACGGGATGACTGAGCAAGAAAATACCTAGGGGCAGATTTACAATAACTGGCGCATCCCTGCATATTAGCAGGGATGCACCAGTTATTTTGCGTGACTCAAAAAACCCCTTGCGCCACCATGGATGCATTTACAATGCGGCGCACAGTGGTGCAAGGATAGACAGATGCGTGACGCATCTGTCGGCGTAAGGGTGGCACAGTGCTGGAGTCGTGTGACAAGCGCGACGCAACTCCAGCACTGCTCAGGGGTGCCCTATACCTAATATGCTGCGTCACTCCTTACGCCTGCTTCAAGCAGGCGTAAGGATTTGACGCAGCGGGGACGTAAAAGTGACTCAGTGAAATGTTGTAGATTTCACTGCGTCACTTTTACGGGGCGTCCTTGCGATGGAACGCCCACCCTGCATACATTATACCTGATGCAGGTATAATGTAGCGCAGGGCTTTACAGTGTGACGCATCTCACTAGATGTGTCACGTTGTAAATATGTCGCATAGTGGCGCATTGTTTACGCCGCCGCTGCGTCACAAAAGTGGCGCAACAGCGGCGTGAAAGTGTTGCAAGGGGCTTGTAAATCTGTCCTCTACTTTCTAAGAGTGGTATTTTCCAACACAGAATGTAAAAATCACCTTCACTAAAAGATGCATCTTTAGATTCTGAGTTCAGGCATACTAAACTTTCTTTTCCTACCTAGTTCCCAGGGCCAGTTATGTTTATAAGATGTTATAAACAAACTTCCCATTCTGTCCTATGGGGAACAGGTAGCCTTGCAAAACGAAATTGGCAGTAATTCACTATCAGGACATGCCACACACACCAGGGCATGTCCTACCTTTCACATACACTGCACCCTGCCCACAGGGGTACCTTGGGCCTACCTTAGGGGTGGCTGACATGTAAGAAAAGGGAAGGTTAGGGCCTGGCAAGTGGGTGCACTTGCCAAGTCGACATGGCAGTACCAGACTGCGCACAAGCTCTGCAATGGCAGGCCAGAGTCACATTTATGGGCTGTTTACGGGCTGTTTGTGTGGGTGGCACAATCCAGTGCTGCAGCCCACCAACAGCATTTGATCTACAGGCCCTGGCACACGCAGTGCACTTTACTAGGGACTGACACATAAATCAAAATAGGCCAATCATGGAAACACCAATCCATAACACATTTTCCCACAGGAGCACTTGCACTTTACCACTGATCAGCAGTGAGTAAAGTGCGCAGAAACACTAAGCCAGCACAAACAGAGTCAAAACCGGGAGGTCAGAAAACAAAAACTCAGGGGAAACACGCCAAAAGATGCCAAGTCTAACAGTGATACACAGGACTCAAACACTCCTTGATACTCCAACTGTGTTAGAATGTCACAAACGGGAGTCTTAGCCTCTCGTCTGATTGGATATTGCGGTTGTGGTTGTGGCATAGACCGTAATAGTATCTCATGTGCCTGTGAATCAATATCCCAGCCCACCTGATTGCGGTACACCGCTGGGGCAAGGGCCAAACCCCACTCAGCTGCGTAAGCCTTTGCATGTTCCTCAGGGACGTAATGCGAAAAACTCGGAAGTATCACGTCCTCCCCTCTAGATGCGGCTAGCACAAATGGTGGAGGCCAATCTGCCTCCGCCAATAAAATGTCGTATGAGGAGGTGAGATTTTCCCAGAAAACCCCCGTGATTGTATGCTGTATATCACCTTCAATTTGGAAGACAATCTCATAGAGTCTATCCAGGGGGCAACTCGGGTATCTGCTGTTTCTCCTGTAATAAAAGTATCAGTTGCTCTCGCCTCCAGACAGGGACGCAGTGCCTCCCGCAGTATGGTAACCGCCGCTGTGCTGTCGAGCAGAGTCACTGCCCATGTCCAATCTAGGAGCCGCGTTCTCACCGTCTAAGGCATACTTCGCTGTTATAGCAGCAACTTTTTTCTTCTGATACGGGGGTCGAAAATGAGGCAGTTCCTCTTGTTTGGCTTTAACGTCAAACTGTCGAGGGTGAACCCGCCCCTGCTGTGTGGTCGGACCTTTGCCACGATCCTGGCGTTCCCCACCACCGACTTGAGAGTCCGATGTGTCCTGTAAAGAACGAGGAGAGCGCTGATCGGGGACTTGATATCTATCAAGAGTCTTAATTTTTGCGCGGTCGCGCAAGTCATAAGAACGCTCAGAAGACTCAGGTGTCGATGAGCCAGCACACAAACCCTGCTTCTGTTGTTGCTGCCCCTGTTTTATATTTCTCCAGTTCTTTTTAGGAAAGAACGGTCGCCCATCCTTATCAGTCTGGGCTTTTTGTTGGGTTTGAGATTGAGTTTGTGTTTGAGTAAAAGGCTTAATTCCCAGACTATTGCGCCCTAAGGTTTTATAAGCTTTAGCAATAATCTTTAGCAATTGGCATTGTTTGTCTGCGTCTGTCACAGCCTCCAAGCATTGCGCCACTTGCAAGCTTACAGCATCACCCTTAACATTAGCAAGGATCATATCAGAAACAATGTTGAACACCCCCACCAGTCTCATCGCTAACTCCAGAGCGGCTTCGGTCCCATGTTCATCCTGAACACGTTTTATCACGGAAGGGAGTACGGTCATTGAGGGAACTAGGCCTTTAGGTAAACTCATGGTCAGGATCCTGTGTTTCTCCACACGCGTGGTATTCGGAAAAACAGCTTTGAGTTGTCCAAATTTTTCAGCAAGCCAATAAGGAAATTGTTCTTTGTTTTGCGGACGCTTGCCCATCACTGAATTAACCATGACAGGACTGATGGTTACTCTACCAGGTCCCGGTGGTTGTGCAGCAACGCCAGGTGGTCCCACCTGGAAGTTGCGCGACATGAATTGAATAACTGCTCTATGTACACGTATTAACGAAGTATGCAATACGCGTAGCTCTGCGACTGTAGCGGTAAGATAATTTGGATGCGGGGTATACCTAGCCAAAACGGGCCATGTGGCCCCATCTATCGATAAGGGGCCTAAATGGACCGGTGTCATAGGGTGAGGAAGGGTGCCATTAAACCATATTGAATGTTGCCATGCCGTTAGCGGAACTTCAAGAGATCTATAAGGTCGATAATTCTGCGGAAGGGCAGTGGCAGTATATTCGTGAAAGAAGTGATCTGTCCCATCAACCGCCGGAAAGGTGACCCAAGAATAAAATACCTCAAAGCGGTAAGCTGCATCCGCTTCAACTACAAAAATAAGCGCAACACCAGCAACAGGGACCCCATATTGAGTCAAATATGCAGTGACTGGTGCGCGGTTAGGATGTGCTATGACAACTGCCATAATTAATAGAAGAGAATAACAACTTACGCGTGGCAGCACAATAACGGGTTAAAAAGAAAAAGAAAGACCTTTTAAAATTTAAGCTTGAAAAACCTATAAAATATCAATATAAGAGGCTACACCGTCACAACTGTCTCCAGAAACAGAAGTGAGGGTATTGTGGACAAGCACTATTCATTAGTCTCGCTTTTAAGTACCAGACCAAACGTTGGCTGCGCCATGTTGCGGGGATTCTGCACATACACAGAACTATGTGACGGAAAACAGGACCTCTGTGTATAGGGGCTGAACCTTCCTACCACCTTAGTACCCAAAATCCCAAAACCGACTAGCTATAGTGTCTCATTCGTTCTCCTACATAATCATGAAGCTACAAATGATTAGACAACCCAGAACACAGCACTCCCGACCCCCTCAGGATTCGCGGTAGCAAGACATACCCTTTCGCTCACTCACTCGTACTTGTCCACAATAAGAATGGTCAGAGTCACTGTAATAGTTCAAAATGTTTATTTTAACTATTGTGCTCTATAATGCAGTATACGGGCCACTACCAGCAGCGAAATGCATAAACCTAAAACAATTAGCATTGTTACAATTCCATAGAATATAAAGGGGGATGTCATCATATATAGACAGTGGAAAAAGGACTATAAGGCCTAACCACCCTCCCCTTGGTAAGGTGAAGTTTATTATATAAAGGAAGATCTCTGGGCTTTGTGAGCAGACCCCATACCTTAGTGCCTAGATGGAAGTTTTACATCATAGGAACAGCATAGCTCTACTCCCTGGAAAGGTCCCTCTCCAAGTGTGCCTGAATAACATGCATCCCCGTAATATCAAAGGACGAGTTTCCAGCAGCGCAGCTGTTTTAGCATGTTTTGTCTAGATGCTAGGGACTGACCAGAACAGAATAACAAGGGGCATTGTTTATCGACCTTGCACATCGTGTTCATACTAAACTCCAGGAACAGGCAGAGAACGCAGAAAGCAGACAGTTCTCATGTGAAAGGCACAAGCAAAGTCTTGCAAAATAAAGTCATGTAGTAACGTGTGCAAAAGCAGCATCATGGCTGCAGAGCTCATGCTAACTTAGCAATGTCGACAATGACCCTAACGGCCATATAACAGGGCGGGGTCAGAGTGAAGATCTTTGGGCTCTAGCCTGGCAATTGAAGACCAATTCACTGGCCAACCGCCAGGTTAGAAAATAGTGCAACCCCTTTGAGTCTTACTTAGGCGGTCTACAACTGTTTGTGTTATCGGAGGGTATCGCTCAACAGTCTTATCGTTAGCATCGGAGATCCTGTTGCCCTTTCTCAGGAACTGGCCATTCAGGAAATCATCTCATTTACTTATTAGGCCAATTGACCTCTGAGTCTAACGATATAATTAAGCCACTTGCCTATGCAACATAGGGGGTTATTTACTAACATTTTGCGCTGGATTCACTTGGCTCAAAGCATCACAAAGCATTGCAGTGACTGATTTATTAAAAAGACCTGCGGGCGCAGGGCACTATTGTGCCATGCGCTAGGGCCCAACGCAACCCTTATTAAACCTAGGGTATAGTATCTGCGAAAGCAGTTGTTCGGAAATTGTGCTGGGTTAAAAAGGCAAAATCCTGCTGTATGACCACCAATGTAATGAAACTTGACTGGTGCTTCACTACATCTCCACATGAGTTATTTATTTTGCATTACACCTGGAAGACTAGCAGAACCAATTGGAAAGAGTTTAAAAGTAAACAGCTTTTTGCATTCAAAGAGGAGCATGTGAGTCTGTGTCTTTAGCACGGTTTATCGAAGCAATAAGGCACTCCACAACGTGCCACAAAGGGTATTTTTCTACACATACCCATTCGGAAGATTTTTGCGCTGATGCACCAGGAGCACGCAGAGAAATACTTCATCACGCGCCCTGCAGTGTATTATTACTTACTGAGAGACGGTCTCAGATGCAAACAGATAAACGAGGTATAAAGGCACAATATGCCGGCATTATTCCGAGACGTGGCAATAAAAGACAGCAACACGCTGAGACGCAATGCGCGGGAAGAGACGTCCGACTGATGAACTAACCTTCATACAGCAAAATAAATGTCTAAAGATAGGAGCGCTGTGTTATACAGCGGAAAATGCAATTCAATTTTTTTCATGCGAGATAACAAATAGTTGAGGGAAATCAGCTTTTATGGAACCAAAAACTTCAGATGCTGTGTTTTGTGAGACTTTTTTGTAAGCATGAGTATTAAAGGCTGATAAAAGAAGAAACCACGAAACACCGCATTGTCAACTGGGTAAATTCATCTATTAAGGAGTTTTTTTCTCCATGAATAGTGGATTCGGAATGTGAAATTCAGCATTCTAGAATCTTGTCAGTCCACATTTGCGGAAATGACAAACAAATCCAAGCTTGTCTCAACCCCCACACTTCACAACTTATCCCAAATTATCAAATGCTGTAGTTATCTGATCCAACCTTCTAGAATATTCTAGGGGTCAAACGTGCTTTTCTAAGTCCAAGAAAAGAACAGTATGTGAAAAGAGCATATGTATACAAAACTGAACTTCACTTGAATATATATCCTGACACCTGCTCTCGCGGCCCATATGCGGATCTGGGAGTCAGCTCAGAGTCTTGCAGGGCTGTAGATTACTTGGGTTCTAAACACTTGGGTGACCACAGTGTGATGCTACACTGAGAAGCCCCCACCATAAGTTCTAGCTGTAGATAGGCTTTGTTGAGGGGCACTAACTAGTACAAGTGGGAGGAAGGACGGCCTACGTAGCCGGCCACTGTCTGGGGGTTCAAAACTTGTAATTTTTATAGCTCCACAGAAAGGCACAGGCCCTTTCCAGGATTCCCTCATTCTCCTTCAATTCAAAACAAAAGTAATTGAGGTCCTTAATAATGTAAAACTAGACTATGTGTAATGAGGAAAGCCTCATACCATGTGCTGCTGAATCATCCAACCTTTTTCTTTTCTCCAGAACATCCACTGATTTTTTACTTTCTAGGCTCAGATTCAGGAACAGATGATCTAAGGACACCCATAATGTTCCCTAAATTGTTCTCTCCACCAACTAATTTGGAGGCTTAGCCCCCCCTTGACACCTATGTTTTTGTTTAATTCTCTCTATTGGTTTTTAAAGGTATAAGACAAAATAAAGGTACAAGGTATGTTAGTATTACTGCACAGATGTTTGTCATACATATTTCAATAATACATATAGAAAGGCATCTAATAGTGCCACACGTAGGACAAGGTGAGGTCTGCGATGGGGTAGTATATGGCATAATAGGCTAGTATTATCTGAATTACCTTCCCTGCTTGACCCCCGGTCGCAGAGCACCAGTGTCCATAATGGGGTCCGCAGTGCTGTCAACGCGAAATGTGAATTATGTGTTGTCCATTGGAAGGAGATCTGGCACTGGAGGTTATAGGTAATGGCGAGTAGTCCTAGGGAAGCGTGGTGATGGGGAAGGAAAGTTTGAACTAGGTTTTTTTTAACTCTGCCCAACTCATGTCACCCCTGCCCATCCTCAGCTCCCTCCCTACGCCGTGGTTACAATGTGGTGTCCTGCATACGGTCTCTCAGGTAGTCTCCTGGGCCTAGGGTACAGGAGTGGAGCGGTTTGGCATCTCGCCCTCCGCGCACGCTGGCTATGTGTGATTCTCTGGCACCGTGACTAGCGTGCCTGCCTTATCTGTAGCTGCTGAGTGTTTGGCATCTGTATGTCGTTCATTTTGGAAGTCTTGCAGTTGGCACTCCATTTGAACGCGATTGGGATTTTCGGGGAGCCCCGGGGTGTCTTCCCTACATAATGCAGTGCTTTCGGCCTGAGCCAGTCCATTCTATTGCGGGGGTGTTGATAGTTTCCACCTCTTAGGTACTGAGCGTTCCACCATCAGTAACCCCAGGACAATAAATCGGGAGGTGACCCTGTTCCTTTTTGTTCTGCGGAATAAGCATGTTACCCATGTGTGTGCTACCACTCACCCGGTACATTTTATGGGGTTACATACTGCCAGTAAATGGTGAGAGATGGGCAATCATGTGAAGGAGGTCTGCTTCTAGCAAACGGCATCTAGGGCAGTGGGCATCAGTTCGCACGAAATATCTATTTATTTTAGCTGGGGTCAGGCCCCCCTTGGCACTTATTATCGAGATTCTGGCTGGTGCCAGCAGTACCTACACACATAGGTGACACCATCCTCATGTACATTAAATTCTGAAACCTGTCAGAACTGGAAGGTCTTTGTGTTATATCATTTTTTTATTGAATTCAAACTGCAAAGAATCACAAAACATCAGTATGCATATCTTCGAGCATGTTACATCGTGTAGCCATGGCAAAACAGTGCATATTCAATCAGTCCAGCGATTCGGATAAATGTCTATTGCGCCTTGCCATTTCCAGTTCGACAGTTGGGGATATACATAAGTCACCTCTGTGCGTATTCCACCTGCCCCATTTTTTATCCCATTTCTTAGGGCATCCTCTAGATTTATACACTTCTTTTTCAGCAATCATGCAATTATCCATTTCAGCCGCCCAAATCCTAGTCGATGGTCTTTCCGCTCCCCCCATTTCATTGCGATCGCTCTCTTGACTAACGTGTACCCCAGCGTGGCAAATTGCTGTTCCACTTCTGTGAGATCAGTAGCTTCCCAAATGGTAAGAAGCCCCAGCGGTGGTGTGAGTGTTATCTGTTTCCCAATTGCATCCTGCATGTGTGTCGTTGCCCCATCCCATATGTAGCGTAGGAGTGGACAGTCCCATATAGTATGATAGAAGGTTGCCTCTTGATGACAACCAAGCAGACTTAAAGCACTCTGTCTAGTTCCCATTTTTGCTAAGGTCAGCCCCATGAGATACGTTCTGTGAAGAATTTTTAATTGGTTTAGCCGAAAACGAAGAGTGATGGCTGCTTCCCTTGGAGACATCAGTGCTGTCTGCCAGTCCTCGTCCTCAATATGTCCAATATCGGTCTGCCACCTATCTCGCAGAGCCCGAAAGGAATCTGGCAAGTTATTATAGAGTTTGCGATACGTCAGTGATATAGCTTTGTCTGGAATGGGCTCAGAGAGCAGTCGGTCCTCCAGGGGGGACGATTCCGGCAGGTTACCTAGGTCTGGAAGTGCTGTTGTAAGTGCGTGGCGGATCTGCAGGTAGCGAAATATCTCCCCCTGAGTTAAGTCATATTTCTGTTGTAGTTCACTAAATGTAAGGATTTTGCCCTTCTTTACTAAATGGCCTATGGTGGATATTCCAATTGTGTCCCATTTATCAAAGCCTAGTTGATAACACAGGAGCCCGAGTTGTAGAGTAGACCATAATGGTGTGGCCTGAGTCAATACCCCGGTCCAACCCAGACGTTTAGTTACCTGATGCCAAATTCCAATCGTTTGTGCAGTAGGGCCCACGTACCTCCCTTTCCGGACCTTCATATAGAGAGCTCCTAAGCACCCCTCTCTTCCCATCTGGTATCTGTCTAGCATGTACGCTGGGTCCATCGGAGAACGGTATAGCCAGTGATTTATAGCCACTAATTGTGAGGCCCAATAATAAAGGCGTATGTCCGGAAGTGCGATCCCCCCATCATACCACCCTTTAATCAGTTTTTGCAGCGCTATGCGAGGCGCTCCCCCGTTCCATAACAATGATCGGACCTCACTTTCAATACTTTTAAAATAAGAGTCTGGGACCTTATAAGGGCAGTTTTGAAGGATATACAAAAATCACGGGAGAGCCAGCATTATAAACAGGGCGGCTCTGCCTAGCAGAGAGAGAGGCAAAGATCTCCAGTATTTGGCATCATTACGCAGTCGTTCTAAGGGGACGGCTAGATTTTTATCATAAAAGAGGAGGGGATCCGGTGTAACATAGACCCCTAAGTAGCGGAATCCGTCAGAGGCTATTTCAATCTCGCATCCCGGAGGAAGCCTGGGGACCGGACCTCGAAGAACAAACAGCACCGATTTGGTCCAGTTGATGGCATATCTGGAGTATTTGCCAAGATTTGTAAAAATATTCAAGAGGCGGTGTATTGAGGCATACGGGGATGCTAGATATACCAGGATATCATCCGCATATAGCGAGATCTTATCTTCGTGTCCTTCCGCCCATTTCAGCCCGCTGATTGAGACGTCCCCTCTCACCCAGGATGCCAACGGTTCAAGGATTAGGGAGAAAATCAGGGGGGATAGGGGGCAGCCTTGTCTGGTGCCTCTGCCTAATGGGAACACTCGGGACGTGCGGTTGTTGACCTTTACTTGACCCCACATATCCGTATAAAGGAGTCTAATCCACCCTAGAAACTTTGGGCCAAACCCCAGGCGTCCCAGCACCTCGAAGAGATAGGGCCATTCTATAGAGTCGAATGCCATGGAGGCATCTAAAGAGAGCACCACTGCATCTTCCTCTATAAAGATTTTGCGCCCCAGGACATTGTGAATGCGGCGAATGTTTAGGGCCGTATTCCTCCCAAGCATAAAACCAGATTGGTCAGCATGGACCAATGAGGGAATTATTGACACCAGGCGGGAAGCCAGGAGCTTTGCCAGCACCTTTGCCTCGACATTAATTAACGAAATCGGTCGGTAGGATCCACAACTGTCAGCGGGTTTACCCGGCTTTCGAATGACCACAATAGAAGCCAGACGCTGATCTTCCGGCAGAACGCCTTTCTCAAGGCTTTCGGTATATATATGTTGTGAAGGTGGGGCGCGACACGCTGGGCCATGGACTTAAGAAATTCAAGAGGGACTCCGTTGGGCCCCATTGCCTTCCCTGACTGGATACTATATATGGCTTTGCATATTTCTTCATCAGTCAGATCCTCTTCCATGACGTTCCTTTCTGACTCTGACAGGGTAGGTAAGCGCATATCTGCCAGCAATTGACGGGAGTCCTCGGCCGTGTATTTAGTGGAGGAGGTATAGACTTTTTATAGATGGTCAGCAAACGCCTCCGCAATGTCTTGCGGATCCGAGACCTGTTCTGCCCCGCTGATGGTCAGTCTGGGTACCCATCGTTCCCCTTGTTCCCTTTTCTCCAGCCAGGCTAACATTTTCCCGGCTCTGTCTCCCATCTCATAGACCCTATGCTGCATTTGTAGTAGTCTAGTCCGCGTCCTCTCCCTCGCCAGGGTTTTGTATTCTAGCTGCTTGACAGTTAGTTGATGCATGGTGTCCTCACTGGGTGAGGAGGCATTTAGCACTTCCAGCTGCAGGAGTTCACTCTCCAGCTGGGTAAGGTGCTGATTTTGTTTCTTGACATATCCCACTTTCAGGGCTAGGGCCTGCCCTTTTAATACCGCCTTATAGGCTTCCCATATTGTCTGTGCCGACTCCATGGAGCCGACGTTTTTATTAAAATAGTGGTCTGTCTGTGTAAGCAGAGTCTCTTTTATGTCTGGAATTTTGAGCAACCAGGGATTGAGAACAATAGTATTATGATGCCGTGTATTGCGATAAGTAAGTTCAATCCACACCGGAGAGTGATCCCAAATGCCTCTCGGCAGACCACGTGGATGACTAAAAAGTCCGATATCTGCTAGATGTGTAAGAAAGTAATCTATGCGGGACATGCTCTTGTGTGCATTGGAGTAGTAAGTATAGTGGGTAGAGTCTGGCTGTAGGGCGCGCCACACATCTGTCAGGCCCATAGCTCGCGTGAAGTCCTCCATCTGCATATTGGGGCGCGTCAGGGGACGTCGGGGATGCCTGTCTCTTTGGTCGTCCATAGTCATATTAAAATCCCCTCCCAAAATTAAAGTGCCGATGGGGAGATCTACCAAAATTTTCCCTAAGTCCACAAGCGCCTCTCTACCCAATGCAGGGGGAAGATATGCCGAGACCACATTTAACGGCTTCCCTTCCCAGCTGGCCTCCAGAACTACAAACCTCCCCTGAGGATCTGCCCATGTGCGGGTGGGAGTGAGTGCGAGGCTTTTCCGAACTAGAATACCAGTACCCCTCGAGCCCGAGGTAAACCCCGCATGGACCAGCAATTTGTAACCCCACCGCGTAAGGGCCTTACAATTATTACCCACTAAGTGCGTTTCTTGCATCAAAACCAGATCGGGGCCTGTCTCTTAAGATATTGCAACACAACTCTGCGCTTTATTTTGTCCCCCAACCCGTTTACGTTCCACGCTAGAATGGATAGTGACGTTTCTATCTGAGTCCCAGCCATAGAGTACGCGCAAAGAGCATGTGAAAACCTATGGGCACATCGTAAGGGGCAGCCACCATATTCGACATCATCATGACCAGGTGAATAGACATGGAAGGACCGTCATGCACAGCTCGGCTAAAGAACCACTTGATTGCATACCCTACATTTGAAATGAGAACAGGGGCAACCAAATCTGACTTTCGACACTTTGTGATGAAAAAACAAACATAAAACGTTACTGAACGAAACCATGTGACTAGATTACAAACCCAAAACATTTCCCCCCCAGCTCCCCACTCCCAGAAACTACCCCTCCACCCCAGTTCCCAACTCCCCCCTCCCTGCCCCCCTGCCTGTGGATTTTGAACTACCCACTCCCAAACATGGCAGAGTGCCTGTCGCCCCTCCCCCCATTTGAGAGTGCCTGGTCTACAGCCACTAGCCCTCCCCTACTAAATCTACCTGTTTTTCCAAGACAAAAGTTGCCATGGGAGACCCCTGCCCCTGCCTTCGGTCATCATCCCAATGACAAATATTCACAAATGTTCGACTTCTGGCAAAGCTCATATGGATCGGTTAAGCCCCTTCCAGGAACAATGAGGCCATATCTAGGTCCAGTGAAAACAGAAACCGACCCCCCCAAGAGTCACTTATCTGTGATCCACGAAGTCCACTGCTTATGCCAGAGAAATCCCTTTATTAGCTTCGAGATGTCGAGTCCGTTGCTGTATTTTGGGAGTTATTCTGAGCCCCCTGAAGATGGGCTGGAATGTCGTGTCTTGATCCCACTGGTCGTCCTCTCTGGGGTTTCTCCGCCCACTGCCAGCCGTCAATCCAGTCCCATACCTCCTCTGGTGTAGAAAAGAACCAAGCTTTGCCTCCATCCTCGACTCGGAGCTTCGCAGGAAACATCTTGCCATATTTCACCTCCTTGTCCCGCTAAAAAACTGCGACGTGGAGTTTGGACTTTCGTCGTAAAGTCAGGGAAAAAGGAGACAGCACTATCTTCCAACTTGATTGGTGGATTAGCCCTGGCCGTTTGAAGGATGACATCTCGGTCCCTAAATTTAAAAATTCTAGCAATTATTGGGCTCGGGGGAGCACCCGGCCTAGGTCTCCCACCTGGGACTCGATGAGCTCGCTCCACGGAGAAATAGTTTGAAAGGTTCTTGGGTTGGAGATGCTTTAGTATTAAATATTCCACGAACAGGTCAGTGGCAGGACCTTCTGCGTGTTCTGGCACCCCCAAGGTGCGCACATTGTTGCGTCACGCACTGCCTTCATAATCGTCGAGCTGCTGTTCCATTTTTGCTTGTTTATCTTGCAATTGAAGGACTTGTTGTTTAAGCGTGGAGGTATCTTTATGGAGCTCAGTAGTGGTATCTTCCACTTCCTTTACTCTATCGTCCATTTTCCGGAGATCAGCCCTGATAAGGGAGACCTCCACATTTACGGAATCAATACGGGATTCAAGAGAGGTGCGCACTCCGTCGATCGGCACCATGCTATCCTGAAGCGTCGGTTCTCGCTGCGCTTGGGGGGAATCTGACTGGCCCGACACCTCTTGGTGAGTCAGTTCCTTCTCTTCCCCCGTTTTGTCCCATGCAAACTTCGCCAGCTTGCTCTATAGGTGTACTCTTAGCACCTCTTCCTCCTGCCATTACCTCCACTTGCAGGCGCCTTGGGGCCAAGTGACTGTGGGTCCGACCTGCTACTCACCGCCGCCTGCCCAAGGGACGAAGTCCGCCAGCGGCCTGTCGGGTTTTGCAGTGTCACCACCCCTGAGCTGCGGCAAACTTCTTCGGAGTCGTAGTGGTAAAGGTATTAGGGGCTATCTCCTACCCCAAGATTGGCACTGCGTGGCAATGGAGAAAGAGGGTACGCAAGACGTCCGGCTCGATGGTACTGATGAAACTATATGCCAGCTGCAGGCGTAATAATTGAATTCAGGCTATGGTAGCCTTCCCCGAACCTTAAGTGTGTCCAGTCTAAGCCGAGATCGCCTGCCCGGGAAAGCAATGGAGCTGTCTCTAGGGCTTGGGCAATGAGGCTTTAAGCCAGCAGGCACTTGTATACCCGGTATCTTCAGGGGCCCAGCGAGGGGGGAGTCATATCCTTCAACAGTTTTATATCCCCACCAATAAAAGCCAGCCGTCAACACCGTGTCGTTAATGCAGAAGAGTCAGACCCCCCACACCTTACCGGGCACTTTAAGCACGGGCCCTCCTTGTCAGGCCAAGTTAATTGCTGCATCTCCCGGGGCCACGTTAAAATATTCCAGCAGACACCAGGCAGTTGATACTATGCTGGACACTGTCTCCCTTTGCTGGCGCTGCAGGTCCGTTACAGTGGATGCGGCTCCCTGGCTCACCAATGAGTAGTGCACTCAGGCGCAGTGTCCTTTAGCGGGGCTATGCCCTAGTCCCGCTCCTCCCGCAAGTCAGTCGCCAGGGCCCACCAGTCACTAGAGGCGTCTCCCCTGCCCACCGCACCCTCTAGGCCGCCATTTGCAGAGGCCCCAACTTTGCTGCTCGCGCCCCGGGCTGTAAATTACAGGGTCGCGCTCACCTCCGGGCCGATATCGCAGCAGGCGCCGGCCAACCGCCGTCTGCCGTACGTTAGTTATATATCGCCGCGGCTCCTCTCCAGACGCCCCAGCCCGGTCCAGCACTGCTGCGGCAGGGCGCACTGCTCCCGCGCCTCTTTGAAACCGGATATCTTGCCAATCCCTTGGCCGCCGGGACCCGGGCAGCCTCCGCACTTCTCACGCCGCTTCGCATCCAAGGAAACACCCGCAGTGATCGGCTTCACTCACGGCTCCAGCCAGGCTGTTTCAGGCTGCGTAGTCCGCCGCCGCCATTTTGTCGTTTCCACCGCTGCAGGCCCGGGAGCTTTCGCCGACTCCGATACCGCTTTCATTCGGAGTAATTACCCAACCACAGATCCCCACGCATTGGGGTCGGGGTCTCCGCTTCCCAGAGCGCTGTTTCACGAGGCAAAACCAGGATAATTGACCGGAGTACTGGTGAGGGCTACGGAGCCGCTCTAGTGTGCGGCCATTCCCTCCGGCTGCAGGCCACGCCCCCGTGTTATATCTTTCTTGATTGTAGATGATTGCGAATAGTGTTTACACAGTCCATGCAGTGAGGGCAACTACAGCTCTGCACCTTATGCTTCTTAAAGCCACGCTCCTTCTGACAGGGCCGGCCCTGCCCCTGCAAACACGAACAGTTGCTGCAAGGTGTTTTTATATTTTAGAAAGGTTACTTTGGCTAGAAAATATGCAATGGTGTAATACATTCAGCAGTAAGGAAGATAGGGGAAAGACTTTTGGCTAATGCCAAATAGGGAGATACATACTTCAAGCTGGATCAATATGACTAGCAGTGTGTTCTCTTTTGTAGATGCAAGCAGAATAACATAGACAGATATCAAAACACAGAAAAGCTTGGCCAGCTTCCATTTTAATAAAGTGAAGTGTCTATGAACATATACAGTTCTGCCTCACGATGTCACTTTAAAAAGAAGAGTTACTTTTGTTCATGCTTTGGTGGAAATGAACCCAGACCTTTTTAAAATGTACTCACAAACTTAATGTGTTATTTTTTAAAATAAAGCGGCGGTAGCTGCACCAAGCATTAAAGTGGAAAAGTCCAACCATTGAATATTTTGATACAGAGTTCAGATGCAATTTGGTTATAGAAATAGTGCATGCATTTTAAGTGAATAAAATTTCTTTCAGGCATTCTGACAGCAGCACAGGTAGGTTTTTTAGATGTCCTTTTGCTGTTTCTAGGGATCTTTGGATTTTACTTCATTTCCAGATGCTCAAATTGTATTGCAGTGTTCGTTTGCTATTGCTCCAAATGGTTTCTCTTGCAATCATATGAGAAGGTGATGTAAGAGTTCTGCAAAGAACACTTTAGTTTCCTGAATCTCTGTTTACCAGGCTTTTCCCAAATGAAATATGCATTCTTAATATGGAGGTCATCTGTTGTTTACTGTCAAGGTTACAGATTGTCCTATACCACAGATTTGGAACATCTTAATATACTCTATAAAACAGTACTTTTTGGGAGTGTAATCTGTGGTGTCAGCACCTTTCCTGGGGAAACAAGATGGACTCGCAAGCTACTGATGACTTGAGTGGCTCTAAGGCTCCGAGTTTGGATGGGTTCACTGGTGACTTTTATAAAGCTTATAAGCTCCTTTTGGTCCCACACTTATTGGAAGTGTATGCTGAATCACTTGACCATGGCTGCCTCCTGCCTAGACTACGGGATGCTGTAATCACAATATTACTCAAAACTAATAAATCTCCCTATCTCTGCTCTTCATATCGCCCACTGTCCCTTATAAATCATGATGCTAAAATACTGGCCAAGGTGTTAGCCACTCGCCTTTCCTTGTTAATGGACCACATCATATCTCCGATACAGTCGGGTTTTATACCACTCCGCCCCATTTCCATTAATTTATGCACCTTTTTTGCTATGATTAATCAAATTTCTCCCATTATCCCCTCTGCATTTGCCCTGTTAGAAGCTGAAAAGGCATTCGATTAACTCGAATGGTCCTTTCTTCATGCTACTTTAACTAAATTAGGCATCCCTAACGGTTTTCGTAATTTGATTTGCTTGTTATATCGTGACCCTCTGGCCCGACTACGAATTACAGAACCATTCCCCCTCTCACGTGGCACTCGGCAAGGATGCCCCCTTTCTCCTCTTTTTTTTATAATTGCATGGACCCTTAAGTCCGCCACTTACAGGAGAGACATTTACCAAGGGGTCTCAGGTTCCTACGAGGGATGATGTTAGCCTCAGTGTATGCGGATGATATTATGCTTTTCGTTCCTGTCCCTTCTCTGAATCTGTCAACAAAAGGAGGGACGAAAAGGGCTTGATGAAGGTCCAACGTACATGCCCTAAATTAAGCCAAGAGACAGAAAGGTACGGAGTTCCTTAGGTGGGATATTAGCCACATTGTGTATACTCTAGGTAGTGAGGAGATGGGGAATACCTCCTGTCGGAACTGGGACCCTCACACACCCAGCAAGCTAGGTGTCATGCTTCATCATATGGGTCTGCTCCTCGTCGGGCCAGCGCTGCAATGCTCGACGGGCACCCATAAAGGGGCTCTTTATCGGAGATCTTTTGTTCCTCGCTGTATAGGTGCCGTGGGTGTGAGGGGCCTAGGTACGTGTAGATGTGGGATGTGAATATAAAACAGGTAAAGGAGGCCTCTATGATGAATTTTATTCTATAAGGGTCCCCACCTGATTAAAAGAAATAGAGGGGGGCGAATGTTTTGTTGTAATGTGACAAAACTTTCGCTCAACCCCTAGATGGTCAGTCCCAGTTCCGACAGGAGGTATTCCCCACCTCCTCACTACCTAGAGTATACACAAGGTGGCTAATATCCCACCTAAGGAACTCCGAACCTTTCTGTCTCTTGCCTTCTGTGAATCTACCTTCGCTTATTCGTGAGGTGCAGCGTTTTGGTGATTTTTCCGGCCTCTGTTTTAATTAGAGTAAATCCAAATTATGTCCCCTTATCGATGCCACTGTGCCTTGAGATCTTGAGTTCACCTGCAGTGGTGCCCAGATTCTGCCAAATATTTAGGCATTCAAGTTTACAGAGACCACTCCGAGGTGGTTCGTCGCAATTATGGACCCTCCCTAAGCAAACTTGAGACGCAAGTGGAAAGATGGATAAAGCTCCCATTGGGTATGGCCGGCCAATTAGCCATTATCAAAATGATCGTATTCCCTCTCTTTTTATATTTTTTTCTAAATATTCTCATCACCCATACTAACAGTTTTTTCATCTCCTTACACAGTCTCCTCATTCGATTATTATGGGCCGGTTCCCAACCCTGCATTCGTTGGGAGATCCTTACACTTCCTTATGAGCGCAGCGGATTTGGAGTCCCTGATTTTCAGCATTATTTTTACGTAGTCCAGGCCCATTATGCTTATTATTGGTATCATCCTGATTCCCGTCTACTTTTCCTAACACCCGAAGGAGGCCAATTAACACACCTACCAATGTCCACTATATTGCCTCATGGCCTTTATGCGTGACCCTAACACTATACACATGCTCACCATTACTAGTTGAGCCTGGTTTAAAATGCTATGATATCTTGGTGGTGACATCCTCTATTACCCGCAACTCTCACTGATAAAGAACCCCTGGCTCCTGCTCACCCTAGAACAACTGGTACAGCGTATTCTTTGTGCACATGATTTACGGACCATGGGTGATCTTTTCACAGATGGCATTCTCAAACCCAGTTCCACTATGGCCAAGGAAGGACAGTCCACAACTATGGAAGGCTTCATATTTCACAGGTTACGCAGCACGTTTTCGTGGAGTGTTAGCCGCCTATCGGACTGAGCCGAACAACTTACCTCTACTCTCGTTATTGATCGTGTCCAAACTGTACCACACTTCCTTACAATTGAAACCCACTCGTGTGGAGAGGTCCAGGGCTGCATGGGAACTAGACTTAGGCATTTCTGTTTCAGATAAGACATGGTATTACTGCTGCACGCAGACCAAACTGATTTTAGGTAATCACCGCTATAAAATATTACATTATAAGTACCTCCACAGGGCCTACACTACCCCTGATGCACTGGCGAAATTTCACCCTACGAGATCTCATTGCTGCACCAAGTGTCAGGCGGACCATGCAGATTTCTTTCACCTGACATGAACCTGTGGGGTGACAGCATCCTTTTGGAATCCTATGTACTCCATTTTATCCATAATGGTTGGGCGATAGCTCACACCTGACCCCCCTTATGGCCTTGGGGCTACGTCGTATACACTGCCATTGCTTTATTACTTGCCAAACGGCAAATCTGAGTTCACTGGGGAACTCTCACCCCCCCCAACCGAGTGTGGACTGGCTGAAAGACCTATCTTATTGTGATGCTACATCTGAGTTATATGCTTCTTTACAGCCAATTAAATTTAGGGCCCAAGACACCTGGCAACCATTGCGTAACTATTTGTTATCCATTGATTGTGCTTCAGATGACAAAACGACAAGCTAAATGTTCTATCTTTTGACAAATGTCTTATCTCCATTTTTCGGTATTCATTTAATGATCTATGATATGTTGCCATGTCATTACATGCTGGTGATAAAGCCGGATTCCTCTATAAAAATTTCTAGGAGCCCTCGGTCGACTGGATCATTATTACCTGCTGAGAAGTGTAAAGGGGAGAAACAATGTATTTATAACAACTTAGCATGAAGCAATTTAAATAGCTCGGAAAGGATCACTGACTCCGAATTCCAAGTTTAGGGGTTTATTACAAAACCAAAAATAACTGAACATACAAGCACCTCAGGACGAGGTTGTAAAAATACAAAGGCACTAATACAAAGTCCATCCTACGAACCAATCTAATCCGATACAACAAAGAGAATAAGCAATTCCAAAAATACTAAACAGGAAATAACTGCACCAACATCTATATTAGTCTTCATTAGTGGCTGTAAAGAAAATTCATTAATCTATCCCTACACTATCCTAAAGTGACATCCCTACTTAGCATTTCCCAAGCTAGATCAAGAAAAGGTGTCAGCTCGTGAAGACTTCCTAAGAAGTACACTCATGTTGTAAAAATCAGTCTAAGTCTTCATTCTAAGAATCAATCCCTTCCTTCTACCCTCAAACGGCTCTCTGCTAACTCATCCCTCGGGGCACTGTCCCTAATACAAAATGCACAATTGATAAACACGCCCCCTGAAACACCTCCTCTGGTCAAGCACCTCTCGAAGGTAATTTTCCACCAAAACTTGTACTCGGTCCAGCGACGGTTGGTGTGTCCTTGGGTCTCAGGCTTCTTCAGCGAAAGAAAACATCAGCTCCCAATTATCAGCATTCCTGTATACTTTGTAACAGGTTTCCTCCCTACCTAACTCCTAAAACAAAAGCGTTATTCTAACTAACGAGGACGATGTCCTTGCACCTGCAACGGAACATGAGAACAGAAGAAACCTTGCACGCACATGAATTTCGCTGACTACCTCCAAATGAGAGCCTCACCAGGGGAAAATGCATTTCAGGCCTACATAAACCAGCTAACATAAGGAAACGAATAGGCCTTTCTTAGCAGGAAGGAGTAAATAATCCATCTAGGCCTTTGACATCAAATTAAACACACATTTAAAATGTTACATCTGTAAGCACTATATTTCACCACATTTAAGCACAATTAATCACCTATACGTGTGCAACTTTAACATGATGCACGTTTAAATCTACTGCATTACATTACATATAAACTACTTCATTAAGCATTTGCAATGAACATCGAAAGTTACATAATTCCCTCTAAATGCCATTTTACGTTTCTTGAATGGCACAACTCATCCTAACATTTCATTTACCACTGATTATTACAACACAGGTTCTAACTAAGATTAACACACATAAGAATATATGCGGGTACGGACTAGTCATGAATATAATGCACCCCTACAATTTTCAGAATATCACTGCGCTCTATCAGTTCCCCCCTCTGATGACTAGTGTCATCAACAAAATCACAACTCCCTGGAGAAAGAACCGACCTAAACAGAGCTTGTAGCCACTCTTCCCTGTCGGAAACTTTCCAAATTCTTGATATTCTCATAATGACTGTCCTGCAATCTAGCCATCCTTACCTCCCTCTCCCTAAGGGATCTTTCGACTTGATTCGCCTTGTACCACTGATAAGCCCTCAAAACCCCACAGGCAAACCACACAGACCACGATTATAATGATAGGTCTCAGAATGTAACCAAGAATACCTTTTCCCAGGCTCGAAAACCAGCTTCCCACTCTACCAAACCCTTTATCAACTTTCTCCCAAACACCCTCTTCAGTCAGATCCTGGATCTCTTGATGAATCTCAGTGATGTTACTTATATACTTCTTCAGATCTTTACTATTATCTGGTATATAAGTACAGCACTCTTGCACCTTCAGCATTTTACAGACTCTGCCCTCTTTTGCCAATAAGACATCCAAAGCAAGACAGTTCTGCATCACCATCGCCCTTATCGACAACATCTCTCCATCAACAAGCAATAGTGATTTGGCTGCATTCGTCGACAACTTGTCCACAACCGTCGCCAGCTTTCTAATCTTCACATCATTCAAAATCACTCCCAAACTTGGTATTACAGCTCCAAAAATATCTCCAATCACTCCTCCTGCACTTGCATCTCTCCTTGCTCTAGAATGCATTCCTCCTTCCAAGAGTTCTAGCTCCTCTACATGATAAATCTTGGGGAAAATAGCTGCCTGGTAACAAGTGCCGTACCAATTGGCAGGCAATCTCACATAAGCGTTTTTCCCACATACGAAGTATACTGTTGGCACCACTTGTACCGGACCCTGCAAAAGTTCTTTGCTGACTCTTCCATGGTGAAAACGTGATCACACGCACTCTGTCCCACATAAACCTTATCATAATAGGTCTGGACACGTTTCACACACAACTTCCCTTTTGCACTAGATCTAATGCTATAGGGCCATAGCTCCCTTTCGCTCTGTGAACCATCTCCTCCTTTGTCCAATCTAATGGACTTTCTCCAGTGTTATGTGTTTGTGTTAGTTGTCTATATCTATCCTCCACTTGATCTACAAACTTCTTTTCTATCTCTGTTAGTGAACATGTCAAATTATGTCTATGTGCATAAGCGGTATCTAACATTGTAGTCAGTAAGAAATACTTCCCAATCCTATCTTCCTGCTTATAATAATCGTACTTGTTCAGGTGCTTATATGCTGGAACCTCTGGAAGCACCGCATTATAATTGGAAAAGAAGTATTCATAATGACCTCTCCCATAAAACATACTAAGCAGCAAACTACATGAAATTCCATAAGTCAACGGAAGATGATGATATCTAATGCCCTCATCCACTGATGCAGGCAATTGCATGCACACATAACAGTCACTCACATCCATCGTATCAACATACTCATATAGCAGCTTGGCATACGCATTAAGCTTAAATCACCTCTAGACAAATCTACATGCAATCTACGACTATTCTGATCCAGCATAGCCTTTTCAGCTCCTATGGTATCCTCCTTCTTGCTAGAAGTACTGGGTGTAGGTGTCCCTTTCACCTCTATGACTTCTGCCTCATGTGGAACAATAACTGACACTACAATAACTATGACTATTAAAACTATCACTCCCACTATGGAAGCACCTATCACACACTTGGACCTACGGTTCGGATTTCCAGACTCTATCTTCTCTTGTCACAGCAGTTCAAATTAGAGGATACACAAAAGTCGCTTCTTTCCACCTCAACTTGCTGCTCAAAAGTTCAAACAAAGTTCATTGAAATCCTGGAAATTCGTTCAAAGATCAGTTCCTCTGGATTTATTTACACAGTCCAAAAGACTTCCTTAGCCCTCTTTCTTCTTCTACTGAAAAAGCCCTAGTTTTAATCTTCTTCCACTCAGCCTAGGTTATCTTCCTGGAAATGCTTATTTACAGATCACAGTTCATTTGCAATCTACGATAAGTTCAGATCCAATTGCAGCTAAACCTTTTTGCAAAATTTCAAGACGAACATCTACCATTTATTGAGGTGGGGGTTCAAATCCAAACGTTGGAAAAACTAATTTATGCAATATCAGAATTCGCACTGTGCTCAAAGCTGGAGGTTTTGGGACCGTGATTGTCAGCACTCCTTCAACTTCAAGTCCTGGAACTATCAGTCCCACATCAATTTTCAGTAGAGGATTCCTGCTGATCACTCGCACGGACCTCAGCCTCCCGGAACTCACTACTCCCGGCATCAGTTACTACGTAAGTCCACTCCGGGGCAGCTTATCTCTGGCAAGGCACTCTTGTCCTTCTCGACCTTCTCAGGCCTCCTTGGGCTTGCTCTTCTTCACTCACTTCTGATTCAGATGTCTCAGACACAGGGGCAAGATCTCTTTCAGGGGCCAATCGTAGATTCAGCCTTCTCTGTCTTTCAGGCCACGATTCTTTTGCTCGGTCAGCCCTCTTTCTTCCCTCTCGAACACTCTGTGCACCACTTCCTTCGGCTGAGTCTGACTCTATATCACTTGCAACGTTACCTTCTTCCTCAGAGTCAATACCTGGGTTGTGTGTAGCGTAACCCTCCTCAGCCTGATCTGGTGAGCAACCAGCTTTGTCAGCAACGCTCACAGCTTGGCTTGTCCTCTCTCGTGGCCCTGCCGCCACAGCTGGATTTTCATTCTCGAGAGGAGCTGTTTCTTCCAAGGGTTCTGAAACTTGGCGGGTGTGGGAAGCATGTACCCAATTCGGCAACCCTCCGCACTTCACCGCTGTGTTCGTTACCAGTATCACCTGGTAAGGGCCTCACCACCAAGCATCCAAACAGCTCTTCCTCACGTGCTTGCGGACTAGCACCCAGTCCCCCGGGCACAGGTCGTGGCAGAGATCTCTTGAAGCCGGAACAGCAGCAGCTTCCACCTGCTGAGACATAGAACGGACCACATCAGCTAGTCCTTTGCAGTAATCAAGGATTAAGTCATCAGTGATGTTTATCAAGGCTGAGAATGGTACTGCTGGCAATCGCATCGCCCTCCCCATAAGGATCTCATGCGGGGAAAGACCGGTCTTCCTATCTGGGACACTGCGAACACTCATCAACACCAGAGGCAACGCATCAGGCCACTTCAGAGAGGTAGACAAACACACTTTTGCCATCCGTGCTTTCAAGGTTCCATTAATCTGCTCCACTATCCCAGAAGCCTCTGGTCGATAGCTACAATGGAGTCTCTGATCAACATTTTAAGCAGCGCAAAGCAGTTTCATGATCTCGCTGTGGAAGTGTGTTCCTCTATCCGATTCCAAAGAAGTTGGAAAACCGAACCTAGGGATCCACTCCCTCAATAATAGCTTCGCTACTGTAAGGGTGTCACACCTTCGTGTTGGGTAAGCTTCCACCCACCGTGAAAAAACACACACCACCACTAGAATGTACCTCAATCCGTTGCACCTAGGCATTTCAATAAAGTCAAGCTGTATCCTATTGAAAGGTCCTCCCGACCTCCCAATGTGACTCAGTGCAACCACAGTTTTCTTCCCAGCATTCATTTGTTGGCAGATAACACACCTATGACACACTGCTTCAGCAAACGCACGAAACCGTGGCTTGTACCACGTTTGTCTAAACACTCGCACCATCGCATCTCTTCCTAGATGTACAGCACCATGAGTCTGCCTTGCCATCGGGCTCAATAGGTCATCTGGTAACACTGCTCGACCATCACTTGAAGCCCAAATGCCAACATCCCCCTTCTCACATCCTGATCTGATCCATACATCTCTTTCCTGATCTGAAGCTCCTTCCTGCAGGCTCTTGAGTTCCTCCCAAGTGTCTGCCATGGCTAACATCATGCTGAGCTTGGTTCTTTCTTGGCTCTCTCCAGTGTAATCTCCAGTAAATATACACCCTTGTTCAGCGCAAAAACGTGCAATTTCATCTGCATACTTATTTCCAATGGAAATAAAATCTGTCCCCATCCCATGTGCAGCGCACTTTACCACTGCTATCTCTCTGGGACATTGCAACGCTTCCAACAGTTGTCTCACATATTCTCCATTCCTGATGGGAGATCCAGATGATGTCAGGAAACCCCTCTGCGACCATAGCTGTCCGAAGTCATGAACCACACCAAACCCATACTGGCTGTCGGTGTAGATGGTGATTCGGATCTGCTCAACTGCCAAACAGGCACTAGTCAAAGCAATGATTTCGGCCACTTGTGCAGAGTATACTCCTTCTAAGCAAGCAGCTTCAACCACTCCAGTAATGATACATACAGCAAACCCTGCTCTCAAATGACCCACATTGTCTCTTAGACATGAACCATCGACAAAGAAAATTTCATCAGGGTCAGACAGAGGCTCATCAACAATGTCGGGTCTCGGTTTGGTGCAAAGTTCAGTCACATCAAGACAGTCATGGTCTTCACAATCTTCATCATCTACATTTGGTAATGGCATCAATGTAGCAGGATTTAAAACAGAACACCTTTTCAGAGTCACATTCTCCGCGGCAAGTATGACTTGCTCGTAGCGTGTGAGTCTATTGTTTGTCAGGTACTGTGTTTTAGTCCTTGTCATCAAAAGCTCAACAGAATGCGGAATATATACAGTTAGTGGGTGACCCATAACAATGCTTTCACACCTTTCAATGCTGACACCTGTTGCAGCAACGGATTTGAGACATCCGGGCAACGCTGAAGCTACTGGATCTAAAGTAGCTGAAGAGTAGGCAACTGGTCTACGGAGACCTCCATGACTCTGAGTCAGGACTGACAATGCACAACCTTCTCGATCATAACAGAACAATGAAAAGGACTTGTTGTAGTCAGGCATTCCCAGAGCCGGAGCACGACATAGGCCCTCTCTCAACTCCAAGAACGCAATCAGACAGTCATGGTCCCATGGTACCAGATCACTCACATCCTTATGCGTCAGCCTCTGCAAAGGCTTCGCCTTCAGTGAGAAATTGGGAATCCATTGGCGGCAGTAACCAACCATTCCCAAGAACATTCTGACTTCCTTCTGAGTGGTAGGCACAGTCATGTTCATGATCACCTACATTCGATCTGGTGACACCTTTCTCTTGCCTTTCTCAATTCAATGACCCAAGTACTGAACCTCACTCAGACAGTACTTTAACTTGTTTGGGGACAACTTGTGTCCATTCTCCCCTGAATGATTCAGTAAGGCAATCGTATCAATCCTGCAAGCATCCTCCGTTTCGGACGCAATGAGGAGATCGTCAATGTACTGCACGAGAACAGAATTCTGTTCTCGTGATTCTCGAGATTCTTTTTCAAGATCTGATTAAAGATCGATGGACTCTCTGTATGCCCTTGAGGGATACAACACCACGTTAACGCACAGTCTTCCATCCGGAAAGCAAACAAAAATTGGCTCTCCTCGTGCAAGGGTATCGAAAAGAATGCTTGGCACAAGTCAATCACCATGAACCACTCGGCTTCACATGGAATCTGGAATAGTATCACTGATGGATTAGGTACCACTGGACAACATGGAACCACAATCGCGTTGACCTTTTGCAGGTCTTGCATGATTCTGAATTTCCCACTCAGTTTCTGTAATCCCATAATGGGTGAGTTGCATGGACTGCCCATTATCTCCTTCAGAATTCCCTGCTGAATCATGGAATCGATTACAGGTTTAATCCCTGTGATCGTCTCAGGTGACAGATTATACTGGGGCGTTCTCGGAAACTCAACATTTTGCTTAACCTGGATCTTGACTATCTTGACTGGCTCAACACCTCTGATCAATCCAATCTCTTCTCCTGTAAAATCCCACACATCCAATGAAACAGAGTCTCTTAGGCCAAGTGGAAGCTCTTCCACTGTTAACATAGGGTACATCTCTATGCAGAAATGCTGATTCACAACCTTGAAGGTGGCATCATCATCATTCGTCTGTAATTCCACTCCCTTGGGGGTGCAATAGATGGTACAATTCAGCTTGCACAAAAGGTCACATCCTAGCAAACAGACTGGACTTGAGTCGCACACCACAAACTGGTGTCGATCTCGGAAGGTTCCTATTCTCACAGGAATCGGCTCGGTCAATGGGATAGTCATCTTTTTATTCACCACTCCTACTACTTGGATTGATTGTCCCGAGAGGGGTAGGTTGGGAACTACTGCAGATCTCACAGTAGAACGGGTAGCACCAGTATCAACCAAAAAGGTGGTGGGATGACCGTCAACATCCACCTCTACAAACGGTCCCCTCTGGTCTACCTCTAAGACTGCCCCAAGAGCGCAGTCTTCCTCCCCCCTCAGGCACCATCATTTCAACGGGTCTGAGCTATACTCATTGCAATCCTCGAAAAGGGGCATCTGTTGGTACGTTCGATTTCCCTGTGGAATTCTCGGAGGTTGCGGAACTTGCACCTGCGGGCACAATGTCCCCCCTTGCATGGACCTGGGTCTCGTCACTGTATTGATGACCTCAGATACCTGCACCATCTCTTCCTTATGTGACACTTGGTTCGCTGGATTCAATCTACACTCGCGTTTCCAATGCCCGATTTTGTGACAAAGGTGACATGCAGTAGTCTTTTTCAGTGTTGCCACGTCCATCCCTGTCTTGGGGTCTATAGGTTTCCCCCTTCCCGAACCCTGCACATTCTGGGTCCCTCGTTGATTGTTTCCCTGTCTTCTTCCTAGTGTCCCTCCACTTGGCTGCGCCTGACCTTCCCTGTCAGCGTTCTGCATTTGGACCAGCATTAGCTTATCCTTAAGCTTCCATTGTTTCGAGTCCACTTCATCGCTGCAGTACCTGGCGTACCGCAGTATCTCATCCACCGACTTGTTCTGCCAGCAGATCAAATGCTGCTGAATAATGAAGCTGATTTCTGGTCTCAGACCAAGACGAACTTGGAAACGAACTGTCCCATGTCTTTGGGGTCTAACGTGTCTAGCCCACTGTACTGCTTAAAGGCTTGTAAGAGCCTCTCGTAATATTCATGTACGGACTCTTTTGGTTCCTGGACAGTTCGATCTATCTTAACCCAATCAATGTCTTGTGGTGAGATTTTGGATTTCAGCCATGTAATTACTTGCTCAAACCTTTTCATAACAATAGGTGAAGGACCATTGGTAGCAGAATCCCTGTCTGGTTCGGAAGTCGGCCAATCAACTGCAACTTTACAAGTTGCCCACAAATCACTTGGTACTACGATATCAAACAATGTGTTCAGGTCAACCCACAACACCTTCGAAATTTTAACAAATCGGTCGACCTGCTTGTACCACTTGACAGGCTTCTCTCTCATCCGAGGAAATTTGTTTGTAAACGCTGCCAAATCGCCTCTACTCCAAGGCACATGCACATACCCTCCGTTTTGTACCTCTCGCAAAGGGAAATTCCCGACTCCTATCATCCCCCCTGGAGGCGGTGTCTCTCCTATGCTCTTTTTGGTGCTTTTCTTTTTAGACCACCTTTCCTCCCATTTGTCAAGCATGCTCCATGCACGTATCCCTACAATCAATTCTCAAATGTGAGTTTTCAGCCCTATGACTCTCTTCTCTTCCAGTTCCTGGTCACTGTACTGTAACCTGTGACTTCCCTGCAACATCTTTGTCTTGGACAGATCCACCTCGTATGTCCTTGCCAAGTCTGTCAGTTTCTCATGCGCTGATCTCGCCTTGCGAGTTACATCTTTTGCTACAAACAGCAACTCGTCTGGTTCATAAAGCTCCACTCTTTCCAAAGGCAGGTTCCCGCTAATTATCTCATCTACCTCAGCTTTTAATCTCTTCACATCCAACATCTTTGCTCTTATAGCAGTTTTAAGAATTCCTCGACTTGATGCACCACTCAACTCTTCATTCTCACTGCTCTGATCCCCACATCGGTTCCCTTCCACTATATTCCCTAGGACTGGTCGGCTTCCTGTATTCCCCCGATCCCAGTCTCCTGTCATCCTATCATTAGGGCTTCTCATTGGGGGTTCCCACATCCTTATGTCAGATCTTGAATCGGGCAAAGACCTCGGTCTCGTCGTCCTTACGTCTCCCTGTCCTCTAGAGGAGTCTGCAGTGGCTGGCAAAGGTGTACTCGATTCCATCGGTCTCTGAAGGTGACCTATTCCACTCACTATGCCATTCCCTCTAGAGCCAGTCCCTTCTCCTGCTACTGTAGTGTAGCTCCTATTTCCCTAATAGGCTCTGCGCATTGGAATAATATACCCTATAGGTTTGACATAGGACTAAGGTCAATATGTCCCTATCGAGTATATTAAACTTAATTACTTGTGCCAGCTAGCTCAGAGGCCACTAGAAACTCCTTGATTAACAAGAAGGGAGTAGTTTCTGGCAGCCGCAAAACATGACAACTTTGTTTCCCTTTTAGAATCAGAACGTGTCCCAGAGTCGTGGAAACAATAGATAACTATTTCACTCAGCTCACTCGTGCATACTTAGTTTTCCTCAAAGTTACACAGAAAGAATAGACGGGCGTTTCAATAAAAGATTTATTGAACAGTCTTGTTTCTCGTGTAAGTAAAATGTGCTGTTACGATCACAAGACAGTATGCAAGATAAATAATGTACAGCGTAAGCAGTAGAAATAAATAATACTGCGCTAGCATGATCTTTAGTAGATATTCATTTACATAAATAACATAGACTAAAAATGCGGGTACTCATACGATGCGTTTCTAAGCTAGTTCTACCCCAATGTACCTAACCTAACCTAGGTGTATGGAGAGGTATGAAGTAGGTGAAGTATTCCTTACTATGGTATACTAAGAGTATGTTAAGCCTAGTTTGCCTAGTATGCCAAGAGTCCCTCTAGGTTTCTAGTCAGCTCCATACCTTAAGAATGAGAGAGGTGGGAATCTCTTGCCAGACTCGAACTCCAACACCCCGCGAGGGAAGTTAGATCACTGGAAGCTGGACTCTCTGCGTGCAGGGATGACAGCGTCTTCTCAGTGCGTCAGGCCGGGAAACGGGCTCCTCTGAAGTCGAGGTCTCCTCTGATTTACAGGGGCTAGGGAAGGTATATTTATACCTGAGAGGTACCTCAGAATGTTAGCATTGACGTGAATCGGACAGCGGAAGACGTCATGAATGAACCCCTAAGGTATAACGGTTCATGCATAATAGATGAGTCCTTGAAGGAATCAATAGTCTTGTGCTAGGGAAACTCCCGAAGCCTAAGGGTCTATTCTTCAAGAACTCGTTGTGACGTTAGGGTGGACGGATGTCGGAGACCATGCCTGTATTTGGAGTGCACGGTTTAATGCCTAAATAAGGACTGGGATTTTATGCCTATATAAGGGCAGGGCGAATTGCGCCTATATAAGGACATGATACAGGAAAACCCATGTACGGACACCCTAAGAGGAATACAACACCCACTCCACTTTCGTGTGTACGATAATAATAAAATGCTAAACATTTAATATGCTAAACATAAAATGGAGTACCGCATATTGCTAATAACATTTCTTAAAAGCATTAAAAAGCATTTAAAAACCTATTAAAATGCAAAAGGTACTGTGCATTTCAAGCATTGCTTTTCTCAGTTCAGGCATATATTTGGAAATAAAATGCAATTTGAATGAAAATAAGCAGTAATATTTACATTTGACAGAAAATGATCGATAAGTTGTTCAAAATCAAAGTAATTTCATGTCATGAAAATGAATGAACTTTTAGACAAATAAGATGACAAAGTGTCTGGGAAAGTACCGCGAAGTCTGTACTATAAGGCTAGTTCTACTTCAAGCAGATTGAATTGCCATTTAGTTCGAAAAATGGAAAAAAGTTCACTTTGGGAAGAGTTCCAAGTTTTTGAAATATGAAGGCCAAATTTTACTGCGTCTCTGGTACACTGTGGGTGGAATCAGAGTCAGTGTACGGGTCTGGTGTAAACATGAGATCATCTATTTCTGTAGACAAAATATCTTCCACTGAAGTTGGTGTCAGTTGGAACACCTCGTGTAGTAGGTTAATTGCACAGAGATGTGAAGCATCGCTTTCAGCATAGGATGCCGCAGCAATGTTCGCGTCCGTTGTTACCTGTGTGCCTGTAGATCAATCTCGTATCTCAGCAGCAGCTGGAAGCGTCTGTGAGATCTCAATGAATGCTGTCATCAGGATTGGTAGCCTCTGGGGACAACACAGAGCATGGGCCGTTATGTTATGTTATGTTATGTTATCTGAGTTTATATAGCGCACAGCTGCCCCAGCAAAGAGGCGTACCGGCGCTGCCAGCGTCAGAAGGAACAGGGCTAAGAACACAACAGGTAGGCGTAAGAAATATACAGAAGACAAAAAGGACTAAGCAGAGGGAAATAGGAAAGTTTTAATTGCTTTCCTGAAGTCCACCATGCGATCCAAGCTGCGAATCTGAGGAGGCAGGGAATTCCATAGCTTGGCAGCTAAGTAACAGAAAGATCGACCTCCGACCCGAAGGCGCTTCACACGGGGGACAATTACCAAATGCTGTCCCAGGGAGCGCAGCTGGCGAGTGGGGGCATACGGGGCTAGTAAGTTAGCCAGGAGACTGGGCGAGGCAAGTTTCAAGATCTTAAAAGATAAGCAAAGAGCCTTAAATTGGATCCGTTTGGCCACTGGAAGCCAATGTAACCTCCGGATGGCCCCAGTAGAAGGACAGTTACGTGGGAGGCCTAACAGGGCTCTGGCGGCAGCGTTTTGAACACGCTGCAGTCGCAATACCTCAGCCTGATTAGCTCCCAACAGGAGCGAATTAGCATAATCTAGTCTGGATAGAATGGCTGATTGAACAATCAGTTGGCGCGTAGATGAATCAAAAAACTTCAGCAGGGGCCTAAGTCCCCGCAGGAGGCCAAAACAGGTACCCGCAACTCTTTTGGTATGTTCTTGAAAGCTAAGGGTAGCATCCATCCATACCCCCAAGTTTTTTACCACCAACTTAGGGATGGGGGTACTACCAAGTACGTTAGGCCACCATTGTTCACTCCAGAGGCTCCTGTCCCTCCCCACCAACAGTAACTCTGTTTTAGTCGCATTCAACTGGAGACAATTTAAAGTCATCCACTCTGCCACAGCGGCCAGGCCGCTCCGAAACCTAGAGGCATCCTGAGTGGAACCATCGGACAGGGCCACCACCAGCTGTGTATCATCTGCATACGAGACCATGGTGAGGCCCATATTCCTAGCCAACTTAGCAAGAGGCTGAATATAAAGATTGAACAATATGGGGCTCAATGCAGAGCCCTGGGGTACCCCCTGCCCGATGGAATGAGCCTGAGAAAGAAACGGGGGGGCCGAAACTCGAAAAGATCTCTCTTTCAGGAATGATCTAAACCATTCTAGTGCTAGGCCCACAACCCCGGCATCCTCCAAACGCTGTAACAGAATTTCATGTGAAACCGTGTCAAATGCGGCACTCAGATCAAGTAGAATCAGTGCCGCTGTATGACCGGAATCGAGAATGGTCCGCAGATGTTCTGTCACAGCCAGAAGAGCCGTCTCTGTACTGTGACCAGGGCGGAAACCATTTTGAGAAGGATCCAAGATGTTATTGGTAGTAAGATATTTCATTAAAATGTTGTTAACATGGGCCTCAGCAATCTTAGCTACCCAAGGAAGGAGCGATATTGGCCGAAAGTTTTCCAGCTTTGCCGGGTCAAGTGAGGGTTTTTAAGAATAGGAGATACCCTCGCCTGTTTCCACAGCACAGGGACCACAGCAGTAGTAAAAGAAGTATTGACAACATGGCACAGAGGTGCCAGGAAGAAAGACAGTGAATCCCTGAACTGGGCAGGTTTTAAAGGATCGGCCGGAGAGCCAGATTTAATTTTCCTGCTCAGTAAAGAAAACTCTTCCAGCGTCATACTGGGAATAGCTGCCAAAGAATGTAAAGGAGGGGGCTCATGACGAGCGGCCGGAGGAGAAGACCCTTGCGAAAAGGACCGATAGATGGTATCCACTTTGTCAACAAAAACGGTTGCCAGGTCTTCACACTGTTGCTCAGAAGTAATCATAGAAACAGAAGTCTTACTCCTTACTCTGAGGTCCTTAAGAATTTTAAAAATACATTTGGCCGGATTAGAGCTTAGCTTTATTTCGTTGGCATAGAAAGCCACTCGGACCGTGCAAACGGTTCTGTGATAGTTTTTATAGCGGACAAATAGCATTTCTTTGCCACAGGGTCATAGTCTTTTCTCCATGCGCGCTCTAATTTCTTGCATGCTTTCCGAAGTGCAGCCAGAGTGTCATTGTACCATGGGCTAGGGTCCAAAGTGCGGCCTTTCAACCATTTAGCTGGAATGAGGGAATCCAGCACTTGGACAATCCAGTTACAAAAGGCTCTATAGCCCACATCTGCATCGTTGTGTGGAGCCGGGATATTAGCAGCAAGAAGCGCATGAAAATCCTCCAATCTCAATTTACGCCAAGGGCGTCTAAAAACGGGGGAAGAACAGCCTTGTTAAGGGGCTCGGGGGCAGGGAAAGACATGGATATCAAAGAGTGGTCAGACCAGCCTACAGGTTTAGGAGTCTCCACCATAGCAAGAGGAATGTTGGAAAAAAAGGGGTCCAACAGATGGCCGGCTGAATGGGTAGGGCCGGGGACCAATTGAATTAGTTATCGGGTCCAGCAGAGTATCGATATCCATTGGCGTTGCTGATGGAAATGTTAGACAGGTGTCTAACACGCATTCTTCACCGCATAGCAGGCATCGTAGACCAGGTAAGATGCAATCTTGCCAGATAGGTCTGAATGACAGGAACCACGTGGTATTAAGGTCCCGTAGACGAGTCATGCCCAAAAGCTGTACTATTCGCTCACTGCACTTTCGTTCAAGGAGAGCTTTCTCCATTTCGCTCAGAGTGATGTCTGCGAATAGGCTGGCCATAGCGTAATAGCAGGAAGAGAAATAGAATTCCGGCAACAAGTGCGAGAAGTAATGGTATGCCACCAAACACCGAATGTGCAAAGTTCGGGATGATTACGAGTATTGCCTGGAAAGGTGCTAACAGACCGGAACAGATACTCTTAAATACATGTACAATTCCGCTTGTATCAGACATGTTAAAGATACGTCCTATCATTTCCACGAAATGTATAGGGCAGTTTGTACGTATTAAAGTCTGTATCTCAGCCGAAGTCCTTGCTACTTGTAGATCATAGGTTTCTTTGGCCGAGGTTAAAGGCACTGATTGTTGCAAAAGTATGGCTTTCATTCTGCTTAAAGTATCAAATCTTATAAAAGAGACGTTCAGCGAAGGCCACAAAGGCGACTCCCTGACTGTGTCTATTGGGGCAAACAATACTTGCATACAGCAAGTGACCCTGGAGTTGACCGTTACTAGATATGGGATGCCTGGCAACATGCCGCAGCAACTCTGATCATTCAACATGAGGTAACTCCCATTAGAAAGTTGTCCAAACGTTGGATTAATCACAGCAGCTGGTGTACCCTGCTGATGGCAAGACAAATTTGCCACAGAACCATTGCAAGCCCCGTGTAAAGAAATGTCCTGACATATAAGTGAACCGCTCAGTGCACTTTTACAGTGTGTACCGCTCAAAAACACTTCACGATCCCCACTCCAACATCTATATGTATACGGTAAATTCCAAGATGTCTTAATGTATTCCTTACCCAACCTTTCATATTTGCCTGCTTGCATTTGTCTGAGGCAATACTGAAACTGAAAAGTAGTCACAGGTAGTGTGATTTTGCCATGAATGAGCCATTCTGTAGCTGGTTTTTCTGCCACTGTGAATGGTAACTTTTCCAGTTTTTCAATGCTCAGCACTGTATACTTTGCTCCTCTTTGTGCCAGTTCGATCTGTTTATCAGTTAGATTGTATTCTGCAAACAGAGCCGAGGTGTTGATGAAACGCCAAGGCACATAGCCCGCACGCAAAGATTGCAGCGTCCAGCTTAATATCACAATAGAACGTAATTGAGATTGGCCTTGCTGTAACATCGCCAAATCTTGTTCTAGTATGTCGATAGATCAGGATACAATGCTGTCCAATGAATATATTCTGGAGGACAAAGTTGTTAACCCATTGTCGACCACAGTGATTGTTTTCTCTAAATTAATACGATCAAGTTCACGTATTCGTTCTGCGGCCTCCATCTGTGACACTTTTCATGCTTCATTATAGGCAGCATAAATGCCGGCATATATGAAACGTTTTTGACGCGGTTTTCTTGGTCCAAGCAAGAATTCCCTAAGGTCTGCGTCTTCTTTAAGTAAGGATAAGTGTTGTTTCACATCCTGTAGTGTAGATTTCTGCAGCCAATCGAGGCATAATTTTCCTACACTGTATGTTGTTACTACCCCCGGATGCTGTCTTTGGACGTATCTTGGGTCTGGCCTATGAATAGTAAAGCCCTGAGTTTTATTCAGGAATCTTTCCTGACAGTTGTTCGTGTCTGTGGGCCAGATCAACCATTTTCTCCAATCAGGATTAGATCTGTTGAGTTGTAGTATTTGGTCAACTGTAACCACTGCCTGTGTATTGTTATCACTTGCAGGTGTTGGTACAGAAGGTGTTTTCATCTCTTTGATCTAGGCTAGTCCAAGACAAGATGTTTGTTGGACCGTTTCATTCAAAAACATTATTTGTTCAGGGATGATACAGGCTCTAAATAAAGCTTCTATCCCCTGCACTTGCCAATCTTTAGTACCCCAGACAGTTTTTGTGTCTATTGTGTCTTTCCATAAGTCGAAACCCTGTCTAGACAGTTGGGCAATAAATGCTGCAGAGTAAATCTGTTTTGTATTTGTTAACATAATTTTCAGTCCTGTTTTGTTTACATTTTTATAGTAAAACGTTTCTGGATCAGATGTATTGTAACCTGAAAAATATGGAAACTTGCAAATGTTTTTGAACTACCTTGTGGTGGTGTAGGACAATGCTCCCATTGGTTAAACATAAATGTAGGAAGGTGGAATCTGACTATATGGTTGCCCCCACTTTTTTTTATGGTGTTTTGCTGGTTTATGACTTAGTTGGACTGGCATCCTGCTATTCAGGGCCCCAGTCTATCTGCTTTCTCTCTAAAATGGTTTCTATGTGCCTTAGGCACATCTCTGATTGGAATCTGGAGTGCCCTTATAAGTCCCTAGTATATGGTATACTATGTACCCAGGGCATAGGTACCTCAGAGGCCTACCAGGGGCTGCAGCATGTATTATGCCACCCCTGGAAGGCCATCCAAACTGACACCACAGGTCTGCTACTGCAGCCTGGGTAAGGTGGTGCATGCACCCCTTACTGTGATATAGGCTACCTATATCACTATATACATACACACATATAAACCTATAAGTCACTCCTATGGCAGGCCTTATCAATCCTGAAGGCAGAGTGCGTGGTTCCTATGTGAGAGGGTGCCCCTGCATGAGCAGGGCCCCTCTGCAGCGTTCGGAGACCCTTCTCTGATGCTGTTTGTAGTGCAGCCTGACCATATACTCTTAAGCGCATTATAACCTCGCGTTAAATGCTAACTTTGGGATGGCTGCACCGAAACATGTCGTGTTTGGTGTCAAACATCTTGGAATACTACCCCCCGCCAATTCTGGCGGCGGGGGTAGCATTCCACCCTTCTAGAGGAGAGACATGTTAACCCTGGCCTGGCCGGTAACTTCTTTCCAAAGCCCTGGCATCACAAAATGGATGCTGCTGCCACAGACACAAGTCTGGCCTCCTGCTGCTGACTGAAACTCTGGCAGGGGAGGCCTGGACAATAGGTTTCCTGTCCCAGGGAGGTGTGACCACCTCCCCAGACAGGATAGTGTGTATTGGGGCTGGGCGGGAGCACTTTCGGGTGCTTTGACGTCCTGCACTGGGGGCACATTTGGTGTCCCTGTGCATACCCCAGTTCAAACCGGATCAGGGGCTTGCAGCCCCTGCTTTGGCGCGAACTGGACAAAGGGAAAGGGGTGTAGCCACCCCTCTGCCCTGACCCACCCATAGGTGGGACCACAGAGTAAGTCCAACCCCTAAACTTAGTATAAGTATAGGAACCCAGTCCTTAGGACTTTAGATTATCCCTGGACGAAACTCTGACACAGAATCCTGGACCTTCGATGCTCTACTTAAAGATTAGAGGACAGAAGAATCTCCCTTGGGGTCAAGGAGTGACTCCCCTGCTTGGCAGGCACCAAAGAAGCAATTGTCCGGTCTGCATCGCTGAAGCTCCCGTCGGACGCCGAAGTCTTTGCATCACCAGAGGTGGATTTCCAGACTTCCCCGAGGCTGCCCTGAGTACCCAGCAAAGCTGAGGCCCATAGCTGTCGTGGGTAACGTGGAACCGTGACCCCTGGACACCGCATGCATTTGCAAGTGCATCCTCTTCTGGGTCTCCCACGAAGTCGTGCTTTGGCCTCCGAGTAGCCCTAGCCTCCAGCACCAACTGCACCGAAGATCACTGGCCTCCACTCCACGAGTGTCCTGTGAGCCAGCTCCACGTGCACCATCTCAAGGCTCCTTCGCGGTTGCTAGCCTGTTGGCTAGTAGCCCTTCACGAAGGCCAATCTTTTCCTACTTGGGCTCCCTGGTTGCTCCAGGCTTGCCCTCACTTACCCTTGCTGGGTGAGTTCCTCAGACCTTGCTGGTCTGCACAATCGTCAATCTTCATCTTCATCAAGACTTGCCGTTGCCAAGGCTTGTTGGGTCCAATCTGGTCACCGACACCTCAGCACTCGACAGACATTGTGTACCAGCCCGAATCCTGCTCCTGGTCGCCGACAACACCTCCTGGACCTCGTGGCTGAAGAGTCAAGACAACTGTCAACCTACCTGAAGCACTCGACATCGGTGGGCATCTGCTCATCGCCTTCCTGGTCACTGGCTAGTGACCCAGACTCTGTCCCCTCTGCTTTCAGGTTCTTCAGATCTCCGATCCACCTTTGGATCCACCCGGACACTTTTCACTTGGTCGCCAGCAGCACTTTGCAGCAGATCGCCATTCAAATCGACGACGAAACCCGACCCCGAAAGGCACCTATGCACCCGGCTTCCCTGGGTGAGGTAACAAGAGTACTCCGGTGCTCCCGTGGGTAGAGACTCTAGAACGACCTTAGAAACCTAAGCAAGATTGTCCCTCCCTACCAGAGTGGGGATGACATCCACAAATGGATAACTGCACTGGAGAGGGCCTGTAAAGTTCAGAAGGTCCCCCAGAAGCAGTGGGCAGCAATCTTGTGGCTCTCCTTTGCAGACAAAGGTAGAGACAAGCTCCTCACTGTAAGAGAAGAGGATGCTGACAATTACAAAGTCTTGAAGAGTGCTCTGATAGATGGGTTTGGCCTAACCACTGAACAGTATAGGTTGAAGTTCAGAGACACCCAAAAAGCTCAGACTCAAGACTGGGTTGATTTTGTAGATTGTGCTACTAAGGCTCTGGAAGGTTGGATACATGGCAACAAGGTGCATGACTTTTTAGGATTGTACAATTTGATTATGAGGGAGCAGATCCTTAATAATTGTCAAAAACAGCTTTTGCACCAGTATCTGGTGGACTCTGATCTGACCTCGCCCCAAGAATTGGGAAAGAAGGCAGACAAATGGGTCAGAACCAGAGTAAAAACTAAAAATCAGGGTGGTGAGCAGAAGAAGGATTCTACTAAGTCCCAAGAGAAAGATGGGGATAAATCTAAGGATAAGTCCCCTACATGGCCCCAAAATTCCTCTTCTGGGGGTGGGTCCCAAACTCCTTCTTCTCCTGAAAAGAAACCATATTGCCATATCTGTAAAAAGCCTGGGCACTGGAAAACTGATCCCAGTTGCCCCAGGATTGGCAATAAAGAAAATGTTCCTCCAACAACTACTACCACCCCTCCTGGTAGTACCAGTAGTAATCCTCCAGTTGGGAGTAGTGCACCCAAAAGTTAGGTGCTTTTGCAAGAGGAACAGAGGTGGGCCCTAGTTTAGACAGGACCCCCTCAACAGACTCCTCTGACTCTGATGGTGGTATAGGATTTGCCACCTTTACCATGGGTCCCACAGCATTGGGCAGGTACAGACTGGAGCCAATAATTAATGGTCAGAAAGCTGTGGCATTTAGGGACACAGGGGCTAGTGTCACCATAGTGGCAGGGAAACTAGTCCCCCTCACCAGCTTTTACCTGAGTTTAAATACCAGGTGACCAACATTGATGGTGTCAGAACAGATCACCCCATGGACATAGTCAATCTCAGCTGGGAGGGGGTCACAGGCCCAAAAGAGTGGCTGTGTCCCCAACCTTACCTGTAGATTGCCTGATGGGCAATGATCTGGAAATTTCAGCCTGGGCTGAAGTTGAACACCAAACCCATCTAAGGATGCTGGGCGTCCCTGTAAAGGTTAGTGGGGCTGTGATGGCCACAGCCCCAGCCCAAGATTTTGGAGAGATGGAGCCTGGAAGAATGGCCCACTCTCCCCCAAAAGAGAGCACAAGGGTTGAAGAAAAGTCTTCTTCCCTCCAGACAGTAGGTAAGGGTCAGCCTCCTCAGGGAACTGACCCTACCCCTAGTGAAGGAACTGCCCCAGAGGTAGTCAGGCCTGGCCTGGCCACACCCCTGATGGCAGAGGACCCTTCCAAGGTGGTACCCAGTCTGGAGCAGGTAACCTGCCCCTCTCTACCCTGCCTCAGCCAGCCCAGGGCTGCAGAGGTCAGGGAGGTCAGTGGACCCCCAGGGCCCCCTGTCCAGAGGAACCCCCCATCAGCAGATTAGGGGCGCCCAGTCTAGTAGCCCTAGCCAGGTGAAAATTCCTCTACACACTGAGGGATCCCCCATACCTTTATGTAGGGACCTCCCCAGAAGGACTCTGGTAGGCAAGGGCAAACCTGGGACCAGAAGGTTCCAAACCTGCCATGTCCCTCCAGTAGTCCATCCAAAGGGACCCAACCCCCAGCTGTAGGCAGCCAAAGGTTGACCCTTAGAGCAAAGTGCAACTCAGTCATGGAAAGACAGGCATACATGGTGACCAGTGATCTGAGGAAGCTGAGGCCAACATTCCTAGGGCCTCACTTCCCTACTCAGACACCTCACCAGCTTTGTACTTTACCTAAGCACACCACAGGTAGTGATTCCCCATGGTGGAGACCCTCTCATACCTTTAGGGTGAGGGATTGCTTAGTGGACCATAAGACAGGGGGCAACCATGCTAGTGCAGGTGCTTCCTTATATGGCCACTTAGTCAATAAAGGCTCAACTGGCCAAGGTTAGCCTTATCTCCTTTCGTTTGGGGGGGTTATGTAGGAAGGTGGAATCTGACTATATGGTTGCCCCCACTTTTTTATGGTGTTTTGCTGGTTTATGACTTAGTTGGACTGGGATCCTGCTATTCAGGGCCCCAGTCTATCTGCTTTCTCTCTAAAATGGTTTCCATGTGCCTTAGGCACATCTCTGATTGGAATCTGGAGTGCCCTTATAAGTCCCTAGTATATGGTATACTATGTACCCAGGGCATAGGTACCTCAGAGGCCTACCAGGGGCTGCAGCATGTATTATGCCACCCCTGGAAGGCCATCCAAACTGACACCACAGGTCTGCTACTGCAGCCTGGGTAAGGTGGTGCATGCACCCCTTACTGTGATATAGGCTACCTATATCACTATATACATACACACATATAAACCTATAAGTCACTCCTATGGCAGGCCTTATCAATCCTGAAGGCAGAGTGCGTGGTTCCTATGTGAGAGGGTGCCCCTGCATGAGCAGGGCCCCTCTGCAGCGTTCGGAGACCCTTCTCTGATGCTGTTTGTAGTGCAGCCTGACCATATACTCTTAAGCGCATTATAACCTCGCGTTAAATGCTAACTTTGGGATGTCATGTCATGTTTGGTGCCTTCTAGAGGGAGAGACATGTTAACCCTGGCCTGGCCGGTAACTTCTTTCCAAAGCCCTGGCATCACAAAATGGATGCTGCTGCCACAGACACAAGTCTGGCCTCCTGCTGCTGACCGAAACTCCGGCAGGGGAGGCCTGGACAATAGGTTTCCTGTCCCAGGGAGGTGTGACCACCTCCCCAGACAGGATAGTGTGTATTGGGGCTGGGCGGGAGCACTTTCGGGTGCTTTGACGTCCTGCACTGGGGGCACATTTGGTGTCCCTGTGCATACCCCAGTTCAAACCGGATCAGGGGCTTGCAGCCCCTGCTTTGGTGCGAACTGGACAAAGGGAAAGGGGTGTAGCCACCCCTCTGCCCTGACCCACCCATAGGTGGGACCACAGAGTAAGTCCAACCCCTAAACTTAGTATAAGTATAGGAACCCAGTCCTTAGGACTTTAGATTATCCCTGGACGAAACTCTGACACAGAATCCTGGACCTTCGATGCTCTACTTAAAGATTAGAGGACAGAAGAATCTCCCTTGGGGTCAAGGAGTGACTCCCTGCTTGGCAGGCACCAAAGAAGCAATTGTCCGGTCTGCATCGCTGAAGCTCCCGTCAGACGCCGAAGTCTTTGCATCACCAGAGGTGGATTTACAGACTTCCCCGAGGCTGCCCTGAGTCTCCAGCAAAGCTTAGGCCCGTAGCTGTCGTGGGTAATGTGGAACCGTGACCCCTGGACACCGCACGCATTTGCAAGAGCATCCTCTTCTGGGTCTCCCACGAAGTTGTGCTTTGGGCTCCGAGTAGCCCTAGCCTCCAGCACCAACTGCACTGAAGATCACTGGCCTCCATTCCACGAGTGTCCTGTGAGCCAGCTCCACATGCACCGTCTCGAGGCTCCTTCACGGTCGCTAGCCCGTTGGCTAGTAGCCCTTCACAAAGGCCAATCTTTTTCTACTTGGGCTCCCTGGTTGCTCCAGGCTTGCCCTCACTTACTCTTGCTGGGTGAGTTCCTCAGACCTTGCTGGTCTGCACAATCGTCAATCTTCATCTTCATCGAGACTTGCCGTTGCCAAGGCTTGTTGGGTCTAATCCGGTCTCCGACACCTCAGCACTCGACAAACATTGTGTTCCAGCCCGAATCCTGCTCCTGGTCGCCGACAACGCCTCCTGGACCTCGTGGCTGAAGAGTCAAGACGACCATCAACCTACCTGAAGCACTCGACATCGGTGGGCATCTGCTCATCGCCTTCCTGGTCACTGGCTAGTGACCCAGACTCTGTCCCCTCTGCTTTCAGGTTCTTCAGATCTCCGATCCACCTTTGGATCCACCCGGACACTTTTCACTTGGTTGCCAGCAGCACTTTGCAGCAGATCGCCATTCAAATCGACGACGAAACCCGACCCCGAAAGGCACCTATGCACCCGGCTTCCCTGGGTGAGGTAACAAGAGTACTCCGGTGCTCCCGTGGGTAGAGACTCTAGAATGACCTAGTTCTCAAAGGGTTTGCTCCAAGTCCTTCTTTAAGTGTCCCTTTTCTTTAAATTCCCAACCACGACTTTCTCCATAGAAGTTAACGGCGATTCGCGGCTGTGTTACTACACTGCACGCGTCCCCTGTGGGTCCCCTGTTTCACTACCTTGGGTGGTTCCTTGTGGTCCAAGCACTTCTAGAGGCTCTAGGCCTAGTGTCTAACTCAGTCGTGGTTCTTATACCACTTTATTGGTATATGGTTTGGTACGCCCCTAGGGCCCAAACGTGTATTTGTGCTATTACTGTGTTTAAATAACTTATAACTTATGTACTTCGAACTCTAGCCTCATAAAGAGACTAGAGGGGTGTGTTTAGTAATAAATACATATATTTTGAATATATACCTGGTGTGGTGCTCTTTCATTTGGTCACTCAAGAGATTATAGACTGGTAAAACAAGCTGCTTTACATTCCTTCAACACTTAGCCTGAAGGCTGCTCTCCATAGCTACCACTAGGATAGCTTTCAATAAAGGTTGTCTTTAACCTATCTCCAATAAGGGGTTGTTTGGACTGGTGCAAGGTGCCCACTATAATTAGTGGACAGCATATACCAGGCCAACTTCTCACAATAAACACATTTCTAGGGTATGCAGATTTATGCAAATAATGATGACCATAGTGGTTATAGCAATACAGTTGTTCATAGTCTGATGAACCCTCTAAATATTCATTTTTAGAAAATGCAGCAGATTTTCTAGGTCAAACATTATGTCGTTAGCAGTCTCAAAGTCCTAATCATCAGAATAGGTACTGGACGAAATGAGATCACTTAGTGAAATTTTAAACAAATGTGGAATGTTCAATTGTTCAGTCGGGCCAAAAATATCAAAATCTGTTTTGTCCCACACTATACCATCCTGTATAGGAACGGCTGTGATGTTCACTGTTGACAAGTCTCTTGCTTCACGATGGGAAGATTTATGTGGTTTCAAAAGTACGTTCACATCTTTTCCTTCAGTGTTCACATGGATGTATCTGCCATTTATAAGCACGCTCATAGTTGTAACCAAAGCTAGCCAAAGCAGGAAAACAAATAGTCCAGAAATAATCCAGAGTTCAATCCATGGGTAAACCAGATAAGTCTTTTTCAGAAAGTGAAGAAAGTCTTGTACTTGCTGCTTGAATGTTAATGATGCTGGCGTCGTTTCAGGTTCACTCGGATCTTCTGAGAACGTATCAAAGTTAATGAAATAGCCAGAAGCAGTTCTGTCAATTGTTGGAATTGCATCAGGATTTGTAGAAATCGCTGGAACCAGTTGATCACTTGCTACATTGGTGTAGACAGGTGTATTTGGACGAACTGTTACTTGATTTTCAAGAGGGATGAGTTCCATTGCATTGTTGCCTAGTCCTTCATCTGTTACAGCTGAATTCTCGATAGTTATCAGTCTTTCAGTCTGAACCTCTTGGATAGTAGCGAGAGGAGTGCATCTGCTACTAGGTCGGAGTCCACAAGGCCTACTATTTGGTATTTGCCACATACTGTGGTTTGATGAGGTCGATGGACACAAATCTTTTCTCCTTTCTTCCAGCAAGGGGCGGCAGAAGTACTGTTCTTGTTCCTTGAACTGTTAGGACAGGTACTGGTTGTCTGTAAGAAGGTCCAAATTCCTTCTTGTCCGCAATCTTTTCTCTGACTAGATCCCCAACTTTTGGAATCCAGACAGGCCTTGCTGGGACCGCCGGTTTTTCCTCAGTGGTGGTTGGCTGCAGGAATACGTTGCTTTGTTTCGATCTTAGTTCATTGAGTTCCTGTAAAACAGCCAAACGATCTTTGATAAGAAACGGTTTATTTTCCACCACTTGCCTACGTGATCGAGGTCTGGTACCCACATTCTTGTCCCAAATAGGACCTCATATGGAGTGACCCCCCCTAGAGAACTTCTTGGCAGGTTATTTAATGAGCGTTGGACCCCATAAAGATGTTTGACCCACCCATCACCCGAACCTAATACCCTAGCTGTTATAGACTGCTTTATGTCCCGGTTTTCCTTTCCACAACCGAATTTCCCTCAGGATGGAATGGAGAGGAGTACCGCAATGCAACGCCCAAACTGGCCATGGCTTCTTTGTAAGCCCGAGAGCTAAACGCAGGGCCCTGGTCAGAATGTAGCGTGCCTATTGCGTATGTGCCGATAAAGACTCGCAAATCTTTTATAACAGTTCGAGCGTCAGCCGAGCGCTGAGGCCATATCCATAGGAACCTTGATTCAGTATTTGTGGGATTGCATTTGTCCAGAAGGACGCATGCGCATAGATAGTCTAATGCTGTCTAACAGTGGTGTCTGTACTGGGCAGCTACATTCGTAGCATGGTGTCTGGTGGCGGTCAGCATCACGCTGTATCCTACAGTCTATGCAGTTATTGATGAAGATGTGGATTTCTGTATTCATCCCAGGCCACCAGTACATCTCTTTTAATGTCAAAATTGTTTTAGAGATCCCTTGATGTGACAGACCCTCCCCCAAATGTGCCCCATAAATCAAAGCTGCTCTACGTTCCATGTTTGGAATTACCCTATCCCCCACTCCAGGGATTCGAGCAAAAGGAACGCTGTTCGCATCAATTACATAAGAGTACTTGAGTGGAAACTTTTTGGTAACGCTGCACCACTGCCTTTGCTTGTAGCATTGACAGCCAACATTATCTCACTGTCTATTTTTGTTTTTGAACGAGTGATCGCAGCTACGGAAGCCGTCTGAACAGCCCCCTTTGCGGCTTCGTCAGCCAATGAATTCCCTGCAACGTGAACGCCATCACGTTGATGACTCAGTGTGTGGATCACGTGAGCCTTTGGTAGTTCGTTTTTCAACTGAACTACTTGTTCCCAAAGCGTTTTATGCTTTATTGTGCCACCTTTCGCATCTTTGAAACCATTTTCAAGCCAGTTTTTTATATATTCATTATACGACTGAACACAGTAAAAGGAATCGCACACTATTAGTGTGGGGAATTCTCGATCTGTACTTTCAAGTGCCAGTTTGAATGCTTGTAGTTCAGCTCGCTGAGCTGTACAATCTCCTAGAGATTGAGTTTTTGTGACCATAGGTCTGAAGATGCCATCTCGCATGCAACCTTTAACGATTGCACATGCTGCACTGTAAGCTTGCTTACTCCCTGTTGCGGGTTGTGCGGATCCGTCAGTGTAAATTATGAATTCGTACTGATCGAGAGGCAGAATTTCAGTGGGCAGAGGACATTCTTGTTCATTTTGCAGGAACGCTTGTGTTTTTAAATCAGGATCAAAAACATATTCAACATCTGTTGCAGCAAGAGAATTAACCCATTGTATCCATCTTGGATGTAATGCTTTAGCATTTGGAATGCTTGCTTTTGTGACCGCTTCTAAAGCTGGTACTGGGGTTACGACAATAATGTGTTTCCCTTGGGCTAGGGCTCTTTCTTTTGCTACAGCGGTTTGAACTGCTGTCAGAATTTTTTCAGTTGAAGTGAAGCGCATTTCTGCTTGTGTATACAAATGAGATTTGTATGCGATTGGTATTTTTTCACCCTCATTAAATGTTAAGTAGGTGAATCCGCATTGACCCGAAATTATTCGGATCACCAGGTTGCGTTGACTTACGCGTGTTTGTAAGTGATTTATTGCTAACATGTTAGCCTGGAGTGAACGCAAGATTTCTGTGTGTTCCTGTGTCCAATTTTTGATTGAAAAATCAGGTTTGATTAATGCGTAGAGAGGTTTGACCCTTTCTGCGTAGTTTAGAATGTATGTTCTTCCAAAATTTAGGAAACCCAGGATGGATTGTAAGTTTTTTAGCGTTTTTGGAGGTTGGAGCAGCGCACATTTCTCTAGAAAGTTAGCTGCCAAGCTCTTGCCTTCACTTGAAAGCTCATATCCTAAAAATAGGACATTGAGATGGGCAATTCTGGACTTTTTGAAGTTGAATTTGTAGCCCTCAGATGCGAAGCCCAATATAATGGTATTCACCCTGTTCAAGTGTTTATCCAGGTCATCATCTGTCAGATAGATGTCATCGACATAGGACAATGCCTCATTGTCATAAATTTGTAGTAACTCTGTTACTCTCGCTGAGAATAACCCCGGGCTGTTCTTGAACCCTTGTGGGAGTCGACAAAATTGACGCTGGGTTCCCATTATGGAGAAAGCTGTTAAGTACCTGCTTTCAGGTACTATGTTTTGACAAAAGAAATCATTTGAGATGACAAATGTGGTTTTATATTTTTTACGCACAATGTTATTCATTAATGCTGTGCTATGTGCATTTTGCACTGCAAAAGTTTTAGAACAAGTGTTTAAGTGTCTGTAATCCAAAACTAGACGATATGTATTGTCTGGTTTGGAGACAGGAAACAAAGGATTGTTCATTGAGGAGGTGCATGTTTCAATCACCCCTTGGTATTCAAGTTGATCTAAGATCTCTCTGACCTGTTTTTTAGCTTCTTGCTTTATCGGGTACTGCCTTTGTGCAGTTGGTTCATGTTTCAGATGTATTTTATGGTGAAGTGAGTCCTCATCCCATCCTACATGATTTTTATATAATGCTGGGGCCTGGGCTACTGCCCGTTTCCTGGCATATGTATATTTTAGGTGTATTGGAATATGGTTGGAGAAGGCAGGCATAATAATGTCCTCGCCGTGTGGGCACTCTCTGACAAATTGTGGTGGCCAGTCTTTTTCTGCTAGAAGTATGTGATAGCCCCTTGAAAGTTTTTCCCCAAAAAGTGCTATCACCTGTCTAGGTATGTCTCCTTCCATCCGGAGTGTTATTTCATATAACTTTTGTGGAGTACTAACCCTGGTGTCTACAGTCTCTACTGTAATGTACTCATTCAAGTCCACTATCTCCAGAAGTTCCTTCAGGTTCTGGCGAGCTATTGTGACTTCTGCTGCACTGTCCAGCATTGTCTGAGCCCATTCTCCGTTCTCGAGTTGTGTTCTCAGTATTCTCGGCATGTCTGATCTTTAGACCTGCTACTTTCTTTTTGGAGAATTGAGGTTTTGTTTTATTTTTTGGAGCGTGTTTTTCTTCCTTGGATTTCACGCGTTCTTCTCTATGTTCTGACCGTCCTCTTCTTTCCGAAGTCTGTGATGAGATCTGAAAGGTACGAGAGGAACGTGTATCAGTATCTTGATACCTGTCAGGCTTTCTCAAATTATCCCTATTCCTGAGGTTATACCTCCTTTCAGAGGGCTCCTTTTGAGGAGACCTACCTCGGGATTGAGAACGTTTCTCGTTTGAATTTTGTTTATTAGTCTCCCACTTCTTTTTAGAAGATGTAGGAGTTTGTTTAATAGAGTCCTTCTCAGGACTTTCAGATAGTTTCGGCTTCACTGGTCTTCCACCCAAACTATCTCTGCCTAATTCTGCATAAGATTGTTCAATTATTCTGTGTAGCTCAGTTTGATGTTCTGTAACATCGAATTCCCTTAATCGTTGGCGGATCGCCACTGCTGCTGCCTCCCCTTTAATATTAGATAATATTATTGTTGAGACCTGGTCGAAATTTTTCAGTAATTTCATACCTAAATTCAGAGCAGGCTCTGCCCCGTATTCATTTTGAATTTGTTTCAGGACATCTGGTATTACCGCAATTGACGGAATGCCATGTGTTTTAGTATAGATGGCAGCAAAGACTGAACCCCATGTGTTGCAGTCTTCCAGTTGTGGTGTGATCCCCATCGGTAAACAGATGGTTAGGATTCTGTGTTTCTCAAATGGGCTAGTATTCGGAAATACTGCTTCGATTTGAGTAATTTTTTGAGCTATCCAAAATGGAATTTGCTCACGTTTTGTGGGCATTTTACCCATGACTGCGTATAGAGTCTGTGGTGTAATTTTTAGTGTATTCCCCGGTTGAGGAGTTTGATTTGGAATTGTTAATGGTGGTTGGACTGTGAAAGTCCGCATGACATATTGGACCAATTGTCTGTAGATTTTTATTAACTCTGTGAGTTGAGTAAGTAGTTCCTCATCTGACATTATATCCAGTTCAGGATGAGGTGTGTAGCCGGCTAGAATCGGCCATGTTGCTCCTGGTCTACCTAGTGGACCGAGCCTGGTAATGTTTCTGTGATGTTTTAGGACGCCTTTAAACCAGAGCTGATGCTCCTGGTATGTTAATGGAATTTCTATATCCTCGAACGGGATGTATTCCTCTGGTGGATCATCTTCTTTGTAGAAGTGAAACAGTTTTGTAACTGAATTTGATTCAGGAAATATTACCCATGAATAGAATACCTCTGTCTGAAATGATTTGTGTGCCTCTGTCACGAAAACTGCTCTACCTCCTCTTGGTGGTAGGCCGTGTTTTATGAGTTTTAGAGTGATGGCTCTTCTTAAGTTTGGATTGATGTCTATGACACCCTCCTGGGTTTCAATAAAACCTGTGATGTTATAAGCTGTTACAGCTGGGTGACCCGCAACTTCACCGTTGTCGGAGTCAGGCATTTTGTTTTTTGAAAAATGTAGAACAAGTTTCAAGGAAACAAAGATAAGGTGCACAATATTTTGGAACACTGTATCCTTCAACGTTGAGCAAACCAAACAGCTAATATATAGGGTGTTTCCCCATGTAGCTGTGGCGGATACTTAACCCTGCCCACTCCAGACGTCTTTTGGAGTATATGGGTAGGGGTCTCTGAGAGAAAAGGCACGGCTGAGTTACTCAGTATCTAACGTTAAATTACCGCCTTACCAAACCGTTGGGCGCCATGTAGTGTAGCTCCTATTTCCCTAATAGGCTCTGCGCATTGGAATAATATATCCTATAGGTTTGACATAGGACTAAGGTCAATATGTCCCTATCGAGTATATTAAACTTAATTATTTGTGCCAGCTAGCTCAGAGGCCACTAGAAACTCCTTGATTAACAAGAAGGGAGTAGTTTCTGGCAGCCGCAAAACATGACAACTTTGTTTCCCTTTTAGAATCAGAACGTGTCCCAGAGTCGTGGAAACAATAGATAACTATTTCACTCAGCTCACTCGTGCATACTTAGTTTTCCTCAAAGTTACACAGAAAGAATAGACGGGCGTTTCAATAAAAGATTTATTGAACAGTCTTGTTTCTCGTGTAAGTAAAATGTGCTGTTACGATCACAAGACAGTATGCAAGATAAATAATGTACAGCGTAAGCAGTAGAAATAAATAATACTGCGCTAGCATGATCTTTAGTAGATATTCATTTACATAAATAACATAGACTAAAAATGCGAGTACTCATACTATGCGTTTCTAAGCTAGTTCTACCCCAATGTACCTAACCTAACCTAGGTGTAGGGAGAGGTATGAAGTAGGTGAAGTATTCCTTACTATGGTATACTAAGAGTATGTTAAGCCTAGTATGCCTAGTATGCCAAGAGTCCCTCTAGGTTTCTAGTCAGTTCCATACCTTAAGAATGAGAGAGGTGGGAATCTCTTGCCAGACTCGAACTCCAACACCCCGCGAGGGAAGTCAGATCACTGGAAGCTGGACTCTCTGCGTGCAGGGATGACAGCGTCTTCTCAGTGCGTCAGGCCGGGAAACGGGCTCCTCTGAAGTCGAGGTCTCCTCTGATTTACAGGGGCTAGGGAAGGTATATTTATACCTGAGAGGTACCTCAGAATGTTAGCATTGACGTGAATCGGACAGCGGAAGACGTCATGAATGAACCCCTAAGGTATAACGGTTCATGCATAATAGACGAGTCCTTGAAGGAATCAATAGTCCTGTGCTAGGGAAATTCCTTGCTGAATCATGGAATCGATTACAGGTTTAATCCCTGTGATCGTCTCAGGTGACAGATTATACTGGGGCGTTCTCGGAAACTCAACATTTTGCTTAACCTGGATCTTGACTATCTTGACTGGCTCAACACCTCTGATCAATCCAATCTCTTCTCCTGTAAAATCCCACACATCCAATGAAACAGAGTCTCTTAGGCCAAGTGGAAGCTCTTCCACTGTTAACATAGGGTACATCTCTATGCAGAAATGCTGATTCACAACCTTGAAGGTGGCATCATCATCATTCGTCTGTAATTCCACTCCCTTGGGGGTGCAATAGATGGTACAATTCAGCTTGCACAAAAGGTCACATCCTAGCAAACAGACTGGACTTGAGTCGCACACCACAAACTGGTGTCGATCTCGGAAGGTTCCTATTCTCACAGGAATCGGCTCGGTCAATGGGATAGTCATCTTTTTATTCACCACTCCTACTACTTGGATTGATTGTCCCGAGAGGGGTAGGTTGGGAACTACTGCAGATCTCACAGTAGAACGGGTAGCACCAGTATCAACCAAAAGGTGGTGGGATGACCGTCAACATCCACCTCTACAAACGGTCCCCTCTGGTCTCACCTCTAAGACTGCCCCAAGAGCGCAGTCTTCCTCCCCCTCAGGCACCATCATTTCAACGGGTCTGAGCTATACTCATTGCAATCCTCGAAAAGGGGCATCTGTTGGTACGTTCGATTTCCCTGTGGAATTCTCGGAGGTTGCGGAACTTGCACCTGCGGGCACAATGTCCCCCTTGCATGGACCTGGGTCTCGTCACTGTATTGATGACCTCAGATACCTGCACCATCTCTTCCTTATGTGACACTTGGTTCGCTGGATTCAATCTACACTCGCGTTTCCAATGCCCGATTTTGTGACAAAGGTGACATGCAGTAGTCTTTTTCAGTGTTGCCACGTCCATCCCTGTCTTGGGGTCTATAGGTTTCCCCTTCCCGAACCCTGCACATTCTGGGTCCCTCGTTGATTGTTTCCCTGTCTTCTTCCTAGTGTCCCTCCACTTGGCTGCGCCTGACCTTCCCTGTCAGCGTTCTGCATTTGGACCAGCATTAGCTTATCCTTAAGCTTCCATTGTTTCGAGTCCACTTCATCGCTGCAGTACCTGGCGTACCGCAGTATCTCATCCACCGACTTGTTCTGCCAGCAGATCAAATGCTGCTGAATAATGAAGCTGATTTCTGGTCTCAGACCAAGACGAACTTGGAAACGAACTGTCCCATGTCTTTGGGGTCTAACGTGTCTCAGCCCACTGTACTGCTTAAAGGCTTGTAAGAGCCTCTCGTAATATTCATGTACGGACTCTTTTGGTTCCTGGACAGTTCGATCTATCTTAACCCAATCAATGTCTTGTGGTGAGATTTTGGATTTCAGCCATGTAATTACTTGCTCAAACCTTTTCATAACAATAGGTGAAGGACCATTGGTAGCAGAATCCCTGTCTGGTTCGGAAGTCGGCCAATCAACTGCAACTTTACAAGTTGCCCACAAATCACTTGGTACTACGATATCAAACAATGTGTTCAGGTCAACCCACAACACCTTCGAAATTTTAACAAATCGGTCGACCTGCTTGTACCACTTGACAGGCTTCTCTCTCATCCGAGGAAATTTGTTTGTAAACGCTGCCAAATCGCCTCTACTCCAAGGCACATGCACATACCCTCCGTTTTGTACCTCTCGCAAAGGGAAATTCCCGACTCCTATCATCCCCCCTGGAGGCGGTGTCTCTCCTATGCTCTTTTTGGTGCTTTTCTTTTTAGACCACCTTTCCTCCCATTTGTCAAGCATGCTCCATGCACGTATCCCTACAATCAATTCTCAAATGTGAGTTTTCAGCCCTATGACTCTCTTCTCTTCCAGTTCCTGGTCACTGTACTGTAACCTGTGACTTCCCTGCAACATCTTTGTCTTGGACAGATCCACCTCGTATGTCCTTGCCAAGTCTGTCAGTTTCTCATGCGCTGATCTCGCCTTGCGAGTTACATCTTTGCTACAAACAGCAACTCGTCTGGTTCATAAAGCTCCACTCTTTCCAAAGGCAGGTTCCCGCTAATTATCTCATCTACCTCAGCTTTTAATCTCTTCACATCCAACATCTTTGCTCTTATAGCAGTTTTAAGAATTCCTCGACTTGATGCACCACTCAACTCTTCATTCTCACTGCTCTGATCCCCACATCGGTTCCCTTCCACTATATTCCCTAGGACTGGTCGGCTTCCTGTATTCCCCCGATCCCAGTCTCCTGTCATCCTATCATTAGGGCTTCTCATTGGGGGTTCCCACATCCTTATGTCAGATCTTGAATCGGGCAAAGACCTCGGTCTCGTCGTCCTTACGTCTCCCTGTCCTCTAGAGGAGTCTGCAGTGGCTGGCAAAGGTGTACTCGATTCCATCGGTCTCTGAAGGTGACCTATTCCACTCACTATGCCATTCCCTCTAGAGCCAGTCCCTTCTCCTGCTACTGTAGTGTAGCTCCTATTTCCCTAATAGGCTCTGCGCATTGGAATAATATACCCTATAGGTTTGACATAGGACTAAGGTCAATATGTCCCTATCGAGTATATTAAACTTAATTACTTGTGCCAGCTAGCTCAGAGGCCACTAGAAACTCCTTGATTAACAAGAAGGGAGTAGTTTCTGGCAGCCGCAAAACATGACAACTTTGTTTCCCTTTTAGAATCAGAACGTGTCCCAGAGTCGTGGAAACAATAGATAACTATTTCACTCAGCTCACTCGTGCATACTTAGTTTTCCTCAAAGTTACACAGAAAGAATAGACGGGCGTTTCAATAAAAGATTTATTGAACAGTCTTGTTTCTCGTGTAAGTAAAATGTGCTGTTACGATCACAAGACAGTATGCAAGATAAATAATGTACAGCGTAAGCAGTAGAAATAAATAATACTGCGCTAGCATGATCTTTAGTAGATATTCATTTACATAAATAACATAGACTAAAAATGCGAGTACTCATACTATGCGTTTCTAAGCTAGTTCTACCCCAATGTACCTAACCTAACCTAGGTGTAGGGAGAGGTATGAAGTAGGTGAAGTATTCCTTACTATGGTATACTAAGAGTATGTTAAGCCTAGTATGCCTAGTATGCCAAGAGTCCCTCTAGGTTTCTAGTCAGTTCCATACCTTAAGAATGAGAGAGGTGGGAATCTCTTGCCAGACTCGAACTCCAACACCCCGCGAGGGAAGTCAGATCACTGGAAGCTGGACTCTCTGCGTGCAGGGATGACAGCGTCTTCTCAGTGCGTCAGGCCGGGAAACGGGCTCCTCTGAAGTCGAGGTCTCCTCTGATTTACAGGGGCTAGGGAAGGTATATTTATACCTGAGAGGTACCTCAGAATGTTAGCATTGACGTGAATCGGACAGCGGAAGACGTCATGAATGAACCCCTAAGGTATAACGGTTCATGCATAATAGACGAGTCCTTGAAGGAATCAATAGTCCTGTGCTAGGGAAACTCCCGAAGCCTAAGGGTCTATTCTTCAAGAACTCGTTGTGACGTTAGGGTGGACGGATGTCGGAGACCATGCCTGTATTTGGAGTGCACGGTTTAATGCCTAAATAAGGACTGGGATTTTATGCCTATATAAGGGCAGGGCGAATTGTGCCTATATAAGGACATGATACAGGAAAACCCATGTAAGGACACCCTAAGAGGAATACAACACTACTGATCGTTCTAGACTTCCATTTCCTGCCTGATCAGGGTCATATACTGACACTATGGGGCCGATGGGAACCGGCACTGTAAGAGCATCCGGTAGCCTTGTAACAACTGTAACTCCGTTAGCTTCGATGCTTGCTGGTGTCTGTGTTCCCATCCCTTCTGTTCCTGTTGATATTCTTCCGACTACTCTCGCACTAGGTTGAGTCTGCGATTCTCTAGTTCCCTCTGTTGATACTGCCTTTCCCTCTACGGAATCTGGATTATATGGAGGTAGTCTTTCTGATAGCAGTCTATCTAGCAAGCTGTCATCCGTGTCACTATCGTCTTCCTCACCCCACTTCTTCTGGGCCTCTCCTACTTTTATCATCAACGGGAATAGCCTATCCCCTTCAATAGTTTCCACTCTCCATCTCTTCTCCAATGCGTCCCATCGCGCATCTTGAAACGCCCTAATTGACTTTTTCACCCTTTCCTGACTTCGGTCTCTTTTCCTATCATGTGCTGCTCTTATCCATGCATGTAGCGCCTCAAACTGTGTTGGTCTGGGTAAAGGTCGCAATGAGGACATCACTGTTTTCAATTGGTACAACACTTCCAACCTGAAAGTGCCATAACTCGGAAAAGTCAATTCTCCCTCATTTTCAGTCATTTTATGCCAATTTTCGAGCCAAATTATAGTATGCAACCCTACATTCGTAGCCATATAATGGGCTGGGGTATCCTCGGGTGGAGCTTCTTCTCCTCCTCGAGTAACCACTCTTCTGTCTCCTCTACACATGTCTCGTAAAACTTTAAAACATTTCATGATGAAATCAACGTTTTCTTCACTTGTTTTCACTCGACTTCCTTATGACAATCCACCAATACCAGTGCGGATTCACACCAACCGACCTATCGCAGCGCGACACTCTCTGACGTCACTCTTCCTCCTCACGCAGCAGTTCCCCTCCTTTACAATTCATCTCTCGCACACTCACACGTCTCACTCATACGCTGAAATAACTGTTTGTCCACCAAACGACCGAACAGTCACTTCTCTGACTGTCTGTCCACAAAACGACCAGACAGTCTCACATAATTGTCGACCTCAACTCTGGCAACCATCTGTCCACGAAACGACCGGACAATTGCCCCAGACTATCTGCCCAAGAACGGCCGGACAGTCATGTACTTAATCGATAGGATCCAATCACTCGATGTTCCACATGCAGTAACCCACGACCTGCATCGGTTACTCACGCACTCACACACACGTTTCCCTATCACCGGTGGGTTAGTCAACGACGTCTCATGACTCCCACAATCTCTGGTCAGACAATTTCAACACTGGGTGTCTTCTACACCACAATCTCTTATCCCGGGATATCAATAAATCAAATCTCATGGACCGCACGCGTTCGGCCCAACCACAATCACTCAACTCTCATCCCAACTCCGCAAGACATCACACAATCAAAACAACACCGCAATCTAACAGACATACATCCCTGTTCATACTCACTCCACCACGAACTGCTGTTTCCGCCGCACCGTCACTCGCCGTTGGTTTCCATCAAACGCCTTCGTCCTCCGCTCACAATCCACTGGATAACCATCACTTGGGCTCTATGGGGACCCAATGACTACCCTTCTCTATGTCTCCCCTTTCTACAGAGGTAACCATCCTCTCGCTACCAATTGATAAAGCCGGATTCCTCTATAAAAGTTTCTAGGAACCCTCGGTCGACTGGATCTTTATTACCTGCTGAGAAGTGTAAAGGGGAGAAACAATGTATTCATAACAAAACCCTAGGGGTATGGATGGATTCAACCCTCAGTTTTCAGGACCATACCAAGAAAATAGCAGGCACGTGTTTCGGCCTACTCCAGGGATTGAAACCCCTTCTGGGTTATTTCGACCCGCCCACCAGGCAACTGATTGTTCAGGCGGCCATACTGTCAAGGCTTGACTATGCCAGTTCGCTCTTCCTAGGGGCTAATAAAGCAGAGGTCATGCGCTTGCAAAGGGTCCAAAGTGCGGCTGCCAGAGTTCTTCTTGGACTCCCTAGAAGGCGCCCCACTTCGGGTGTGATTCGACGGTTACACTGGCTGCCTATGGCCAAGCGCATAGAATTCAAAGCTCTCTGCCTGGCCTTCAAAATTCTGAAGCTGTCTTCCCCATGTATTCTGACCGATTTATTGGTACCATACACACCCACGCGCCATCTGCGCTCTATGGGGCTATGCCTGGCTCTTGTCCCGCGGGTAAAACGTCTACGTGCCGGGGGACGATCTTTCCGCAGCCTAGCGGCCAAGCTCTGGAATTCCCTTCCCCTCCATATTCGCAGTCTGGATAACTATCTGACGTTTAGGAAGGCAATCAAAACTCATATCTTCCCTTCGGTTTAGGCTCTAGTTTTCAGTCTCGCTGCAGTCAGCGCCGGGACGCCTCTTTGCTGAGGCAGCTGTTGCGCTCTACAAGTTGGGCTAACATAACATAACATATCAACTTCGCATGAAGCAATTTAAATAGCTCGGAAAGGATCACTGACTCCGAATTCCAAGTTTAGGGGTTTATTACAAAACCAAAAATAACTGAACATACAAGCACCTCAGGACAAGGTTGTAAAAATACAAAGGCACTAATACAAAGTCAATCCTACGAACCAATCTAATCCAATACAACATAAAGAGAATAAGCAATTCCAAAAATACTAAACAGGCAATAACTGCACCAACATCTATATTAGTCTTCATTAGTGGCTGTAAAGGAAATTAATTAATCTATCCCTACACTATCCTAAAGTGACATCCCTACTTAGCATTTCCCAAGCTAGATCAAGAAAAGGTGTCAGCTCGTGAAGACTTCCTAAGAAGTACACTCATGTTGTAAAAGTCAGTCTAAGTCTTCATTCTAAGAATCGATCCCTTCCTTCTACCCTCAAACGGCTCTCTGCTAACTCATCCCGCGAGGCACTGTCCCTAATACAAAATGCACGATTGGTAAACACGCCCCCTGAAACACCTCCTCTGGCCAAGCACCTCTCGAAGGTAATTTTCCACCAAAACTTGTACTCGGTCCAGCGACGGTTGGTGTGTCCTTGGGTCTCAGGCTTCTTCAGCTAAAGAAAATATCAGCTCCCAATTATCGGCATTCCTGTATACTTTGTAACAGGTTTCCTCCCTACCTAACTCCTAAAACAAAAGCGTTATTCTAACTAACGAGAACGATGTCCTTGCACCTGCAACGGAACATGAGAACAGAACAACCTTGCACGCACATGAATTTCGCTGACTACCTCCAAATGAGAGCCTCACCAGGGGAAAATGCATTTCAGGCCTACATAAACCAGCTAACATAAGGAAACGAATAGGCCTTTCTTAGCACGAAGGAGTAAATACTCCATCTAGGCCTTTGACATCAAATTAAACACACATTTAAAATGTTACATCTGTAAGCACTATACTTCACCACATTTAAGCACAATTAATCACCTATACGTGTGCAACTTCAACATGATGCACGTTTAAATCTACTGCATTACATTACATATAAACTACTTCATTAAGCATTTGCAATGAACATTGAGAGTTGCATAATTCCCTCTACATGCCATTTTACGTTTCTGAAATGGCACAACTCATCCTAACATTTCATTTACCACTGATTATTACAACACAGGTTCTAAGATTAACACACATAAGAATATATGCGGGTACGGACTAGTCATGAATATAATGCACCCCTACAATTTTCAGAATATCACTGCGCTCTAACACTGGTATTTGTTTTTGTTTCTTTATACTTGCTTTGTGTTTCCACTTTCTCATATTTTATCGGGCCTTTTCCTGCTTCGTTATTCTTTTTACCTTTGGAGACCTATTGTACCACTTATGTAAATGCCAACTCATTTTTCTCCCCCCCCGCCCCCTCTTTTTTTATCCCTCCTGGCTTATTGTATGTGTTGTCTGAAAAATCATAAATAAATGGGTTTTTTTAGAAACTCTTCCTACTGTTCGCAAAGAGAAGGGTAGCATTGGTGCTGATGACAATTCTTCAGAATATCATTACCAGGAAAAGACAGAATGGAGACACATAAGAACAATGCGTCTGCTGTGAACATTTATTCGATGCATAAAATGAAAATCCTCAACGGCATATGGTTCTAAACTTCAATATTTATGGTCCCAGACCTAGAGCTCAGATCGACTTTTAATCGACAACCCAAATGAGTGAGATCTCTCACACAATACCGTTATCCAAATAAATGAATATGATCTCTCTACTCATACAGTAACAGCAGCCCATAAGTGCTACCTTGTGTGGGGGAGAATGCCTGATGTTTCTGTAGAGCATAGTTCAAAAAAACTGAAAAATGTGCATGATCCCCAAAGTTGCTCACACTATGACCATCACAGCATCATTCATGTGTGCATGTTTTCCTTTTACATAATGTTGGGAAGAAACACGGTGCCTTTTAGCACTCTGAAACTCACATATTATTGTATAAACCCCTATACTCTATAGCTGACTTGCACTTTTTGACCAGTAACTAATTGACGATCACCACTGGCTAACATTTTGTGTGTACACGAGGCAGCAAGTTGCCAGAGCCACACATTGCAGATAACAATATACAGTATCCTTTAACCGACAAACTACAACACAAGCCCTGTTGCAAGTCACTACCGTATACATATTAATTTCACACAGCAGCAGGGAATAACATAGGGTAAAGATGGCAGCCGTCAGCAAATAAATCAATGCACGGATTCCCACTACAGCTGCTGCAGTATCTCTTGCACGGGAACCAGGCTGCACAAAACAACAGCCTTGTGCTAAGTACTGGACGCATGTTTTCTTCATAAGAGATAGATGAAGACACTGAACTACTTCCAAGAGCACAGTTACAAATAGAATCCAGTGCACAATATCCCTCAAGGTACATTCTGCGGAAGCAGCAGCACTTTGATAATGAGGGATGGCTATCACTACAGCAACAATCCAATTCAGAGAAGGCACATTCTAATAGTGCAATAGTCAGTCCAACTATTCCCACCCATGCTATGTCCATGTCAAGAATATACATCTAAGAACTTCAGCACAACTCCCCCTTGCACTCACTATCATATGTATTAGTATAGAACCCCTATTAAACATGTGTTACATCGGAAAGTGCGATTGATCGTTCTTTTAAGTCAAGAAAGATGTCAGTTCTATGGGGATTTGTTGATTTGTAGCAGCGGTATCAGGGAGATAGTTAAGAAAACCAGGAGACTCCATTAAGCTCTAGACCTTGGGCTATTAACTCCCACATCTTTATCATTCTTAACCTCCTTTTGTTTCAAACTTCTCCTTTTCCAAGGGCTGATCTAGTTGGAAAAAGAGGTTATCTCTGCAGAAGGGACCATTTATTCTAAATCCCTGTAGGAGGTTTTAGGTTTTATTGATCACCCCTGTAACAAAGTGTGCCCTACGAGGAAGTGATCTGCTCAATATGTGGTCATGTGTTTATTGATTTATAAAGCAACTTGTGGTTTCACGAATAGCAACATTAAAATATTGTTAGAGCGAATATTGTAATATAGATTTATGAACCAGTCTAGAGGGAAGCTTGACTATTATCTCTCAATGATTTCCACATTTTCTGGCGACAAGTGCATCAGAGACTTTCCTTTTATAACACAAGTGTAAGAAACTGGGTTTTTTGTTGAGAGGATTGAAAGCCCCACTCAAGCAACAACTACAATTCTTGTCAGGGTGAACCACAAAAGTCACTAAATTAACCTGTGCTTAGCCCTCGGGTAGCTTGGCACCAAAGCAGCCAGGTTTAGCTTAGAGGCAATCAGTAAATTATTTATGCAGCATACAAACAGTGATAAAGTGAAAACACAACACAAGAAAACTAATTTAGAAAAATAGAGTAAATGTTAATAAATAAGATGATACCAGAACAACAAAAATCCAATCAGTAGAACCGGAGATAAAGAATTTTAAACTTTACGGGAAAATAGTGCCAAGAAGCAGAAGGAGGCCCTCACTATTATCTGGTTGCATTAGATGTGGGGAAGGAAGTCCTAGGTTCAGGCAAAGTGTGATGGAGTGCGGGTTGGATACAGAGACCAGATTAGTCTGGCTGAAGAGTTATTGCCTCAAGTCCAGCGTGAAGAGTTCCGTTCACATTGGAAAAGGAGGCTTTTGACCTGAAGAGCAAGTCTAGAGTCTCAGACAGTCATAGCGATAGCACGAAGAGCCAGTCATCACTGGAGCTTTGTGCTGGCTGTTTCTGTAACTGTCATTATTGTAGCTCAAAGTGCAGATCTTGCATTGCCAGTTTTTACGGACGATTACTGTCACATTGGCTGTCATCACAGGCAGCAGTCACTTGGCACGAATGGACCCATACATGGTCGCAAAGAGCCCAAACTTCATGGTTTTCACTGTTTTCTTCACTGATGCCAGCCAAGGGTCCAGGACTGCGTGGGGCACCTCTTGGGGCTCAGGACTCACTCCAGCAGAGGCCAGCAGTAGGGCTCCGGCAAGTCCAGTTGGTGTTGGTCAGCTGGGCAGTCGCAGGGAGGCCTCTTGAAGCTTGTTGAGACCTTGTAGCTCACATAGAAGGCCATCTCACTGACAATGGGAGTCACTCTGGGTAGCCTAGGATAAATACAAGCAAGTCCAATCATTCTTCTTCAGACAGCAAGGCAGTCTCTCAACAGCAGGGAAGTCCGTCTACTGATGAATGGCTCAGAGGGTCCCTTTTTTATACCTGGTGCCAAAGTTTGTGTCAGGGAATTCACTATTCTGCCCCCAAAACTGTTTCTGGTCAGTTCTTCCCCTTCTGCTGGTCTCGGCTCCAAACAGTCTAGGGTGACAAAAGACAAGATAGGCCTGGTGTCCGGTTCCTTTGTGTGTGCTGTGGGCTAGGTCCTTTGAACTGTAAACAGGGCATGGTATAGCTCCTCCCCAGTCATCCTGCCAGGAAGACCCTCTTCTAGCTACACCCAGATCCCATTGATTCACTGTCTGGGCTCGATACACATTCCTGATGGGGGAACCATTAACATGTCTGGGCAGCTGGAAACTCCTAGAAAGGACTCAGAAACTTTGGCCAGAAAAAAGCCAACTTTCTAAAAGTGGCATTTTCAGAGTAGTAACTTAATATCCTACTTTACTGTTAAAGCGGTTTTTAAATTACAATTTATTTGAGATGAACAGCATAGCTCTATCTGCTTCCAATCTGAAGTTAGCGCTTATTAAGTGTAATAAGGCAATCAAGTTTTACTCTATGGCACTGATAAGCCTTACAACAGTAATAACACGTCTTTAGGAGTTTTTCACTACCAGGACATGTAAAACTTAAACACGTCCAATTTTTTGAATACCATGCACCCTGCCTTATGAGCCATTACGGTCTGCTTTAAGGGTGGTTTATAAGCCAAAAAGGAAGGTTTAGGCCTGGTAAAGGGTTTATTCTGCGAAATCGAAATGGCAGTTTAAATTTGCACTGCAGGGTGCAGTGGCAGGCCTGACACATGTTATCAAAGGCTACTTAATTGGGTGGCACAATGAGTGCTTCAGCCCACTCGTAACTTTTAATTTACAGGCCCTTGGTACATTTAGTACTAGATTCAAGATTTATTAATTTAATTTGATTTAATTTCATAAATGTGGAATCTAGTACTACATGTACTACATATAGTACTATATACTAGGTATTTACAAGTACATTAATTGTACCAATCAGGTGTAGGCCAATTCTACCGTGTTTTAAGGAGAGAGCACAAGCACTTTACCACTGGTTAGCAGGGACAAAGTGCAGAGTCCTAAAAGTCACACAAACCAGTTCAGCAAAGCAAGACCAAGGAAGGCAAACACTTGGGATGAGGCTGCAGAAAGGACCAAGTCCAACAACAAGGTTTTATTCAATATTCTTTCTCAGTGGTTCAGCTTGATTCTGGAAAAGGACAACCTTTGAGAAAAGGATGAAAAATACATAGAAACCAGATATTAAGAAAACAAGAGCAACACTAGTGTTCACTGTGTCATGATAAGGCAGAAAAGAGGGGCAGACTTCCTGGATCTGTCAGTTCCTGTTTTCTGACAGGTTATAGATTTCCATGACATCTGCACACTGTAAAGTCAGGATTTCAGATGTAATCATACATAACATGTTTGATAGCATTATTCTCTCAGAAGGTTATTAGCATGGATTCCTGGGTGTCCTACGATTCAATCCAGGGTGGTGGTTTGGTGATCATAGGATGCAGTGCAATTGATTTGTGTCTCTATGATACAGCACAGCTGGATAGGTTCATGTCCCTGTGATACAGTGCAGCATAGTGAAGTAATATTCTTAGGATGCCGTGTATTGTGGTGGGCGTTTCCCTATTGTTCAGTGTTGTGTCATGACTTTTGATCTGGTTTACAGTTTGGAGGGTGAAGTAGTGTCTGTTGAGATGGTGAAAGACATTACTACTGCCATCCCAAGGGTACTCCACCTGCCAAATTTAGTGTGTTCATCCGGCCCAGCGATTAGCTCAGTTCCTTTCAATGTACTAAACGTTTGGTGAACATCCGCCATCAGTTTTAACAGATGCAAACCAAACTTTTTTTGTTTTTCAAAAACAAACTCATAAAGTGTAAGTTTCGATTTGAAAACAACAAAACAAATTGCGCATCATCCTGGGAGGTTTCTCCTAGGGTGTGGGCGTATTTATTATTTTTTTCCTGTCCCTCATCACCAGGGTTTTTTTGGTGGTGATGGGCAGGAAGAAAAGGCATTACACCATCCACCGGAATAAGGTGCATGGTGTAATGTGTGGTGTAATGCATACCAACAAAACATGCTCTGCTGTATTCTTGGGACAATAGCCCACCACTCTGCACTACGTTCTGAGAAACTTAACTCTATGCTCCCTAGGAGTACAAAGGGCCCGAACTAGAGTTATGCAGACGGGGTACTCCATCGCAAACACAACAGAGCTTCTGCCTGCCAAACCCTTGGGCTGGCCACCTCATTTAGAGACTGACAGACCTTTAGTATGCCATAGTTAGCATTACATATATGAGGTTATAAGCAATGCATGGCTGGGGCACAACCTACTGGTTGGAACAGACATGTTGTTACTCAAAAAGGACTGCATTCATAAAACATGGATTGTTTAGTATTATAGTCTTCTTAATGGCTTCAAACGTTAAAATATGGCACATAATTTATGTTAGATACACACTATAAGGTTGCCTAATAATTAATTTGAGTGCTGCGATTCAACATTTCAAGACATTTAGGGGCAGATTTACAAGCCCCTTGCGCCACTTTTGCGTCACTTTTCCCATGTTAAAAGTGACGCAAGAGTGGCGCAAGGGGCTTGTAAATCTGCCCCTTAATGAGTGCATTATGAAAAATAATGCATTTTGCTCACGATCTAGTTTGAAGCTATTGTATTTTTATGTGTTTAAATGTTTTGATTCTATGGATTATTTTATCTGAAGGCAATCAATAAAAATAAAATGAAATGTAATAAGGACGGCGCCACAGAGTACTAATTTGCCTGTTTTGAAATGCTGAGTGCACTATCTCCTCTGCCAACCTTTGAATGCAGCCCTGCAGTGTTCTTCGTGTGTTCTGTCGGGTTTCACATCACATGCACAGGTGGGTGGGGATTTATTCTTGTGCCATCTAAGGCGTAGATTGACATAAAGCTGTGCACTTGTAGCTTACGATCATGCGAGTGATGGGGTATGGAATATGAGCTGGCTGCATAATGACCTGTCTCCTTTCTCAGAGGCAGTCAAATGTCCATACACTGGCCAGTGGAATGACGAGGGAGATGGCAACTTTGAGTTGGCCTATGGCAAGCATGGATGGATAGTTTTATTTTTAGAAGAATGGGCTGTGCAGTCTTACATTTGACGTGAGCCACTCAAACAAAGAAATGGAACCGCAATTCAGTGACTTCTCTCTAGGAAGAAGGTGGTCCATATTTGTGAACTTACTAAAGGTCAGAAGAGAGCTAGGGTCGTAAACACGTGCCTCTCAGTTTGATCTGTCCATGGTAGAAGCAAAAGGTGAAATCTAGAAGTTCAGCATCAACTGCATTACATATTAAAGCAGGAGGCAGCAAAAGTAGAGAATTACAAAATGTCCAGCACTAACAAAGTGTGTAAGCAAATGCAAAACTGCCAGGGTAAACCCACTCTAAGGCCCTCATACGAGTTTCCGCATTTAGTTGATGGGATATACCAGAGGAAACCTCTGGATGGTTTCCCCCCACCTAAATCCAGAGAATACAACTTATTTCCTCCGGTATGAGAAATAACAGGTGGTCCTAGGAATACTCGTTCCAAATTATCGTGTTTTTCCCCATTGCGCACATCATAACGGACCAAAATGAGTACTCATTTACCATGTAACTGGATCAGGTGGTAAGTGTGTGCTGGGGCTACCTGCGGTTGTTGTGGACGTGCAGGTAGGAGGAGGGCAGACCAGACGAGTGGGGAGCATTCACCATTGCCCCCTCCATGCAAAGTTGGAGAGCGGATATGGGCTTGCTCAGCAGCTGTCTGCAGTCCCCTACACTTGTGCTTCATGGTTCAGCTCACTGTCTGAGTGTGGAATTATCGTGTCTGGAATTTGAGGACATAACTATCCTGGGCTTGGAGACACTGGAACAATTTGAATAGCCCAGGGCAATTTCTGAGGAGGGTACCTTTATCTCTAGTCACCTACAATATCGTTGGCAGCTATTAGAGGTTTCTTGCGGGCAGATGCCTGGTTACTTACCGGTATTATTCATTACTCCAAGTCCTTGTCTTCCTCATCACAGTCCTGAGTTCCCGTCCCCCTCTCTTCTGTCCCCTGATTGTGATCTTGCTTGGTTATTTCAGGAAGTGAGGTACTTGTACTCGGAGAGTACAGGGGCCATCTTGGAATGGGAAGGGAAGTCAAATTTGGTGGGTAGGTTCTGCAGAATAGAGTTAACTCCGATGTGAGGATTGTGAGAGGAAGACTAAGGAGGAGGTAATGACCTCTAGATACAAGATTAGTGTATTACCATATTGGTTGTAGCCTGTTCCAGTGGCGAGTCAGTCTCAGCGAGTTTCCTCCTTTCTCCTTCATACCTGATATATGGTTGGAGAGAAATTTGATCAGGAAGAAATATGTATGTCTCTTTGTCAAAACAGTTGGTACATACATGCACTTCATGCCCAAGTACTTAGTAAGTATTTTTCACCATGCCAAGCCATTACTTTTGACTTCATTGTCCAGCAACTGATAATTAAACTCGTATCTTTCTGTGAAACCTGCATTCTTTCATGATAAGGAACACAACTTAATTGTTACATGCAGTGTCTCTTCCACAACCTTTAGTTACTCTGCTTCTTTAAGGGAGCGATAACAACAGGTGGGGCCAATGCCACCTCACGCCCTCCCCCACCGCTATCCTCCAGAAGCATCTGCAGAACTTAGATAAGGGACCATGGCAGCTCAGCTTGCCTGATCTTATTAAAGAGGACAGGCGGTCTGAGATCCTATCTGTGCACTTAAGTAACAGGAAGTTTATAGCGGCTGGAGCTGTGACAAAAAGAAAGGAAGATAACAGATGAGATCAATCAGGACAGGCTGCTGATGAGATTCAGTGGGTGCTCAAAAATGACTGGGCTGCATCAAAGGCAGAGCTTAACTTTCTCTGCACAGCAGCTCTCATTTGGGCGACACCTACTCCTGACAGAGCCCACACCGAAACAATCATTGGCAAAGCCAATAGGCCTGGCTTTTGAATGTATTCATACATAAAACAAACACATGCAGGCAGAGCAACAGAAACACATGATTTCATGCTCACAGCAACCACCACAGCTACAAGTAGTCATGTACACAGCTTACCAGTCACCAGACACCTTTGAACCCTGCCAGTATACAGTGACTGATGCACACAGGAAACAGGAGCGAGGCGGGATTGAACACAGATCAACAGACATAGAGACACCCATGCACATAGATCACCCAATATAAATAGACCAAAAGGCAGACAGACACTCATGAACTCAGACCAACAGATATATAGTCACAAATGAGCAGCAAATAATAAACAAGCAGGCATCTTTGCACTTAGTCCATCAGGTATATATGAACATATGCAATCACTGCCAACAATGCACACACGTACAATACACAGAGAGGCACAGATTTACACAGACAGTACAGACACATACTAATGACATTTCATGTGGACTATTAAGTTAGGTCCATCTTCAAAGTACTGAGGAGGATGTAGAAAAAGGGGGGCAAGGAACTTGGGAAGAAAGGATAAAACAAGAATAAGAAATGGAAGGAAGGAACCGTAAGGGCTGAATGGAAAATGAAATAGAAAAGCAAGTGTGACTGGTGAGATGTTCTTAAGGAAAGATAAAGTGAGAAAAACATGTGAACTAACATTTTGGTTAAACAAAAAGGGGAGTCGGATTAAACAAGAATTGACATTGGCAAAAGTTTTACTTTGTTTAATGGCCAACACAGAGAGACACCGATACAGGCACACATGGAGAACGTACACGCAGACACATTTGTGTGGACAAGAAACATGCAGACAGGCACACATGCACAGCATTTGAATGTGCTGGGAGTTGTACAGTCTGGGGGTGCAAAGCAGTGGTACTGGAACCATTTTCAGAGTGGGGGTGCTGCCATCAATGTTACATCACAGAAGTCATAGTAAGTGTGAAAAATGGAAGTGTCACACTGAAAGGAAGACAACTCAGGGTAAGATTTCCAGTCTTCTTTAATACGTCTGATCACACAGCTTCCCGGCAGCAACTGCCAGTGCCACAGCATTCCATGTTCCACGCAGGGAACGCAAGAAAGGAATGCAAAGATGTGGCACGAGATCCCGTGATCCCAACATCCCCCCCTTCCTTCACATAAAAAGAAACAAGAGGATGATGAGAACATTCTTATCAACATAAAGAAACTAAAACAAAATAAGTTATACAGATGACAGGTAAGTAAATAAATCGAGAAAATAGAGAAAATTCAATGCCTAACATAGTCCCGGAATCTAGAGGGAACAACCCTTGACCTAGATGAGGTTGCTCGGGGAACAACCTCCCTGACAGGAACAGAAACCTTTGAACTTCCCCCCATGAGAGGCGGAGCCGTGCAAGGAGTGTAAACCCCAAATTTTCCTTTCACAAACTCAGCTTTTGACTCCGGCACCACTGAGACAGCACACTTGTTCCAGATCTTCCCATTCTCCAACACAACAACATGCTCTCTTACTTCTCTCACTCTAACTGGATCAGAAAACCGAGAGGATCCCTTGCGAACAAGAACAGGTTTCTTTATTCTCACCCAGTCCCCTTGACGTACTGGAGATGCCCTGGCACAATCTGATGCATACCTGGCTTGGGCGGCAGCCCTGACATCAGCTACCATGCCCAGCCTCTGCAGATCCACCTCCTTTCTTGACATCCAATCTTTGTTGAGCTTTGAACCTGCAACCCTACCCCTTAGCAAAGTGAAAGGAGACACGCCAGTACTCGAATGAGGGGCGATTCTCATTGCCCACAACATGTTGGAAATCGCCTCCTTCCAGTGCAAACCGTTGACAAAAGCTAACTGTAACTGATCCTTGATCACACGGTTAAAGCGTTCAACTAAACCGTTACTGCAAGGATGATAGAGAGAGGTGAGGATATGCTTGATGCCATGCACTTTCAGAAATTCCTGCATTTCCACAGACACTAACTGAGTCCTGTTATCAGTCACTAACTCCTCTGGAAAGCCTTCCCGAAGAAAAACATCCTTGAAGAAATTATTGACTGTTGCAGAATTTACACCATCCACAAACCTGACTTTTGGCCACTTAGACATGTAGTCGATCAGCACCAAAGCGTATTTGGGAGAACTACCCATACCACCAAAAGGACCAGCAATATCGAAGGCCAACTTACACCAGGGTGAGTTTTCCACAACTATGGGTTTGATGGGAGAGGGATAGGTTACTTGAGTTTTGTCACTCAAGACACACGCACCACAATCACGAACACAGTGTTCAATGGACCTATCAACTCCCGGCCACCAGAAATCCTCCCGAACCCTCCGCTTCATGGCACGAATGCCCAGATGACCTTCATGGGCCAGATCCAAAACCTTCTTGCGCATGGTCATAGGCACAACCAACAAACCATCTCTACGCAGAATCCCATCAACAAGGGACAACTCGTCACATATTCTCTTGAAGGGAATCAGTTCAGGAATCAAATCCGAGTTGTTTGGCCAGCCATGAACCACAAAGTCAATTACCTTCCTAATCTCTATATCTTCAGACAAAGCCAACTTCCAATCAATTTCAGACAGAGCAGCTCCTGTGTCAGCTACCCCACTAACAGCACACACCATTTCTAAATCCTCATCCACAGAGTCAAAAGCAGACTCAGACAGTGGTAGCCTAGACAGGCAATCAGCTACGTGATTCTTCACTCCAGGCACGTACTCCAAACGATAATTAAATTCATTTAACCTGTACTGCCACTTAGCTATACGTGGAGTGGCCCTGCCACCACCCCTGGTGGTGAAAAGATCTACCAGTGGTTTATGATCAGTCCTCAGAACAAACTCATTGCCCCATAAAAAATTGCGAAAATACTGTACACCCCCCCACAGAGCCAGGGCTTCCTTCTCAATTGTAGAATAAGTGCTCTCCGATCCATGAAGTGCTCTAGAAGCAAAAGCAATGGTCTCCTCCCTATTGTCAGATCTTTTCTGCATAAGAACAACGCCAAGACCCACATTGCTCGCATCGGTGGTAACAATGCAGCGATCATTGATATTAAATAACTTAAGTGAGCGTGCCTGCACAATTGCTTCTTTCAACAACTTGAAGTCATAAGCACATTGGTCTGACCATACATGCTTCACATTCTTCCTTAGAAGCTCACGCAAACACACTGTCCTATCAGAGAAATTAGCCACAAATTTAGCATAATGCTCCACTAAGCCAAGAAAGGAACGAAGCTGGTCTTTATTTTGTGGTTCAGGTGCATTTTGAATGGCATCAAGAAGTTTAACTTTGGGTTCTACTCCTTTCTCAGAAATGTGGTGTCCAAGGTAGTCCACACCATCTTGGAAAAATGTACACTTGTCTTTTCTTAATGTTAAACCACTAGACTTGACAATGTCCAAAACTTCCTTGACTCTGGAATTGTGCTCTAATTCTGTTTTACCATGAATCAAAATATCGTCTTGGAAAAACATGACTCCTGCAGTGTTCTTAAACAAGCTTCCCATGAGACGCTGGAACACTGCAGAAGCCGATGCCAAACCAAACGGCATGCGTACGTAGCGAAAGGCACCTTCCGGTGTCACAAAGGACGTGAGATGTCTCGAGTCCTTGCACAATTCTATTTGATGGTAAGCAGAGGAAATATCAAGAGAAGAAAAATACTTTGCACCCTCTAGTGTAGACAACATTTCATTGATGTTAGGCAGGGGTTGGCGGTCCACCCATATGCAAGAATTTAGGTCGCGCAAGTCCACACACATTCTAAGAGACTTGTCAGCCTTGCGCGCCAAAACAATGGGGGACAACCATTCAGACCCCTCAATGGGCTCAATTACACCCATGGAACACAATCGCTCAAGTTCCTGTTTGAGCTCACCACGCATACTAAGAGTACCTTGCGCACTTTATGTGCAACAGCTCTTGCACCCTCCTTCAAAACAATGCGGTGCTGAAAACCTTTGAGTTTACCCAATTCACCATTAAAGATCTCTGGGTACCTTTGAATCCAATCACTCTTAGATAACGATTCTGCAGTAACCTTATGCACAGGGGTAACCTCAGGAAGATTGGAGTAAAATTGTTTGGCTTCGTGTTTCGATAAAACCATGTCCGGATGATTGGGGTCTAGGATGATCCCCAGCTCCCCCTGCTCCTCCCATCCCAATAAATTCGCACCTTTATTCACAATGTAAACAGTACCTTGTGTTAAATCCCCCTTGAATTCCAACTTGCACTCAAACTTGCCAAGAACCTCTACTCTTTTACCACCATAAGCAAAGATTTTTATGTTAGACTGAACAACAGGAATGTTGCCCAATCCCTCAAAGTCTTTGGCATTGATGAGGGTAAAAGGAGAACCAGAATCAGCCAGAAACTTTATACTTCTGCCGTTTAAATTTATGGCACACGCAGGGGATTTTCTTTTATGCAGTTCAACAATGGAAGCAATTTCCACCACACCATCCAATTGAGTAGAGGAAGAAGACAACATCAACAATTCATAACTTTCATTATCATTCCCATAGTCAACATTATCTTCTTCAATAGCTTTCACAGTTCTTGACTGCCCCTTATGTGCAACAGTAGCCTTGCACATACGTGCCAAATGCCCTTTCTTACCACATTTGAAGCAAGTTTGATTAATAGCAAAACAAAATTTAAAATTGCCCAGATGAGATCTGCTCCCACATCGGTAACAGGAGAGGTCAGATTTTTCAGATCTTTCAAATTTCGGTTTAGGCAAACTGGATGCAGATGGAGAAATGCTAGGTATGTTTGTGTTGGTTCCTTTTGTGGGTTTACTTGTAGGTTTGGTACTGACTAATTTGACTTCGTTGGATGACGTAGACCCACTCATCTCTTTCATGCATAGTTGAGAATGCTCAATACTTCTAGCTAAAATGAGAGCAGTTTCTAGATCAGGGTCTTCGGAAGTTAAAAGTTTCTCCTGAATCTTTTTATTGCAAGTGCGCTCAATTAGCTGATCCCGGGTAATTTCGTCTCTGAACTCCCTATAATTACAGGTGACAGCTAGGGTTCTGAGGGCAGCTACAAAATCATCAATGGATTCGCCAGGGATCTGAGCACGTTGCAAAAATTTGTGACGCTCCAGTACAATATTTCTCTTGGGATTAAATCTCTTATCCAAAGTTTTAATAAGTGAGGCATAATCATCAACAATTAAAGAGTCACCTTCATCACCACTACTGACACATGTTCTTACAAGTTCTAGAGGTAAAGTCTTTAAAATGCTTCTTCCCTCAGCACCCAAATTGTATACTAGTAAAGCTTTTTTTTTCTTTGACGTGAAGGTATCTCCATCAATCGCCTCAAGATAGGCATCAAATGTTTCTTTCCACTGTTGCCAAATAACAGGAGGAGTGCCGGGTGACTGCAAAAAGGGAGGTGGTGCAATTACACGATCCATAGAATGACCTTGCGTGGGTGAGTTGCTGCCACAAGTCACCACAACAAGAAATTATGTTGCAGGATAAAACAAAAAAATTAAAATAAATAAATAAAAAAACACATTTTTTTTTTAATAGGTGAATGGGAAAGTATACTAACAGTATTTAGTGTCCCAATATATCTAAAGAGAATAAGGTGTGCACATCACCGACATGCCCATGAAGAGAATGTTGCCACAATACATGACACGCTGACTGGGTATGTGCGTCAGTTTTGCGATGAATGTGTACACCAGGATGATCACAAGGAGTGCGTGTCACCGTTGAGAATAACACAATGTCACTGGTTGACACACTTGATTTTACACTAATCCCTTTGGTTCATCTGTTGCAGCTTGGCCCAAGATAAGAAAGCCACTTTAAATTTGTACGCGTGCCTACAGTTGCAAGAGAAACGAAGCTTCAACAAAGAGAAAATGGAACGCGCTTGATTTATGCGCAGATTGCCATAACAGGAGCTTTAATTTGTCAATGTGGCACGCGCCGGTATGCGCGACAGAGCTTTAATCTGACAATGTGGCGCGCGCCGGTATGCGCGCCGGTTGCCACAACAATGAAAGCTCACTTGCAACGCGTAACGTCTAACGTAATGCGTGCTGACACATGCGCTGTTTGTCCTAGCAACAGTAGCCCTCCTTTGAACAGAGAGGCGCGTGCTAGGGTGATGCGCACCGGTACACGCTCCGGCCGTCACCACGCACTGTCTTCCACTCTGAAAAACACCCTAAAATGTCCAAAATCTCACCAGAACCTTCACTGGAGATGCGACTTGCAGGGCAAACAATAACCAACATCCGGGTGTTCACCGAAGACACTTCAAAGACGCTCGAGCGATCCTCTTCACAGGGCTCAGCAGACTTGGATTTGAAGAGGATGAAGGAACAAACACGATGTCGAGCAAAAGACGGTGGGAAGACTGTGGACCAGACAACTCGTCGCCAATGAAAGGAAGACAACTCAGGGTAAGATTTCTAGTCTTCTTTAATACGTCTGATCACACAGCTTCCCGGCAGCAACTGCCAGTGCCTCAGCATTCCATGTTCCATGCAGGGAACGCAAGAAAGGAATGCAAAGATGTGGCACGAGATCCCGTGATCCCAACACACACAAAGAACAAGTGTAGCAAACGAGCCACTCCTGTTCAGCACGTGAATGGTAAGTGTGTAATATGTGTCTGGTGGTGCATTTTAGAGCACAGAGCCAAAAATATGTAACTAAAGTATGGTGTGGTGACACATTGTCATTTACAGACCGCCCATTTTCCATTGAAATGCCCACTACGTTTGCACAGATACGCAGTTTTGCTGTTAAAACTATATAGAGCACAAATGATAATGTATGGAAAACCGGTTTCAGGGAATAATTAACATTTGCTCAACACCAAGTAAAGTGTCTTGAGTCATTTGATCCTATTAAAATCTTTGTTTCCATCAGACCTCAGAATTAAAAATATGCCTCATTTGTGCTTTCTGTGGTTCTGATAAATTTGAACTATTTGTACAGTTAGTGTACAGGTATTTAAATGTTGTTGTGAGCTAGAAATGAATGACTTATTACTGCCTTTCTTTTCATACTCCCTGTACCCCAGCAATATTGTCACATAGTTCACTTTACAAAATCCTCTCACTTTGCAGTCAGAAAAAGAAAGGTAAATAGCAATATCCCTTTTAAACGTTTAAGCAGATTCTTTTCCAGAAGACATAGCCTGACATTTAATTCCTGTCTTTGAAGGTATTGCAAATGTGGTCAGATAAAAGCAAACTTTAAAGGCACTTTAGTGCTCATTCTCTTCCTGAACTTCAGCATGGTTATTCGGGGAGTTCTACAGCACCACCCGCACCAGTGCCTATGGTGCAAATGAGCAGGAGGAGTTTGCTTTCTTTGAGGGTATGTTTGCAGCTCCTGGGCTCAGTGCAAGTATGAAGGAGATGCTTGGTAACTGGGAATGTGTATTTCAATGTGTCTTTAGAATGCAATGGAAGTGTGTGCCCATGGGTTAATATACCTCAAGTGGTGCTGATCTGTGTGCATGCATGTACTTGATAGATGTTTGGGCAGTCTGTGCTGCAGTGTGCATCACTGACCTCTTGGTCAGTATCATTGCTCTCCCCCCGTTCAGCTCCACTGTGGAGGGACTGCCCTCTGAGCCAGAGCTCCATGCCAGGTAGGTGTTGGGGGCCCTCCTTCACCCACAGGCTCCTTGCTGCATCTCATCCCTGGTGGTCTAGTGGAAGAGCACTCTGCTCTTCTGCCATTCCGCTCTGCTTTTCGGTGCCCGTTTTTCCCTTTTTGCTCGCTCTGTTTTTCTCTTTCTCTTGCTGCTCTTTATGTTTTGCCCTTCTCTTTTGCTCTTTCTATTTTTCTCCTCTCTTTTGCTCTCTCTGTTTTGCCTTTGCTCTTTTCCCATAACTCCCCGCACTGCTGCCCCCGCGGCCCCTCTCCCCCAGCGTGTCGCTCCCACCGGGTGCAGGGTATTTAAAAAGTAGGCCATATACTTGTAAGCTTTATATGTCCTGGTAGTGAAAAACTCTTAAAGTCATTTGTATTACTGCAAGTCCTACCTCTCCCATAGGGTAACATTAGAGTTACCTTATTAAATTTAATGAGCTGTAACTTTCAAATGGGAACAGGTAACCAGTTAATGTTTGGTGTATTTGGAAATGTAATGAGAAATCCTTTCTTATGGCAACGTCAGATTCTTAATTACAATTTTGAAAATGTCACTTTTAGAAAGTTGGCATTTTCCTGCCATAGCCATTTGGTGCCTGCAGCCTGTCTCTGGGTCACTGTAGTTGACAGTTGGGCTTTGTGTATTCCTCCTAGACAGCCACACAGTAGAGAGCTTAGGTGTGCTTGGATGGGCCATCACTTGTAAGATTGGAGGAAGGAGCTGGGCACAGCTCTACTTACACTTGAATAGGCTGTGTCCTACCTCCAATAAAAGGGTTGCATACCCCCTGTAGTTAGTCTAGAGCCGTGGCCAGGACTGCTGGACATCTGTGCATTTCCAAGTGGAAAATCCAGAAGCTTCTCACACTTCAAAGGCAGAACTGGGTATAAATATTGGACTTCGGAAACCAACTCTTCAGTACACTTCTGGACCTGTGGATACTCTGCAAGGAAGAAGAACTACTGTTTGAAGGTCTGCTGCCCTACTGTGCTGACCTGCTGCTCCCTGCACCCCTTCCTGAGTGAGAAGGACTGGACGTGCATCTGTGAACCCAAGATCACCAGAGTGACTCCAACGGCTAGTTGGCTGGCCGCCTGACTTGAGCCTCAGGGACAGAAGGATCCAACAACCTTGACCCCAGCACCTGGACTCTGCCATCTGTGAAGCAGTACCACTGCAGCCCTGGACCCTTGGAAGTGGGCCTAAGGTGCTCCGCCAGCTTCTATGGATCCAATGGAACCAACACATCTCCTCTGCTGCATGGCGCAACCCTGAGCAGAACCGATGCATTGCTGCCACTGCATGGATTGGCTCTGTCGCAAAGACCCGCATTGCATTGTAGCCCGTCTCCATATCAGAAGAACTGCTGTAGCGCATTCTTGGCACAGGCCCTCGCATCCTTTGTCGACAGCAGCCTTGACGACAATGCTGGACTCCTGAGCACAGCCTTGCAGGTCTTCAGGACCGACCATTGCCATGTCTGCACAACGCATCCTCAAAGACAGACGTGGCATCCAAGCCCTCATCGACACCAAAGCCTTTCCACACCTAGAAAACTGAAGCATCGGTTTGGCTGCGTGACACATCTTCGACGCTGATCCTCACAATGCTCCGCAAACCAGGTTTTAAGGTACTTTGTTCAGCTGGCATAACTGGCTCCCTATAGCCAGCCCACACTCCATCGCAGTCAGCCTGCACTTGTGACTTTACCCAGTCCGGCGCGAGCAGATGTCCACAGTTGGCACTTTGTGCTTTTTGGTGCTATTTGTACTGAAATCTTCAAAGTTGAATATCTCCAGTTCTGCTGATTAGATTTTTTTCATTTTGGTCCTGTTTTATTTATTAAAAATTACGCTATTTTTCTAAACTGACATGGGACCCTTTTGTGGTGTGTTTTCACTATATTACTGTTTGAAGTGTTGGCACAAATGCTTTGCACATTGCCTCTGAATTAAGCCTGCCTGTTCTGTGCAAAGCTACCCGAGGCTTGAGCACAGATTAATTTACGGTTGCTTGTGGCTCCATCCTGACAAGGACTGTGTAGGGTTTCACCTCCCTCAAGCAGTAGCCTAATTTCCTACAGATGTCATATACCACCAAACAGGGGGTAGATGGACACATATTCTTGCTTGCATTAGGACCCACAGGACCCTTGCTTCACCCCTGTTAGGAGCACAGCCCTACCAGCCTACAACTGTGTACAAACAGAGAGTGATTTTTCTAGAACTGTATTTGGGTGACCAATTGTCATGTAGTTCCTATAGTACCCCTGCAGGACCTGCGCGTTTGGATAACATAAACTGTGGGCTTGGTGGCAGACTGGCTCTGTGCACCCCCACCATGTATGTTAGCCGGATTTGCATTAGCTAGCTCACAGTGCCACTAGAATCTCCTCTTATCGGGGAGAGATTAGTTCCTGGCAACCTTAGATCATGACAACCTTGATCCCTCAGAATCGTGGAAACAATGTACAACTTTTCGCTCAGTCACTCGTGCTTACTTATTCGGTTTGTCTCAGAGAGTTACACAGAATAAACAGTCTGGGCGTTTCAATAAGTATTTATTCAACAGTTGTTATTCTAGTGTAAAATATATGTGCTGCAGCAACCAGCAGACAATAGCAGAGATATATTATCAGCAGTACAATAAAAGTGAAGGGATAGTACAGTTCTACCATATTGCAAGAATCATGAATACATACATGAATATAAAAAGCATTATGAAAAGTGCGCGTACTCCTACGATGCCTAACTAGATGTACCTAAGTGTACCTAGCATGTGTGTAGGTCTAAAAGCCTAAGAGCCAAGAATCCTTCTAGGATTTAGTCAAACCTGAATAGAGAGAGTGTGGGACCCCGTCCTGCTCTCGAGTTGGACACCCCGCAAGGGCTGTGTTAGACCGCTGTCAGCTGGAGCGACTGCATACAGGAGCCTCAGCGTCTCTGGTCAGTGTGTCAGCATGGAAGTCTCGGTTCCCTCTTTCTTACCGTGGCAAGATGTGGTGTATTTATACCCTAAAGTGTCTTGTCCCTCAGTATGGTTTGTATTGGTCTTTTTTAGACATGAGGAAGACGTCAGGGGTGAACTTTGTACATACATATTATGCGGGAGATGTAGCTGGTCAATGCTCATGCATAATTTATGAGTACATCGTAGGCCTGTGTTCGGGAAAAACCCTGCAGTGTTCTAACCACAGACTAGATAACGTTCAACCCTCAGAGTTCGTTGTGTACTGTAGGGAACTAATGTAGGTGAAAGATCATTCCTATATTAGGGCATAGGAGATCATGACTATAATAGGGCATAGACGATTATGACCATAATAGGGCATATACGAGTATGACCATAATAGGGCATATACGATTATGACCATATACGGCATATATGAACGTGTCTATATTAGGGCCTCTATACGAAACGTAACACCCACCCCACTTTCGAATTGGATGACAATGACCATACTTAAAATCTGGACAATTTAAAATTCTTTCTTAAAAACAGCTAAAAACATGGTTTTAAAAGGCTATTCTTTAGTTGCCACTTGAAAAAGTCAATTCTGTCTCACTTATAAAAGTTGCATTACTACAAGCAGAAGAAGGCCATTCTTTCTCAAGTGAAAAGTGTCAATTTAGGAAATGTCCCAAATTTAGTTCGTTTATTTATGAAATGAAGTGGAGAAGCCGAATTCTTTCCCAGGACGCGATGAGCCAATTCAAGATTAAGTGTCCTGGCTGGGAGATACAGCATTATCGGTGTTAGCTACTGCAGACGACAAATCCAACACCTCACAGAGAACGTCAATCGCACATAGATGGAATTCAGCACTGCCAACAGTCGGTGCTGCGGCAGCTTGTGCGGCAGTTGTTACCTGAGTGCCTGTGGAGGAACCACCTAACCCAGCAGGAGCAAACGGCACCTGTGGATTCTCAAGCAATGCGTTCATCAGAATTGGAAGACGCTGGGGACAACGCAGAGCATGGGCCTTTAGGGGGTCCAGCATAGCATCCATGTCCGGAGGCGTATCTGATGGAAACGTTAGACAGAGATCCAACGAGCATTCTTCTCCGCAAAACAGGCATCGAAGAACAGGTAAGATGCAGTCTACCCAGACTGGTCTAAACGATAGAAACCAAGAGGCGTTCAGTTCTCTTAGGCAAGGTATACCCAGAAGCTGCACCATGCGTTCACGGTATTTCCGCTCCATGAATATGTTCGCCATTTCCTTGGAAATTGGGCCGTCCATTGCGTAGCAGTAAGATTACAATCAGGACTCCTGCAATTAGGAACAGGATAAGCGGGAGACCTCCAAAGACGCTTCCAATACGGAGTGTATAAAATTTGGGATTACTCTGAGGACTGTCTGAAAGGTACCTAATTGTCCTGACCCTATGGTCTTAAATAGGTGTATAATACCGCTCGTATCAGACATGTTAAAGATACGACCCACCATTTCTGCTAAATGAAAGGGGCAGTTTGTAAGTATAAGCGCCTGTATCTCAGTCGAGGTCCTTGCAACTTGAAGTTCAAAGGTTTCTCGAGAGGAGGTTTAGGGCACGGGTTGCTGTAAAAGCCTGGCTTTCAGTCTGCTCAAAGTATCAAATTGTATAAAGGAAACATTCAACGAAGGCCATAACGGCACCTCCCTGACTGTGTTCAGTGGCGGAAACAATACTTGCATACAGCAAGTAACCCTGGAGTTAACAGTGACCAGATAGGCGACGCCCGGAAGCATCCCACAGCAACCTTGATCGTTTAGCATCAAGTAACTCCCATTCGAGAGCAGCTGGAAAACCGGCATGATCATGGCCGCTGGGGTCCCTGACATGTGACACGATAAGTTCGCTACCGAACCACTACATGCCCCGTGCAGAGAAATATCCTGACACATGAGAGAACCGCTTAAAGCGTTCTTGCAGTTTGTACCACTCAGATACACTTCTCGATCCCCATTCCGGCATCGATATCTATATGGTAACTCCCAAGTTTCCTTAATGTAACCCTTACCCATTTTTTCATATTTGCCTGCCTGCTTCTGCTCAATAGGCAATAGTGAAACTGAAACGTAGTGACCGGCAGAGTGATTTGGCTATGAATTAGCCATTCAGTTGATGGTAATTCGGCTACAGTGAATGGTAACCTTTCCAGTTTCTCAATACGCAGCATTGTATATTTGGCTCCCCTTTGTGCCATTTCTGTCTGTTTATCAGTTAGATTGCATTCTGAAAACAGAGACGTGGTGTTTATAAAACGCCAGGGCACATAGCCTGCACGCAAAGATTGCAGCGTCCAGCTTAACATCATAATAGAACGTAATTGGGATTGCCCGTATTGTAACAAGTCCAGATCTTGTTCTAATATGTCGATTGCCGAAGACACAGTGTTGCCTAAGGAGTAAATCCTGGAGGTCAAAGTTGTTAACCCATTATCCACTACAGCTAATGCCTTCTCTAGGTTAATACAGTCTATTTCCCATATTCTTTCTGCGGCCTCCTGTTGGGATATTTTCCAGTTTTCATTATAATAGGCGTAAATGCCAGCATATATGAAACGTTTCTGACGTGTTTTCCTTGGGCCTGACAAGAAATCCCTAAGGTCCACATCAGGTGTGAGTAAGGTCAAGTGATGTTTCACTTTGGTGAGTGTTGAGGTCTCTAGCCAATCAAGGCACAACTTCCCAACACTATAGGATGTCACTACCCCTGGGTGTTGTCTTTGTACATAGCGTGTATCTAGCCTACTGATACTAAACCCCTCGGTTATACCTAGGAATCTCTGTTGACATGTGTTTGTGTCAATGGGCCAAATCAGCCATTCTGTCCAATTGGGATCTGACCTGTTGTACTGGAGAATGTCATCTAATCCTACCCCATGTGTAGTTGAATTCTGCCCCCCACCCACCTGTGATGGTGCTGGAAGTCCAGGTGTGTTCATTTCCTTGTTCTTGGCTAATCCAAGACAGGATGTCTGTTGCACAGTGTCATTTAGAAATATCATCTGCTGTGGAATGAGGCATGCTCTAAAAAGCGCTTCTGTTCCCTGGACCTGCCAGTCCCTCGAACCCCAGATTGATTTTAAATCTATAGTGTCTTTCCATAGGTCGAAACCCTGTGTAGACAACTGGGCCATAAAGGAAGCAGAGTAAATCTGTTTGGTGTTAGTCAACATAATTTTCTGTGCTGATATTGTTGCCACTTTATAATAAAATGACTTCGGGTCAGATGTGTTGAACCCTGAAAAGTATGTGAATTTCTGTGCAAAGGTTTGCGAACTACCTTTTGGAGGTGTTGGGCAGTGTTCCCACTGGTGGTATTCAAATACATTTCTAGGTGTTATGGATTTGTGCAAGAAATGATGACCATAATGTTGGTAACAGTTAACCCTGGGCATAATACTTTGCTACGCTCACGAAGCATGCAAAGTTTGTGCTACTACGCACTACGCAAATTGCACGTAGCAGAGTGAATAACTGTGCTAATAAACGTAGCGTAGCAGGAGTATAATAAACTCCTTCAAATGCTTTGATAAAGCAATTTTTTATGCTAAAAAGCATATAACCAATTCACAAAAATGAATTTTGACAATAAAATATCAAGCAATGAGAGAGGTGATGATTTTGGAGTTCCCCTAACCTAGGGGAGGACCAAGCAGATGCCTTGAACACAAAAAGCATATCATGTGAACGATTCAATGGTGGTCCCTTCCTCCTAGGACCACCCCAAGCACAGTTATGGGCAAAAATACAATCCCAACCAAAGGCCCTGCAAAGCATTATGGGACGAGATTAGCAGTGGGCAGTGAATATTATAGTGTCCAATATCAAAATAATTCTACAAAGAGCTGCAGTTCAACTAGTCGTTACTAGGTGTCGTCCCTCACGAGTCAAATGCAAAAGCTTCATGAAAGGTTTTCAATACTTTTGCATTTCACTCTTGAGGGACGACACCTAGTAACGACTAGTTGAACTGCAGCTCTTTGTAGAATTATTTTGATATTGGACACTATAATATTCACTGCCCACTGCTAATCTCGTCCCATAATGCTTTGCAGGGCCTTTAGTTGGGATTGTATTTTGCCAATAACTGTGCTTGGGGTGGTCCTAAGAGGATGGGACCACCACCTAATCATTCAATAAGATGTGCTTTTTGTTTTCAAGACATCTGCTTGGTTCTCTCCCTAAGTTAGCGAGGATACCAAAATCATCACCTCTCTCACTGCTTGTTAACTTTTGTTTTTACTTTAGTGAAATGACTATATGCAATTTTAGCATATAAAGACAGAGATATTTATTTTATCTTAACTTCCACTGTACAAGTTTGATTTTGGTAATTATTGTACAGTGCAGTCAAGCACACAGCTACGCACTACGCAATTTGCATAGCTACGCCCAGGCTTAATAATAAACTCCCTCAAATGCTTTGATAAAGCAATTTTTTATGCAAAAAGCATATAACCAATTCACAAAAATGAATTTTGACAATAAAATATCAAGCAATGAGAGAGTGATGATTTTGGAGTCCCCCTAACCTAGGGGAGGACCAAGCAGATGCCTTGAACACAAAAAGCATATCATGTGAACGATTCAATGGTGGTCCCTTCCTCCTAGGACCACCTCAAGCACAGTTATGGGCAAAAATACAATCCCAACCAAAGGCCCTGCAAAGCATTATGGGACGAGATTAGCAGTGGGCAGTGAATATTATAGTGTCCAATATCAAAATAATTCTACAAAGAGCTGCAGTTCAACTAGTCAGTTACTAGGTGTCGTCCCTCACGAGTCAAATGCAAAAGCTTCATGAAAGGTTTTCAATACTTTTGCATTTCACTCTTGAGGGACGACACCTAGTAACGACTAGTTGAACTGCAGCTCTTTGTAGAATTATTTTGATATTGGACACTATAATATTCACTGCCCACTGCTAATCTTGTCCCATAATGCTTGCAGGGCCTTTGGTTGGGATTGTATTTTTGCCCATAACTGTGCTTGGGGTGGTCCTAGGAGGAATCGTTCAATAAGATGTGCTTTTTGTTTTCAAGACATCTGCTTGGTTGTTGGTTCTCTCCCTAAGTTAGTGAGGATACCAAAATCATCACCTCTCTCACTGCTTGTTAACTTTTGTTTTCACTTTAGTGAAATGACTATATGCATTTTTAGCATATAAAGACAGAGATATTTATTTTATCTTAACTTGCACTGTACAAGTTTGCTTTTGGTAATTATTGTACAGTGCAGTCAAGCACACAGCTACGCACTACGCAATTTGCATAGCTACGTGTAGTTGAAGCTGTACTTCACGTAGCTACGTGAAGTGCTACTACGCAAACTACGCCCGGGCTTAGTAACAGTACAATGTATCATAGTCTGAAGTACCTTCTAACATTTCATTGTTCGGAAATGCTGCAGTTTTTTCTAAATCAGACATCATATTGTTTACAGTTTCAGTGTCCCAATCATCAGAAAATGCACTGGAGGTAATGATATTACTTAAAGAAATTTTAAATACATGTTTAAGCTTTAAAAGTTCAGTCGGACCGAATATATCGGAATCAATCTTGTCCCATACTATACCGTCCGGTATAGGAACTGCTGTGATGTTCACTGAAGACAAGTCTCTTGGTTCAGGATGTGAAGACTGGTGTGGCTTTAAAATCAAATTGACTCTTTGGGCTGTAGAGCTCTGCTGGAGAAATCGTCCATTAATAAGCATACTAAAAGTTATTGTTAAACCTAGCCAGAAAAGAAAAAATAGAATCCCAGTGATATACCATAGTTTTATCCAAGGTGACACCAGGTAAGTCTTTCTAAAAAAGTTCAAAAAGTCAATGAGTTTCTGTTTGTGTGATTTTTTGGCTGGCGTCGTTTTCAGCTCGCTTGGATCCAGTGAAAACGTATCAAAGTTCATGAAATAGCCAGAAGCAGTTCGATAAATTGTTGGAATTGTATCGGGATTTGTTGAAATTAGATTTTGCTCTTGACGAGGCATGTTGACGTAGACGTCTGTATTTGGTCGGATTGCAACTTGATTGTTAAGTTGATTTTCTTCTTGAAGTTGAAATTCTTGTTGAAGTGGAACGAGTTCCATAGCATTGTTGCTTAGTCCTTCATTCCGTACAGGTGGCTCTTCAAACGTGATGAGTCTTTCTGTTTGGACTTCTTGGATTGTAGCAAGAGGAGGGCGTCTGCTACTGTGGAGTCCATGAGGCCTACTATTTAGTATCGGCCACATAGTGTGGTTTGATTAAGTCGATTGAGACAAATCTTTTCTCCTTTTTCCCGGCAAGAGGCGGCAAAAGTACAGTTCTTGTGCCTTGGATTGCTAGGACCGGTACAGCTGTTCTGTAGGATGGTCCGAATTCTTTCTTGTCAGCAATCTTCTCTCTGACCAGATCCCCAACTTTTGGGATCCAGACAGGTCTTGCCGTTACTGCCTTGACTTCCTCAGTGGCGGTCTGTTTTAAGTGGACGTTGCTTTGTTGTGTCCTGGATTCATTTAGATCCTGTAAAACAGCCAAACGATCATGGATATCAAATGGTTTTTCATCTGCCACTGTGCCTCCACAATCAAGATCAGGTACCCACATTCTTGTCCCAAATAGGACCTCGTAAGGAGTGACACCCCCTAGAGAGCTGCTTGGCTGGTTGTTTATTGCTCTTTGGACCCCATAAAGGTGGCTGACCCAACTACCGCCCTTGCCTAATACCCTAGCTGTTAAAGATTGCTTTAAGTCACGGTTTTTCCTCTCCACAACAGAATTTCCCTCAGGATGGTACGCAGAGGAGTACCGCAATGCTACTCCCACGCCGGGCCACGGTCAGAATGTAACGTGCCAATTGCGTATGTGCCGATAAAGACTCGCAAATCTTTTATAACAGTTCGAGCGTCAGCACAGCGCTGAGGCCAAACCCATAGGAATCTAGAGCAGGAATCCACTGCAACCATGATATATTTCTTGGCCCCGTCCGATTGTAGGGGTCCGCAGTGGTCCAAATACACACATGCGAAAGGTTTGTCTGATTTTAGTAATGGTGTCTGTGCTGGGCGTGCTACGGTGGAGCCTTTCATCTGCTGGCAGATGTCGCACTTTAAGACATAGTCTTTGGTCTGCTTTGTAGCGCTGTTTCAGTAAAATAGTCGCTGTAACGCCTGTATGTGCAGAACCCAAACCCTTGTGTGCTGCTAGAATTAAGCCTTGCCTATGATCCATATTTGGTATTACTCTATCCCCCACTCCAGGAATCTGAGCATATGGAATGTTTTGTGCATCTAACTTGTAGGAGTACTTGAGTGGAAATTTTTTAGGTACTGCTGTGCTGCCTTTGCGTGAAGCATTGACAGCTACCAAAATCTCACCGTCTATTCTCGTTTTTGAACGAGTGATTGCAGCTACGGACGCTGGCCGTACAGCCCCCTTTGCGGCTTCATCAGCCAATGAATTTCCTTCAACGTGAACGCCAGCACGCTGATGACTCAGTGTATGTATCATGTGAGCCCTTGATAGTTCGTTTCTCAACTCCACTACCTGTTCCCATAGCATTTTATGCTTAATTGTGCCACCTTTTGCGTCTTTAAACCCCTTTTGTTCCCAATGATGTAAATATTCATTGTACAACTGTACACAGTAAAAGGAATCACACACAATTAGTGTGGGGAATTTGTGTTCCGTATTTACCAGTGCCAGTATTAGTGCTTTTAATTCTGCCAACTGAGCCGTGCAGTCTCCTAGAGATTGCGTTTTAGTGCAACTTGGATTGAACTTCCCATCGCACATGCGACCTTTAACAATCGCACACGCTGCGCTGTAAGCTTGCTTACTCCCTATGGCCGGTTGAGCAGAACCGTCAGTGTAAATAATGCATTCATACTGATCTAGAGGCAAAATCTCATTTGGAAGAGGATATTCTTGTTCGTTTTGCAGAAATGCTTGTGTTTTTAAACTTGGATCAAATCTGTATTCAACATCCGTTGCAGTATGAGAATTAGCTCATTGTATCCATCTGGGATGTAAGGCTTTCGCATTTGGAATGCTAGCCTTTGTAACAGCATCTAAGGCTGGTACTGGGGTCACGACTATTATGCGCTTTCCCTGAGCCAGAGCTCTTTCTCTTGCTACAGCGGTCTGCACTGCTGTCAGGATTTTTTCTGTTGAAGTGAAACGCATCTCTACGTTTGTGTACAGGTGTGATTTGTATGTGATTAGTACTGTTTCTCCTTCATTGAAAGTTAAATAAGTGTACCCGCATTGACCCACTATTACTCTGATCACTAAGTTGCGTACGTTTACGCGTGTCTGTAAATGTTTAGAAGCTATCATGTCTTCCTGTAGTGAATGTAGGATATTTGTATGTTCCTGTGTCCATTGTCTGACTGAAAAATCAGGTTTTATTAAGTCATAGAAAGGTTTTACTCTTCCTGCGTAATCCAAAATGTATGTTTGACCAAAATTTAGGAATCCCAGAATTGATTGTAAATTCTTTAAGGATTTTGGAGGTTGGAGCAGTGCACACTTTTCTAAAAAGTTAGCTGCTAGGCTTTTTCCTTCACTTGACAGCTCATACCCTAAAAATAGGACATTGAGATGGGCAATTTTTGATTTTTTAAATTAAATTTATAGCCTTCAGAGGCGAATCCCATAATAATGGTGCTCACCCTGGTCAAGTGCCTCGGTAAGTCATTGTCTGTCAGATAAATATCATCTACATAGGACAATGCTTCTTCATCCAAATTTTGGAGTAACTCTGTTACCCTTGCTGAAAACAACCCCGGGCTATTCTTATACCCTTGGGGCAAACGACAAAATTGCTGTTGAGACCCTAGTGCTGAGAATGCGGTCAAGTACCTGCTTTCAGGCGCTATATTTTGGCAGAAAAATCCATTTGAGATATCAAGTGTTGTTTTGTATTTTTGTCGCACAATGTTATTCATTAATGCGGCACTGTGTGCATTTTGAACTGCAAATGTCTTTGTGCAAGTGTTTATATGTCTGTAATCTAAAACTAAATGATATGTGTTGTCAGGTTTTGATATGGGGAACAAAGGATTGTTCATAGGTGAAGTGCAATTTTCTATCACACCCTGGTATTCAAGTTGATCTAGGATCTCCCTAACTTGTTTTTTAGCTTCCTGCTTTATAGGGTATTGCCTTTGAGCATTTGGTGAAACTTTTAACGGGATCACGTGGTGGGTTGAATCCTCATCCCAACCAGCATGATTTTTGTACAATGCTGGAGCTAGGGAAACTGCCCACTCCTGCGCATATGCATGTTTTAAATCTATGGGATCGAGGTCGGAAAATGCTGGAAAAATTACCTTTTCTCCCTTAGGGCACTCCATGACAAATGCTGGCGGCCAGTCTTGCTCTGCTAATAGGATGTCATATCCAGATGACAAATTTTTCCAAAATAGACCTTTAATTTTCCTGGGCTTGTCCCTCTCCATCCGGAGTGTTATCTCATGTAACTTATGTGGGACACTTACCTGAGTATCAGGTGTTTCCACCGTGATATACTCACTCAACTCCGCTGTCACCAGAAATTCCTTCAGGTTCTGGCGAGCTATTGTTACTTCTGCCGCGCTGTCTAGCATCGTCAGAGCCCATTCCACGTTCAGAAGCTGTGTCCTCAGAATTCTGGGCATGTCTGATCTTGAGACCTGCTACCTTCTTCTTTTTGAACTGAGGTTTTTGTTTATCTTCTTTTTTAGGTGCGTAGTCCGCAGCGCGTTGCGTGTCTCTGCACTTTGTATGCTCCTCTGACCGTCCTTCCCTCTCGGAGTTTTTTGATGAACCCTGAAAGGAACGAGAGGAACGTGTATCAGTATCCTGATACCTGACAGGTTTTTTAATATTATCCCTATTCCTGAGGTTATACCTCCTTTCAGAGGGCTCTTGTTGAGGAGACCTACCTCTGGATTGAGATCTGCTGTCTTTAGACTTTTGTTGTTTTTTATTTTCCCACTTCTTTTTAGAAGAAGTAGGTGTCTGCTTTGTAGTGTCCTTCTCAGGACTGCCCACCAGTTGTGGTTTTAATGCTTTCCCACCTAGACTGTCTCTGCCTAGTTCTGCATATGCACTTTCAATTATTTTGGGTAGTTCGTGTGGTTGATCTACTGGACTGAACTCCCTTAGGCGTTGGCGGATCGCCACTGAAGCTGCTTCCCCCTTGATGTTAGCTAGTATTATGGCTGATACCTGTTCGTAGTTACCTAGTAACTTCATCCCTAAGTTAAGGGCAGGCTCTGCTCCATACTCATTTTGTATCTGTCTCAATAAGTCAGGTACTACTGCTAATGACGGGATACCATGTGTTCTGGTATATATGGCAGCAAAGACTGTACCCCAAGAGGTGCAGTCCTCTATTTGTGGTGTGATCCCCATGGGCAAGCAGATTGTTAGTATTCTGTGTTTATCACAAGTGGTAGTATTCGGGAATACCGTCTCAAGCTGAGTTATTTTCTGAGCTATCCAGAATGGTATTTGTTTGCGTTTTCCGGGCATTTTGCCCATTACCACGTGTAATGTTTGAGGAGTAATTTTATTTCCTGTACCCTGAGCTGGAGTACCATTTGCTGCACCTGGTGCAGGTTGGATTGTTAAAGTCCTCATGACAAATTGTGTCAGGTTTCTGTGTGTTGTATTAGTAAGTCTGGCTGTGGCATTCTGCCAATGTCAGGATGCGGTGTGTAAGCCGCTAGTATCGGCCATGTGGCTCCGTCTCCTCCGAGCGGGCCTAATCTTACTCTTTGTCATACGTGGGGTAGGGCGCCATTAAACCAGTAATGATGTTCCTGGTAAGTGAGTGGAATCTCTATGTCCTCAAATGGACAATATTCCTGTGGTGCATCTCCTTCTATTTAGTAGTGAAATGTCTTTGTTATTGCATTTGCTGCTGGGAATGTAACCCATGAATAGAATACCTCTGTTTTCTTTGATTCGTGTGCCTCAATCACGAAAACTACCATGCCACCCCTAGCTTGTAAACCATTTTCTAATAGTCTTAGGGTGACTGTCATTCTGAATTTTGGTGCAATCTGTATTACATCCGCAGGATCTTCTCCTTCCTTTGAAAAATTCAGTTCAACTCGGTCTTCCCTTACCTAGGTATCAGGCATGTTTAGAAGAAGAAGTGTTCCATTGGAACTAAGATAAGGTGTTACGCACAATTTTTAGGAACACTTTGTCCTTTCAAGCTTGAATAACCAACAGCCAATAAATAGTATTTTTGTACTACTCAGCTGTGGCGGATTTTGTGCCCACCCACTCCAGACATCTCTGGGGTTTTGTGAGTAGGTTCTCTGAGAATAGCACGACTGAACTACTCAGATTCTACTGTTAAATAAGTACCCAACCAACGTTGGTGGCGCCATGTCGTGCAGTTCCTATAGTACCCCTGCAGGACCTGCGCGTTTGGATAACATAAACTGTGGGCTTGGTGGCAGACTGGCTCTGTGCACCCCCACTGTGTATGCTAGCCGGATTTGCATTAGCTAGCTCACAGTGCCACTAGAATCTCCTCTTATCGGGGAGAGATTAGTTCCTGGCAACCTTAGATCATGACAACCCTGATCCCTCAGAATCGTGGAAACAATGTACTACTTTTCGCTCAGTCACTCATGCTTACTTATTCGGTTTGTCTCAGAGAGTTACACAGAATAAACAGTCTGGGCGTTTCAATAAGTATTTATTGAACAGTTGTTATTCTAGTGTAAAATATATGTGCTGCAGCAACCAGCAGACAATAGCAGAGATATATTATCAGCAGTACGATAAAAGTGAAGGGATAGTACAGTTCTACCATATTGCAAGAATCATGAATACATACATGAATATAAAAAGCATTATGAAAAGTGCGCGTACTCCTACGATGCCTACCTAGATGTACCTAAGTGTACCTAGCATGTGTGTAGGTCTAAAAGCCAAAGAGCCAAGAATCCTTCTAGGATGTAGTCGAACCCCATTACCTGAATAGAGAGAGTGTGGGACCCCGTCCTGGTCTCGAGTTGGACACCCCGCAAGGGCTGTGTTAGACCGCTGTCAGCTGGAGCGACTGCATGCAGGAGCCTCAGCGTCTCTGGTCAGTGTGTCAGCATGGAAGTCTCGGTTCCCTCTTTCTTACCGTGGCAAGATGTGGTGTATTTATACCCTAAAGTGTCTCGTCCCTCAGTATGGTTTGTATTGGTCTTTGTTAGACATGAGGAAGACGTCAAGGGTGAACTTTGTACATACATATTATGCGGGAGATGTAGCTGGTGAATGCTCATGCATAATTTATGAGTACATTGTAGGCCTGTGTTCGGGAAAAACCCTGCAGTGTTCTAACCACAGACTAGATAACATTCAACCCTCAGAGTTGGTTGTGTACTGTAGGGAACTAATGTAGGTGAAAGATCATGCCTATATTAGGGCATAGGAGATCATGACTATAATAGGGCATACACGATTATGACCTTAATAGGGCATATACGAGTATGACCATAGTAGGGCATATACGATTATGACCATATACGGCACATATGAACGTGTCTATATTAGAGCCTCTATACGAAACGTAACACAATAAAAGTCCTTATTTTCTGATGTTCACCAATTAGTGGGTTATTTTACATCTAGCAATGTACCGTTCCTTTTAACTTTCACATGTGCATCCTTCATTAATTAACTGAACTGGATGTCTGCATTGGTGTGTACTTTGTTTCCTGTGAATATCTTTTTTTAGTCCTCATATTGCCTCAAAATATAAGGGAGCAAAGCTGCAACAGTGACTGCCTTCATTTGTTGCTTTTTCTCAACCTTTCCACAGAGGGTTTTGTAGAAAATTTGGGTTACTGGTTGAGGGGGGAGAAACCCTACTCAAGCAGCAACAACAATTCTTGTCAGGGTGAAACACAAGCAAACCTCAAATTAGCCTGTGCTTAACCCTCTGGTAGCTTGGCACAAAAGCCATAAGGCTTAACTTACGGACAATGTCTGAAATATTTATGCTGTACACAAACAGTAATAAAGTGAAAACACAACACAAAGAAAATCCACACCAATTTAGAAAAATAGAGTAAAATGTAATACATTTTTTGACACCAAAATCACAAAAATCCAATCAGTATAACTGGAGATATGCAATAGTGCCTAAAAGCACAAAGCGCCAACTGTGGGAATCTGGTCGAGCTGGGCCGTGACAAAGTCACAAATTCATGCTGACCACGATGAAGCGCGGGCTGGATACAGGGATCAAGATAGGCAGGGAAGGGTATGCCCAGACGTGGGTCCCGTGCTCACTGCGCCACTGGAGTCAAGCTATCCTGGCTGATGAAGGCTGATAGCCTGAAACCGGTCCTAGGATGCTTGATTCCGGTCCAGGGAAGACATGGCTTGGCAGTTCGGTCTGGACTGTTCCCATGAGGCACAGGGTCAAGACTGATTTGCATATGGCTATGTCTGAACTGGGGTGGCGTAGTGAAGCAAAATAACGATGGATTAAACCCAGATCTGTGACTGGGGGTGAATGTTTGCCAATGTGCAGCATTCCGTCCATCATCTTGTGTGTTCTGCTGAACAAAGTACCTTAAATCCTGGTTGAGGAACTTTGCTAGATCCTGCATCGAGCATGCACCGCGCAGCAGCGGTTCCGAAGAAGCTGCAGGCTGCTGTGCAAGGTCCTGTGTCGTCATCGAGGATGCCATTGATGGCAACTTGTGATACGAAGTCTTGTGTCAAATGCATTGCACAACAGCGGTTCAGATGAAGCTGTAGACAGGGCTTGCGATGTATGGTCCTGCGTCAGCGTCGAGGATGCCGTTGCTGGAGGCTTGCAATGCAAATTCCAGCATCGGAGATGCGTCGCACAGCAGCGGTTCTAAGGAGCTGCACGCTGAGATGCGAGATCCTGCATTGGAGGTGCATTGTGAAGCCTGATTCTGCTCAAAAGACCACAGCACGGCTGGCAGACCACCTTCAGGCCCACTTCCAAGGGTTCAGGGTTGGGGTTGCACCACTTGGGTGGAAAGAATCACAGCAGACAGAGTCCAGGCTCTGGGTTCAAGGTGGTTGGAGGGTCTTCTGTCCCTGAGGCTCTGATCAGGAGACCAGCCAACTAGCCCCTTGGACTCACTCTGGTGGCACTGGGTTCAAGATGCACTCTCAGTCCTTCTCACTCAGACAGCAGAGTATCAGGGCAAAGCAGCACAGCGGTCCTTTTTTTTTTTTTTTTTTTATATAGCGCAAACTAGACCCGAAACATCGGGTATCAGAGCGCTTTACATGAGCACCAGTTTCGTTACAGAAGGACACTTCTGAGTCTTTCACAGGTCCAGAGGTGTACTAAAGAGTTGGGTCCAATATTTATACTTGGTGCCAGCCTTGAAGTAGGAGAAGGTTCTGGAATTTCCACCCCCAGAGATGTTTGAAATTTTTTACCTCCCTGTCCTGGCCCCAGCTTGTCTGGGGGCACACAAAACTAGTGTCAAACCCTTTGTGAGGGTGCGGAGGCAGAGACTTTGTGATGTGTTAGTGTGGTAGGGGACAGTTCCTCCCTGAAAAGTAGACACACACACTCTGTCAATCAATCAAGGTTTGTAAAGCGCAACTACTCACCCGTGAGAGTCTCAAGGCACAGGTAAGCTCTTCATTTATTTGTGCTGTCCCCTCAAATGCCCAGCAGCAATTGCCCACCCCAGAATACTCCACACATGGCATTCCACATGGCATACGTACATAGCGATATGCTCATTCAGGCATAACAAATGATATGAGGTGTCTGGAATCCCTACTTAACTCAACCTGATGATAAGCAGAGGATACATCTAGAGAAGTGAAGAATCTAGCACCATCCAAAGTTGACAGCATTTCATTAATGTTGGGTAGGGGTTGGCGATCCACCCAAATATTAGAATTTAAATCTCTCATCTCTACACAAAGTCTTAAAGACTTATCAGCCTTACACGCTAGATCTATGGGAGCCAGCCATTCTGACCCTTCAATGGGTTTGAATATGCACATGGAACACAATCTATCTAATTCGAGTTTCAATTCCTCACACAAGAGTAATGGCACTTTGCGTACCTTGTAGGCTGCCACTCGTGCATCGTCTTTAAGAATTATGCGATGCTGGAAACCCTTGAGCTCCCCCAATTTCTTGTTAAAAGCCTCAGGCTAATCCTTGACAAATTCATCAGCCTTTACATGGCAAACCAGACTTGAATTGGGGAGGCTTTCCATTTGTTGTGCACAATACATCCCATTCACTTTATGTTTAGGTAATACCATGTCAGGATGATTGGGGTGCAACACAATTCCCAGTTCCCCTTGCTCATCCCAACCCAACAAGTTTGCACCATCCTTGACAATGTATTTTGCCCCACCCTACACATACTTTTGTATGCACAATTGATGCACCCCAGTAGCCCCAAATCCACCAATGTCATTCACATTCATTAGCATGAAAGGAGAACTAGAGTCCACCAACAATTTAACATTTCCATTATTCACAGAGATCGCGCAAGATGGGGGTTTCCTTTTTTATGACCCCAATATGGATGATATTTCCACAACACCACTCCCCTCCTGGTTCGATGAAGATAACATTAGTACAACATTGCTAGCCTCAGTAAATTAAATCTTCTTTAATGGTTTTGACCATCTGCAGAGGAGCGGTTCTATGTCCAGAGCTTGCTCTGTACACGCATGCAAAGTGCTTTTTCTTGCCACATTTAAAACAAATTTAATTCACAGCAGAACAAAATTTGCCATTTCCTAAATGAGGTTTGCTGCCACAGAGGAAACATGAAGTTTAATTTTTCTCATTCATAGACTTAGATGCTAAGACTTCAGGATTATGCAAAATACTGGTATTAGCTCCCTTTGCAGGTTGTTTTGGATTTTGTTTTAAGTTGAGTTGTTTCACTTCAGTGGACTTAACACACTCATTAATTTCTTTTATTCAAATTTGAGAATGCTCAATGCTTGTGGCCAACTTCAGAGCGGTCTTGGTGGATAAAGGCTTTTCTTGCTCTTTCTTGTTGCTGGTTCTTTCAATCAATTGATCTCGGATAATTTCATCTCTGAATTCTCTATCGTTGCCTGTAGCGGCAAGTGTTCTAAGGGCAGCAACAAAATCATCAATTGACCCCCTGGGAATCTGGGAACGTTGAAGAAACTTGCGAAGCTCTAACACTTTATTTTTTCTGGGATTAACCTTTTTATCCAATGTGTTGATGATGGATGCAAAGTCATCAATCACAATTGAAGAATCACCCTCTTCTCCTCCACCCGTGTATGGTTTACAATATGATCCTACCTTATGAACCAAAATTATAAATTAGAAGTGTTTTTTTCTTTTTTGATGTATATGTGTCCACCATCAATTGCCTCTAAATGTGCTTCAAAGGTTTCCTTCCACTGTTGCCAGTTCAACGGAGGAGTACCAGGTACTTTAAGAAATGGCGTGGTGCTAATATTCTTTCCACAAGATGACCGTACACAGCTGAGTTGCTGCCACACCGTACTTGGATAAAGCTAGTTTCACTATTTTCTTTTTAATCTTTCCAAGATGTACTTAGAACACAGTGTTATATCCTGCTTTTGTAAATGTAATGCTATTTTACCACCAGTGGAATGTTGCTGTGATGATGCTGTTCAGAATGTTGGGAATCTGTTATAAGAGTCACAGTTGAGTGGGCTGAGCAGCATGCTGGCTGCTCCTGGTGGGGTTTCTGTAGTTCTTTACTTCTCATCTATGTATCCTGTAACCTTCTTCAATAAATCATCTTGAAACTCATCACGCCTACTTGGACCAAATCACTACAAATTTATGGCGACGATCTGGAAAAGAACCTGCGTGTTCCACCTGATGAACTACTGAAACTTACATCCTGAAGAAATTCCAAGGTAAAGAACCTCTTAAATCTACAAGCTACAGACTTTAAGCATACTGGAAACCCTGAGCCCCACTCGGACCCCTACATCGGTCGCCCCATCTACTTTGTGCCAGTCCCTGCTCTACTTTCTTGCTCCCTCTCCTGCTTCTTTGGGACAGTGGTCCCTGTCCTGCTACTTTGGGACAGTGTTTCCAGAAGTGCAGTTTCCCAGGAGAGCGTCCAGTTTTTACTGCCTCCTTATCCTGCTACATGCTTGCCCTGCTACCTGCCTGCTTCTCTGTCTTGCTGCCTGCCTCCTCTGCTCCCTTGGAAGACATCTCAAGTGAAAGGATTCCCCCTAGTCAGGTCTCTGTACCTGTCTGCTGCAAATGTCCGCCTGTGTGCCTTCTGAAGTGTTCACTTGTGATGCTGTGTTACTAGCTACCTTCGTGCTTCCTGTGTTCAAGCCTATGGTGAAAGTTTTGCGACCCTGGCAGTATTCTGCGCTACAACTGGCAGTGGGAAAGAAACCCCATACTCTGTGACAAGAACAGCTTTGGGTGACAAGTGTTCCTGGACTCCGTATTATAGGGTGCAGCTGTGTCTAGGAGTCCCCGTTTTTTTTTGTGTGTGGCAATTTCACACATTGACACCGGCAGCTAGTGTTTTTTTTTTTTTTTAAATGTATTTTCGTCAAGTTGCGCTTTCAACTACCGGTGCATTTTTGGTGGCGGTTCAACCATAGACTGTGAGTACTCTGGCCAATTGCTGGTTTTGATGCCGAGTCTGCTTAGTACTGCAGCTTTGTGTTCACCATGGCAGTTGAACTGTTTTGACACGTTTAAACATGGCACGAGCTTCCCACAGAGCACGCGAGCTGCCTCTTTCAAAAGCATTTCAATGTCTGCTCCAGCTTGTGCTCTTACCTCTGTCACGGATTCCTGAAGTTCCTTCGTGGCATTCCCTTTGACGTTCCAGCATCTTCGGATCCTTTCAGCTGCTGACGGACGCTCTGCTTCGCAAACGACCCATGAGCCACTTGGCGCCGCGTCAAAAGCGTGCCGCCATTTTGTGGTTGGTTGCTGCTCATGCTACTAGTTGGTACAAAGCCTTCGGTGTGCCAACCACGTCTGTTGAAGATGAATTTTCTACCGACAGTAGAAGTTGACCGGGGACATCGCTGAATTCTACTGACTGCTGGTCATTTCTTCATTCCTGTGATTAAGAAAGTTTTAATTTTGGTGCACTTGTAACGTTGTGTTCTCAGTCTGTTGTGCCTACCTCTTGCTGGTGAGTGATGTGCAGTTTTTTTTTTACTTCCTCATATTTGGCACTTGCATGTTCTTCAAGCTACACTTGTGCCATGAACTGCTTTTCGGTCCCCAATGGGCGTCTGATGTCCATCGTGGAACTTTTCTGCCTCATTCTGTTTGGAGCCATTCTCTCTAATCTTTGGCTTCTTGGATCGCCTGTCTCTCAGGATCGCGGTTACAGGCACACCATGGACAATTTTGGAACACTCGTTTGTTGTGCATGTCTAGAAGACTTAACGCTATATTGTCTTCTTTCACATATTGTTTAACGCCTTTCTTCTTTCACAGGAAGTACAAATTTATGAATTTACCGTGATTTCTTATTGTTGCATGCCAACATTGTTGATTTGCATTTCTTATGCTCATGTTTTGTTGGTGTTGGTTCTCTCTCACGTTTTGTTTAAAGATATCGTATCTTTGGCTAAGAGATCTGTTTCTGGTCTGTGTCACATTGCAACTGTATTTTGACCTATATTACATTTCACGAAGTTACTGTTTTCCTAGTGTTTTATCCTTCATAGGATTGCACAATGATTTCAGTTGGATTTACATTGTGCGTTCATGTACCGTAGGTACTCACTGCTAAGAGTCCATTATTTCAATTTTATTGTTCACAATACAGTTTTCTATCCATTTTTATCCTTCATAGGATTGTACAATGATTTCAGTTTGATCTACATTGTGCGTTCATGGACTCTTGTTCACAATACAGTTTTCTCTCCATTTTTTATCCTTCACAGGATTGTACAATAAGTTTAGTTTGATCTACATTGTACGTTCATGGACAATGGGTTATAGTCCCATCTGCTCATTTATGCATGGTTTTACATCCTTTTTGCATTTGTTAACCATTTTTATTCCTAGGTATAAGTCATGGGTTCAGACCCATATAATTTGGTTAACGTTAACTAGTCTCCTTCTCGAATTCGGAGATATCATGGGTTCTGACCCATATATTGTTGTTGACATTGGCTAACCTGCTCTGGGTTTTTAGTCACATGTTCCCTTACATGTGTGTTGTATGGGTCCTAGTCCCATTACGGCATTGTTCTCAGTGTCAACTCCAGATTACGTTGCCTGAACATGGTTTATTGTTGCATCGTTTTCGTTCCATGTTCACATGTGTTGGGCAGATCTTCTATTGTTTTCCCGACGTCATGTTTTCTCATCATTACATTGTTTAATTTTGCAACGTAATGTTATGTTCTGATTATTTCACTTTGTTGTATTTTTTTTGTTCTCATTTGTCCTCTGACTCTCTTCTTTTCCTTTTGTGGTCTTTTACCTTATTCTCAGGTTTTTTTTTTCTCTGTCTTCTTTTTTCTTTCTTTCATTGTACTGCGTACTTGTTTTTCGTTCCTCTTTTGTTTGCCTCATCTTGTCCGTGTCTGGGTTCATTTCAGTGTTGTTTCTATGCTTTTTCTTGCATCCTCGCGTGCTTGCCTGGCCAGCTGGTGTGCTTGAGAGTTTGTCATTCGTGTCTTCCGTTCTTCCTTTTTCTTTGTAGAAGGGAGGATGGGTTATTCCTGTCTGTTGCTCCATTTCTCTATTCTCTCTATTCTCTCTTCTTCTTGTTGTCTCTTCACTTCATTCTTCTCGTTACTTTTGTATATTTATTTTGCCTTCTCTATATCGGGTTCTCTTCTTCCGTTTTCTATCCATTTTGTTTTTCCGTATAAGAAAGCGGGATATGTTATATCCTGCTTTTGTAAATGTAATGCTATTTTACCACCAGTGGAATGTTGCTGTGATGATGCTGTTCAGAATGTTAGGAATCTGTTATAAGAGTCACAGTTGAGTGGGCTGAGCAGCATGCTGGCTGCTCCCGGTGGGGTTTCTGTAGTTCTTTACTTCTCATCTATGTATCCTGTAACCTTCTTCAATAAATCATCTTGAAACTCAACACGCCTACTTGGACCAAATCACTACACACAGTTATAGAAATCATATGGAATTAATAACAATATTACGAATACAAGGTATTAGCATGAAGTTAGGTGTGCCTGTCACCGACTGTTGATGCAGGCTTGGTACTTTGCATGAACCATAGTTAATCAACTTAAATGTAGGTGTGCCTGTCCCTGACTGTTGATGCAGACTTAGTACTTTGCACAAATCAGGGTGTGCCTGGCGATAATAGTGACTGTAAACCTCCTCCCCAGCTCACCGGGGTGACTGTCACCGGTAGTCGATGCAAGCTGACATTGCTCCTTAGGTTCAATAATTGTGAATGTGGCACTTGCTGACCAAAGATGGCCGACACATTGCACACACAATATACTTCATTCTTGGTTGGGAAATTTCTTCCCAACCAAGTAAAATGGACATCAAAGTTGCACGTGAGTTACATGTTTCAGTGGCTGGTTGGGCACAGTCTGTTCTTGGTTGGAAAATTCTGTTGTACTTGTACTTTATTACATAACAATCCAGCTCTTGTTTGTTCACCAGACAGCTGCAATTGACCAAAAAAATTCGGAGGAAGAAACACATTTCCAGTGATTGGCCAGGCATACAAGCTGAGGTTGGCAGTGACAGAACAGCACCAGCAGTCCAGTTCCCTGTCTCTCTATATCCCTTGTTCCCCCCCTTCCTCTAGACATTCTCAGCATTGAACATTCAATTGTTCATGCTGGCGAGTGTCGTTGGGCATTGGTGGATTATACATCAGGACTTCTCTCCCTCTGGGTTCATACACAGCAGGTCAGTCCAAGAGTTTCTGACAGGTTGACTGCCCACTAGGGTTTGTGTGCAGGGCCTGGCCACAGGCCAGGGCTTGTGGTGAACTCAACACCATGCATGGCTCTTGGCCTTTTGGAAGGGAGGTTGGCTGCAGACTTTTTGCAATAAAATCTTACTTAACATTGAAAAAATTGAAAAAAAACTGAAAAAGAATAAAGGTTAAAATGGAGTCGTATGCTGGTGTTCTAATAAAAAAAAGCTACCATTTTAAATCCCCCAAAATTGAAATTCTCCAAATATACGTAACTGACCATATAACTTGCACAGCCATGATGCACTTTTTTGACCTCACATATTACTGATGACATATGAACTCTATATCAGTGCAAGCTATAAGTAGGTCAGTTACATATAACTGGTGAATTTCAGGATTTGTTTGTTTTAAAACAGCAGGTTTATTTTTATTATTAGAACACATATATATATATATATATATATATATATATATATATATATATATATATATATATATATATATATATATATATATATATATATATATATATATATTATCTACTGGCGGTCGCCAGTAGATAGTTATAGTTACAACCTATTATCCATAGGAAATCCGCGACATTCTATTTGAAATAACTCTCTTGCCGGTTGACGTATCTTTGCAAAATTTTCAAACTTTGTGGGGCGCTCCGGTCCGCTCCTACCCTGAAAGTCTCGGGGGATTCGTCAGCGGGGCCGAGAAAAAGGGGGTCCCAAAACGCGTTTTCCCCATGCAATTTTCCATAGGAAACTTTAGACACGGCTACAGCCCGAACTGCTGAACGGAATTACACCAAATTTGGCAAAGAGGTAGTTCTTGGTTCAGAAAGAACCCTTTTTGTTAAATGGTGTAAATCCGTTCAGTAGTTGCTGAGAAAATCAAAAGTAAAAGTACATATATATCTATGGCCGCGTCGGATTCGCGCACCCTCCCGATCACGAGCTGCATGCTAATTGGCTGTCAACATCAAATCAGGAAGTGTTGGCAGCCATTTTGTCCCTCTGTAGAACCGAGGGACAGAAACAAGTGCGCAAAGCGCACAAAGGGGGCAGGGTAGAAACACCCTGACCCCCTAGGTCTGCTCAGGGGGTCCCACAAGGACCCCCTGGGCAAATTTTTTTTTATTTTTTTAAAAAAATCGGCAGGATGCGCTCAGGGTGCGCGAATCCTGCCAAAAAAAAATCGAGCGCGGTCTCCCGCGCTTCGATTGCATTTTGCCCCCGGGTGGCCCAAGTCCCGGGGGCATGGTGGGAGTGTTCAATTTATGTATGGGGGCCTCAAGGGGCCCCCAAGCCCCGGGGACCACCACCCCCGGGGCTTTCTTTTACAAATGGTGCGGGAGGGCTCTGAGCCCTCCCGCAGCCCGGGGACCACCACCTCCCCGGGGCTTCTTTTTTTAAATTAAAAAACCTGTGTGGGGGCTCCAGCCCCCACACGCCCGGGACCGCCACCTCCCCGGGGCACTAAACATTTAAATATGGGGGTCCGTTACGGACCCCAAGCCCCAGGGACCACCACCTCCCGGGGCTGTGCACTGAATGGGAGGGGTGCCGCGCGGCCCCCTCCTGGAGCCCTTGATGGCCCTGGGGACCACCACCCCCCAGGGCCAGCTCCTGCAGTGTCCCGGGGTGCCTACCCCCGGGACACTGCTGTTGCTATGACAGGACGGGAGCCTCTTGGCTCCGTCCTGTCATAGTAAACTTGGTTTGCATTTTGAAAGAGAGAGCAGGAAACCTGCTCTCTCTTTCAAAATGCAAACCAATTGCTTTTCCACATGGGGAGCAGCATGTTAGCTGCTCCCCATGTGAGAAGCAATGCCGGCTTCCGCAGGAGGCGGGGAAGCCGGCTGGGACTGTGGGGGGATTGGGGACCCCCACAGTCTCCAACGTGAGGCCAGGCCCCGGGGGATGGGGTCCCCGGGGCCATAAGTGGCCCGGGAGGGGGGCCACACAGCCCCCCTCCCCAAAGTTTAAAAAAAATAATAATAAATAAATAAATAAATAAGGTCAAGGCCGGCCCCGGGGGATGGGGTCCCCGGGGCCTTAAATGGCCTGAGGAGGGGGGCCACGCAGCCCCCCTCCAAATAAAAATATAAAAAATCGAGGCCATGCCCCGGGGGATGGGGTCCCCGGGGCCAATACAGGCCCAGGGAAGGGGGGGCCACGCGGCCCCCTTCCCGTTTTTTTAAAAAAAAAAATAATTAAAAAAAAGGGGTAAGGCCCTGGGGGATGGGGTCCCCAGGGCCTAAAAATAGGGAAAAGGAAGGGGGCCACACAGCCCCCTTCAGGGAAAAAAGAAAAAGAAAAACGAACGGGCCCGCAGGCCCCGCCCCTTCCTTCACCACTCTGCAAACGCGCCCCTGGCGCGTTTGCAGATGGAAAGTAATTCCCCTTCAATACTGGGGTCCCTGGGGGCCAACTAGCCCACCATGAACCTCCAGTATGCGCCAGGGGCTGCCTTGCAGAGAGGTGCACAGAGGCCACGCCCCTTTTACACCTCTCTGCAACGCAGCTCTGTGGCGCTTAATGGAGGTAGCTGGTGGGCTAGTTGCACCCCAGGGACCCTCAGGATTCAAGGGAGTTAATCCCCGACTTAAAACGCGCCACGGGGCGCGTTTGCACAGTGGTGAAGGGAGGGGCGGGGCTTCAGGTGACATGTGTGCAAACAGGCCCCGTGGCGCGTTTTAAGATGGGGAATTAAATCCCCTTCAATCCTGAGGGTCCCTGGGGGCCAACTAGCCCAACAGGTACATCCAGAAAGCGCCACAGAGCTGCATTGCAGAGAGTGTAAAAGGGGTGTGGCCTCTCTACACATCTCTGCAACGCAGCCCCTGGCGCATACTGGAGGTTCCTGGTGGGCTAGTTGGCCCGTAGGGACCCTCATGATTCAAGGGGACTTAATCCCCCAACTTAAAACGCGCCACGGGGCGCGTTTGCACAGATGTCACCTCAGGCCCCGCCCCTCCCTTCACCATTGTGCAAATATTCCTCTAAAATCTGCCGAACTACGAATTCCGATTTACTCACCTGTTATCAGGAGAGACCTCAGTGCTGTATCTTTCAGCCCAGTACTGGTCCTGAAAAGTAATTTTAACCGTACTTAACAGTAACTTGAATTTCCTTCCATAGGCTAACATTGACTGGTTTCACTTGGAAATTCTTCTAAGTGTGGAGTTTTGGAACTTTAAAATATTCCTCTAAAATCAGCCGAAATACGAATTCCGATTTACTCACCTGTTATCAGGAGAGACCTGAGTGCTGTATCTTTCAGCCCAGTACTGGTCCTGAAAAGTAATTTTAACCGTACTTACCAGTAACTTGAATTTCCTTCCATAGGCTAACATTGACTGGTTTAACTTGGAAATTCTTCTAAGTGTGGAGTTTTGGAACTTTAAAATATTCCTCTAAAATCAGCCGAAATACGAATTCCGATTTACTCACCTGTTATCAGGAGAGACCTCAGTGCTGCATCTTTCAGCCCAGTACTGATCCTCAAAAGTAATTTTAACCGTACTTACCAGTAACTTGAATTTCCTTCCATAGGATATCATTGCCTGCTTTTTGCTGAAAAAGTTTCTAAGTGTTGATTTTTGAAACATACAAATATTCCTCTAAAATCAGCCGAAATACGAATTTCGATTTACTCACCTGTTATCAGGAGAGACCTCAGTGCTGCATCTTTCAGCCCAGTACTGGTCCTGAAAAGTAATTTTAACCGTACTTACCAGTAACTTGAATTTCCTTCCATAGGCTAACATTGACTGGTTTCACTTGGAAATTCTTCTGAGTGTGGAGTTTTGGAACTTTATAATATTCCTCTAAAATCAGCCGAAATACGAATTCCGATTTACTCACCTGTTATCAGGAGAGACCTCAGTGCTGCATCTTTCAGCCCAGTACTGATCCTCAAAAGTAATTTTAACCGTACTTACCAGTAACTTGAATTTCCTTCCATAGGATATCATTGCCTGCTTTTTGCTGAAAAAGTTTCTGTGTCGATTTTTGAAACATACAATTATTCCTCTAAAATCAGCCGAAATACGAATTCCGATTTACTCACCTGTTATAAGGAGAGACCTCAGTGCTGTATCTTTCAGCCCAGTACTGGTCCTGAAAAGTAATTTTAACCGTACTTACCAGTAACTTATATTTTCTTCCATAGGAATCCATTGTCTGGTTTTCAGCAGAAAAGTTTCAAAGTGTCGATTTTCACAAACTACAAATATTCCTTAAAAATTGCCTGTATGACTTAAACGCATTCTTTCAACTGTTTACAGGAGATGCACCAGTGCTGGATCCAGGATCCAACACTGAGTAAGAAAAAGTAATGATAACAGTTTTTACCTGCTAAGTGAATTTCCTTCCATAGGATAACATTGGTGATTCTATGAGAAAAAGTTTCTAAGTGTCAACTTTTAAAATACAATAATATTCCTTAAAAATCACGACTGTAATCAAAACGCTTTTACTCAACTGTTTACAGGAGATGTAACAGGACTGAATCTAGGATCCAGTCCTGTGGTTAGAAAAAGTAATCCATAAAGTAACTAATTGCATTTAACTAGAAATTCACATTGAGCTGAATGTTGCATTGTGTTTGAAAATGTGTTGCCCATTGCAACAACTGTAACTACTGTACTTAAAAGTCTATTGCCTATGTGCAAAGTATTTAAACTAAAGTAATTCATTCTGAGAAAGTATTTTTTGTAATGTAATGTATAATGTAATTACAATGTAATTTAAAAAATAAAATATGTAAAAAATAATTGTTTCTAAAAATGTAGTAAATCAGTATGAAAAAAATTAATATAACAATTAATACATTTAAAAATTGTCATTTACAAAACCTTTGAAATTCACTGAAAAAACCGTAGGTTTCAGACATGTTATAGTTAGGAATTAGCATTTAAAAAACCTTTGAAATTCACTGAAAAAACCATAGGTTTCAGATATGTTATAGTTAGAAATTAGCATTTAAAAAACCTTTGAAATTCACTGAAAAAACCATAGGTTTTAGGGACAGTTATAGTTAGTTGGACATTTCACTCGTACAAAACCATAGAAATTCCCCCGTTATAGTTAGTTCAGGTAACTATAACTCGCGCCCATAATGCACTGCTGATGACGTCACATATTACATCACTCATGACATGGTCAGCGACTGTAAGTATAAGTGACTGTACAGGTGAGTGAGTGGATGTGTGTGTGTAGACCTAAGAATCAGTGAGTGGGTATGTAGTTTTTGGTGTTGGAGTGTCTATGGTTTTGAGAATGGCAGTCTGTAATTTAGAGTGGGTGTATCAAAACTTATATTAGGGTGTGAGAAGATGCATTAAATTCTCACATGGATGATGTCATCAGTGATGTCATCAGTGATGTCATTTGAGATGTCATCAGTGATGTCATCAGTGATGTCACTGACCATGTCATGAGTGATGTAATATGTGACGTCATCAGCAGTGCATTGCGAGGGCGCGAGTTATAGTTACCTGAACTAACTATAACGGGGAATTTCTATGGTTTTGTACGAGTGAAATGTCCAACTAACTATAACTGTCCCTAAAACCTATGGTTTTTTCAGTGAATATATATATATATATATATATATATATATATATATATATATATATATATACATATAGACTGGATATATATATATATATCCAGTTACACTCCAATGTGCAGTGCACGCACAAAACGGGAACAGACAACTTCTTTGCTGGTGCCAGTATCAAATTTTTATTTTATTTTCAGATAAGTGCAAAGTTCATGACGCGTTTCGGGCCTCCTGGCCCTTGATCATATATATATATATATATATATTGTTCATCAAAGGTGCCCCCAATTTAAAAACGCACTTCACTGCAGACGAAGTCAAAGAATTCTTTTTAATACCAGCAACCGGCAATTCACTTTCAGAGTTATTTTCCTGCCTTACGCGTTTCAGAGGCTTGCTCCTTGGTCACAGGCTCTCACGGTGCTCCCAGATTAGCTGAAAGGGCATACTGCTTTGCATTTAACTATTTCCATTATCTTAAGTAGGTTCTAGCAGGTGACATAACTGCATTGTGTGCTGGGATTCGTAGTTCCTTTCAGCTCAATTAATATCTATAGTAGATTCTGTGATGCATCATGAATAAAACATTTTTACATTACCCTCAGTGGGCCTCTTCCTTGTGAAAGTCCGGTTTATTAGCCTGTCTGCTGTTCCACAGTTCAGCTCTGAATTTTCAGGCTTACGTGGCCCCCACTGAGGTTCGGGGTGGTGCAGTCTTCACGGATGGGCTGCCATCAGGTAATTGTTCATCAAAGGTGCCCCCAATTTAAAAACGCACTCCACTGCAGACGAATTCAAAGAATTCTTTTTAATACCAGCAACCGGCAATTCACTTTCAGAGTTATTTTCCTGCCTTACGCATTTCAGAGGCTTGCTCCTTGGTCACAGGCTCTCACGGTGCTCCCAGATTAGCTGAAAGGGCATGCTGCTTTGCATTTAACTATTTCCATTACCTTTAGTAGGTTCTAGCAGGTGAGATAACTGCATTGTGTGCTGGGATTTGTAGTTCCTTTCAGCTCAATTAATATCTATAGTAGATTCTGTGATGCATCTTGAATAATATATATATATAATTTTTTTTTTGGGGGGGGGCGGCGGCGTTTGACAATTATTCACAATTTTCTTTTAAAAAGTGAATCCATCTCTGCTCCTTCCTGGTAAGTTCTGGAGTGCTCCATCGAGCAAGGGCCGAGAAAAATAGGGGAGTCCCAAAATGTGTTTTCCCCATGAAATTTTCAACAGGAATTTTAAGAAATGTTTTAGAAAAAACAGCTGAGCAGAATTATCCCAAATGTAGACCTTTACTCAGAAAACATGCTTTTTGTGATTTGATGCAAGTCCATTGAGTCATTGATAAATCAAGGTTAAAAAATTAGGGATATGTGGGCGGTTGGTCCATCGGGTACTCCCACGGTACCAGAAATTTTTACAAAAATAGAGCAAACAGATTGGCTGAGAAGGCTTTTTTCCCATCTGGTTTGGTACCACAGGATGCATACAAATACCACAGTTCCGAGCAATCTGCTGGCCACAACATCAACAGAAATGTTGTGGCTGCCATTACAGGACCTTGGGGCACAGTCCCCATGTCATGAAGTTAAGAAGAAAATAAGCTATATGGGGGAAGGGTATGGGTACCCTGTCCCACTGGCCTTTTTTGTGGGGTCCCAGGGAGACACTCCTGGGGCAAATAGAAAACGTTACATGCTGCAGGTCCCGCAATGCTCTTGCGGGACCCATCAAGGACCCGTCAGGTACTGCAAAACTCTCTCAGATCCAAAGCAAGGCCCTCCTGTGTGGGCCTGCAGTAGTACCATGAAAAAAAACTGTTAGCTCAGTAAACTATTTTCTAACTTTATGTAAAAAATAAAACGCACAAAAACCTGAGAAATTCACTGAAAAGAAGAAAGTTATAGTGTCATTATAGTTAGGCTTGTAATGATATTATTACTATTGTTTTAAAAATAAAAAAATGTAAATTCACCAGTTACTGTTTACTAAGCTAACTATAACTTGCGTCCCTGCCATGCACTGCTTGTGACTTCACATATTACAATCACTCATTACATCATTGATGACATCTGAAATGCCATCTGAAATGACCTTACTGATGACTTCATGCAATCATTGTGATGCCGTCTAATAGGGTTTTGGGCACATTGTCAATCGTGTTATATATTTATTTTTAGACAATGCTTATTCTTACAGGCTTGGAAAAGTCCTGTTGGTGAAATGGGTTTAGCTTGTATCTGTGGTTTTTCAAAAATCACCAGTAATTCCTCCCAGCTTGTAGCATTTCATAACACTTGGAGCAAAATCATTGTGCTGCATCTGTATAACATATGTACGTCTATGTTGTAAACAAATGTATTACATACATATTACTTAATATTGCACAACACAGTTTCAATTACAATATATCTACTAGATGCCACACAGAATAAAGGGCTACTTATTTTCTTCAACACACATTAAGTGAAAGTGTTTTACTTTATGTACTAGACAGATATTTAGCGAGCTCTAGACACTCATAGTTGTATTACATGGATGATGCATTCACTAACCCCATCTCTCTTTCAGGTAGTAAGAGGGAAAGTCTCTTTTAGCACCAAATTATCTGCCTTTTTTTTTGCTTCTCCTCGATACTTAATATTAATCAAACAAAGCCACTGTATAATAGGGAGGTGTGGTTACTGATACCAGTGCTACCATTGTAATAGTTTGGATTATGACAGTGCTTACTCCATGCTCCTCCTCTTATTCACCTTAGAATCTTTGGCTTACCATATGATTTGAGGATGTTTTCCCTTTTTTTCTTTTTCACCTTTATACTCCCTGTAGTGTCTTGTAAATAAAAGAATTCTGGAACTCTTTTGGCTCCCACTGTACACCGTGGGCCTGTGACATAATCATTGGAGAGATGAGTTGAAGGCAGGCTTGGAATGATGAGTTCTGACTTATACGCAGAGGAATAAAGATGTGTAAAACTACTCTCCATGTGTGGTGAGGTTATTGGCGAATACCTCGACTGGCAGGATGCTACAACTGGCGACGAGATGGGGAATACGAAGCCTGTACACTGAAAGTGCACTTCCAGAGAGTTTGCTGTGGTCCAGCTACTGCTCGTCCATGTCACGTGTGCCACAGTCGAAGTGCAGAATCAATGCTGGCACCAGTGGAGTCTCAGCGCAACGCCAGCCTGTATAAAACACTTAAAGATAAAGAAAGCGACATTGAAAGTCTACGTGTCGGTGGCCAGGAACTGAATGAAACAGGCACAAATAAATGGTACTGCACCATTACGCAAATTAATGCCATACGCTATGCGGAGTAAGAATGCTAAAGGCGGATGCAACCAGGTTACGAAAGCAGCGCAAAGCAATATTTAAGTACAAATCAAATTGAAATTCATGTGCTACGAAGCAGAGATTAATCAGGTGTTTGTGAAGAAACATTCAAGCACATAGCTGACCAATTTTATCTGCTTTCATGGACTAGTAGTGTACAAAGATTTATTTACTTCCTGAAATCATTAATGAATCATTGTTTCATAATATGCTGTGGAGCGGCCCCAGGAGGAGGGTCGGGGTGCACATGTGAAGCTGTTCCCCTGAAAGAGCCACCCAACCAACAAAGCTGCTGCATAGGAACCCAGAACAACTCCTTAGATAGCCATAAGATAAAGAGCCCCAATGGAGAGCCAGTGCGGGATCCAAGCTCTTAAAGTAATTGAGGCTAACCCTGAAACTAGCACCTCACAAGGCGCTAGAGAAGCTATGACTGACCAAGTTCCACACGAAGCGCCTGAAAGACCACTAATGTCCACACATGTAGATATGGCTGCTGCATTCTTAAAACTGCCATCTGTATTTGATACTCGCTAAAAACACAATATTGACAATCAATGGACTGCATGGATAGAGACTTTTGAAGACTTCATAGATGCAATAGATGAAAAAATGTGATTAAAAAGATCATGAAGTATCTGAGAAACATGGCTGGTGAAGGAGTGAAAGAAGCCATGAACAATATACCACAAGAAGTTGAAGTGACGTACAATCAAATCAAAACAGCCTTGAATATCAAATTTAATCCAATGCCAACTGTGTATTGCGAAAGATACATATTCAGCCAAGAACGCCATAGTTAGGTGAAACCATTGATGAGTTTGTTGAGAGATTGGATGTTCTGGTTAGGCACTGCCAGTTCAATTAGTTTAATGATGAGGAAGCTACCCGCCTCAGAGTGATCGATGGATGTCTGTCAGATTCTTTTTGACAACGAATGCTGAAGGAAGACATGGAGGTCAGAGGTGCCCAAAGTGCGTCAGTCATGAGCATGAAAGTTAGCCAAACACGGCTGAGGGACACAAGGTGAAGTCTTCACAGAAAAAGAAAACGAGTTACAGATGTGGACTGTCATTTCAACACAAAGGTAAATGTCCCACCATTGGACAGATATGCATCATCTGTGGTAAAGAAAACCATTTCATGACGACTTGCAAGGCGAAGAGAAAAGTAAGTGAGTCACGGCATGAAGACAAAATGGCCAACCAAACGCTACCTCAGTGACATTCGACGAGCTCCCACAAAGCCAAACGATCACACGCAAATTGACATCATATGAAGTTGATCGCAATCTCAATTATCGACAAAGAATTCTTCAATATCAATTTCCAGTGAAAGTGCCAATGACAATTGTGCAATGCCGATGTTTAATTAAAAAAGTCATTGTACATGTGGGACCAGTCAATTGTGAGGAAAAATCCGAAGTGAAGAAAAATAGACAAGAAAAAGCACCAAAAACATTCAAACATTGTCTGAAGATCACTCTAAAGATAAACAGGTGTTCGATACCATTCATAATTAACAGCGGTGCGTTGATAAATTTCATGCCTGAGGAGGAGTATAAAGAATTATCTCAGTTATCACAACTTACGAAGTCAAAGACTAAAGTATACACATGGGCTGCCTAAATTCCTTTAAAAAGTCAAGGTTCGTTTGTAGCCACGATAAAACAAGAAAACTGTGGTACAAGCGCCTATTGATGTACTTCAAGGAACAGCTTCAAGTGCCTGTTTGCTCAACATTGCAGCTGATATGGGAACTGATATCAGTGAACTACAATAAGAATGCACATCATGAAATTATACATCAATTTGCTTCATTATTTCATGGGTTCGGGAAACTCAAAACAATGAAAGTAAAGTTACACTTAAATGAGGATGTTCGTCCTGTTGCTCAAAGACACAGATGAGTTGCGTTTCACTTGCAAGAAGCTGTTGAAAAGGAACTTAGGGCCTGATTTAGAGTTCAGCGGATAGCTTACTCCGTCACAAATGTGACAGATTTCCCATCCGCCATTGGATATAATGCACTTGTCTATGGCGGACAGGATATACGTCACGTTAGTGATGGAGTAACCCATCCACCAAACTCTAAATCAGGCGCTGAATTCTATGCTTAAACATGACATAATTGAACGCTCCACTTGTCCGACACCATGTGTTTCCCCCATTGTAATAGTGCCTAAAAGAGACAGTAAAGGAGCTGTATGCATATGTGTTGACATGCATCAGGCCAACAAGGCAATTGAGCGAGAGAGACATCCCGGTCCGCACATTGCTGATATGATAACTCAATTGAATGGTGCAAAGTTCTTCTCTTGACTTGACCTAAATAAAGGCTAACACCAATTGAAACTTGAAGAAAAATCCAGGTACATTACAATCTTTTCTACACATATTGGTTTGTTCCCCTACAAGCTGTTGAGTTTTGGTATATTCTCTGCGGCAGAACGTTTCTAAGACATCATTCAGCGTGTCATACAGCCTGTAAAAATGCATTTAACTATATTGATGTCATATTCATGTTTGGAGCTACACAGAAAGAGCCTGACAAAGCTTTAATGCAAGAATGTCATTTGCTGAATGATACAGGCTTAACTCTGAATACTGACAATTGTGAATTCCACAAAAAGCTTGGCCATGTCTTTTATGATGGGGGTATGAAACCTGATCCAGCTAAAGTGCAAGCGCTGTCTATTTCAAATCCCCCACAAGACAAATGTCTTGCATTTACTATGTTATGATCATTTCTTGGAATGGCCAGTTACTGTTCTAGATACATACAAGACTTTGATACGGTCAGTGCACCGTTACAAGAATTAACGAGAGAGAATGTGTCTTCGTCCGTCACGAGAATGTGAGAAGAGCTACCAAAAATTCAAGCAAGCTATTGAGAGTGCCACTGAAATGGCCTACTTTGATCCCAAACTTCACACAGAGGTTGTAGTTGACGCTAGCTCTGTCAGGCTAGGTGCAATCCTTGCACAGCACAACGGACAGCCAAATACCCAGAGACATATCTTGGCATACGCCAGTAAAAGCCTGTCCAAACTGAACGTGCTTACTCGCTACCTGAAAAAGGTTTGGCAGTGGTCTGGGCTTGCGAATATTTCCATGTGTGTTTTTGTCGTTCACAGTAGTGACTGATCATCAAGCACTGTTGATGATATTCAGCAATTCCAAAGCCAAAACGCCTCCTAGAATTGAACATTGGGGTTTGAGGTTACAAGAATATGATTCTTCATTGTCTAGGGAAAGATCAGAATTCTGCTGATTATTTTTCAAGAGTGTCATTGCCGTGTCCTGGTACCCTATCTAAGACAGCAGCGGCCTACATCAATTTTTATTGTGAAATCGAGCACACTAGCTGCCATGTCTTTAGAAACAATTGTCAGGGCCACGAGCCAAGATAGTGACATATTAAAGTTGAAAGGCATTATTGCTCATCAATCGTCGAACCAGCACTCTAGACTGCTCACTAATGACACTATGTATTTGAAGTTCAAAAATGTAAGAGATGAGCTTTCAGTGACTCAAGAAGGCCTCATTCTACGAGGTACACAAATTGTTATTCCTGAGAGTCTCTTAACCCAACCCTGGCGATCCCTACCCTGTCATTTATTGTCCATGATCCTCCTGTCCATTTGAACTCCCAGCTTTAGGTCGATCACTATTTATTTTTAATTGCATCACACTCTTTCTCCCTTTTACTTTGGGTGTGCTTTTATCTATTTGATCAGATTATTAGCTTCACTTGGATCTCTAAGGTTGAGCATTTTGTTATTTCATATCACTCCAAGCACTACAAAGAATTTCAGCTGCACATTCTCTCCGTACCTCTTCAGCTCCGCCATATGTTCCCCAGTTCCTACTGTCTTGTATGGTGCGCGATATGTCCAATCTTATACTAAAAATGTCCCTTTTTATTTGTAGGGTCTTTGCTTTTAAAACTGTAACTAGTATCTGTCCTTCACTCTATACAAGAAGAAATTAACTAGAATTGTCCTTGTTTTTTCCTAGTTGGGTTTGCCTTAAAAGATCTTGATGCACTGTCTGAATTTCTGTCATAGGGTCAATCATAATGACAGATGGAGGGGTAGCTTGCTTCATGACGTCTACCACAAAAAGTTTTAAATCGGCTCATTCAGCTCCTTTTTGCAATTTTTTATATTCTTACATTATTGCTTCTAGCGTTATTCTGTAGTCTTTCCATTTTATATTGCTTTTCTTTTTTTCGCTGTTTTAACTTCTGTATCTGTTCTCTATTAATGTCTACATAGCCATTGATCTCTTGTATGGTTGTCTCCAAGGCTTGTGGTCATTGTGCCAGATTGCCTATCTTCTTTTCCAAGATTGCGCATGCTTCTTGCACTTCCTTCTGATTAGTTTCAATTATGCAAACCTCAGTTGTAAGGACTACCAACAGCTTCTGAATGTCATCTTCAGAGAACTGGCACCATTCTATATTTCCTCTACCTCTATCAGAAACTATAGTTTCCTTTGACTGACCAATGGTCCACTCCAAGTGTTCCAAATCTATTCACTCAGACCGAGGAGAGGAAGAGCAGGCCACTCTACTCATCTACCACCCATGGGCTGACCACAGACAAACCTGTGTATCTCCCATGAGCACACCAGATACATATGTTGCCATGTCACACAAGCTATAGATGACAAAGATCGTTGTGGGACTGTTAAAAAACAAGAGCACAAAGACAAAAGATTCTCCAACGTTCACAAATCATAGCGAAGCAATGCCTGTTTTTACAGCTTGAGGTATTAACATCATGTTTAATGAGGGCTTGCAGAGCTTTCAACCACACTCCCTCAATCCCCCAACAGGAGGTAAGTGGAGCATAAAGACAATAAGAGCTAGAGGTCAAGCAGAAGATGTTGCATTGCAAAAACTCCCTGTAGACTCGAAAGGGAGACAACCTGCTCAACAAAGCCTTTATTTTTCACAACCTCAGTCTCACCTTAAGGAAGGAGGCAACTGCTGAATTTGTGGAAGGAAATCTTTGAAAGTCAATCACTGCAACTGATATTGTAGCTTTAAGAGTGTTAAACAAAAACAGGGAACTGATTGGTGTGAGAGTCTTTTGGGAGATACTAGACGGAAAGTCAGCTTGGCATAGCCTTTTGCTGCTCCACACGTAGCAAGGATGGTGTGAGAAACTGTGTTACTGGTTGAGGTGGGGGTGAAACCCTACTCAAGCAGCAACCACAGTCCTTGTCGGGGTGACTACAAAAGCAAACCCCAAATTAACCTGTGCTCAACCCTTTGGCAGTTTGACACAGAGCAGTCAGGCTTAACTTAGAGGCAATGTGTAAAGTATTTATGCAGCACGACAATAATAAAGTGAAAACACCACCCAAGGAAAATCCCACATCAATTTAGAAAAATAGAGTTATTTTTAATACATAAAGCAAGACCAAAATGACAAAAATCTAATCAGTAGAAACAGAGATACGCAATTTTAAACATGTTATTGAAAATAGCGCATAAAATCACAAATCACCAACTGCGGTTATGTGATCACACCAAACCGGGACAAAGTCACAAGTTCAGGCCGACTGCGATGTAGCGCTGGCTAGCTACAGGGACCCAGTTGGGTTCACTGAACACAATTCCTTATATCCTAGTGCACGGTCTGTGTGGCGCTGCTTTGAGACTTTGCATTGTCTGGCGTCGGTTCCGATAAAGCTGTGCAGTGAGGCTTTGAGGGCTTTGCGTCGCTTCCAGTGAGGTGTGCAGCATAGCTTGGAGGGGCCTTGTGTCACTTTGCATTGGTTCAGATGAGCTGTCAGCTGTGTGGCGAGGCTTTGTGTTGATTTCAATTGGAGACCACAGCTGGGCTTGGCAGAGCACTTTCAGGCCCACTTCCAAGGGTCCAGGATTGGGGTGGCAACCCTTGGGAGGGCAGGACTCACTAGATGGCAGAAACCAGGTTCTAGAGTGTTGGAATCCTATTGTGTCCCTGAGGCTTCTGCTCACGGGGCCAGCCAACTAGCCCTTGGAGTCACTCTGGGGTGCTAGATTCAGATTGCAGGTCCAGACCTTCTCACTCAGACAAGAGAACGGCAGGCAGCAGTCCCTCAGAGCAGCAGTCCGGCAGAGCAGCAGTCTAGCAGAGTGGCAGTCTTTTCAGCAGCACAGCAGTCCTACTTCCTGGCAGAGTATCCACAGGTTCAGAAGTGCATTGATGAAATGGTATCTGAAGTCCAATATTTATATGGAGGTGGCCGGAAATCCCATCATGGCGACACAGTCTGCCTGAAGGAAGCCACAAGCAGCATTCTAGTTGTGTGGCTGGCCACGCCTCCTGATTGACTAAAGCCCAGAAATGAGAAGCACGCTGCTGTTGGTGCATGCTTGGAGTGAAAACAGCAGCCGCATTGAAGGAGACGCGACCGCCAGGAAAGCAGCAGGACGGCATCACTGTGGAGAAGGAGTAGCAGACCGAGCCATGAGAAACCATGAGAAGCACTGCCATCAGCAGGCAAGAGCAGGAGATGCAGGACAGCAGGAAGAGCTGCGGATCACTAGGGAAGAGGTGCGACAGCCTGAGCAAGCATCCCGAAGGGAGGAGAGGCAGAAGAGCGGATCCGGCCCACTCAGGGGAAAGGTGCTGAGGGCCAGACCGCCGGGGCTCTCAATCAGAGCTGTGGCCCCTGGCAAGTACCGTGAGGGGGTTTTTACACTGTCTTTATGTGGGCACTCAAGAGGAAGGGCGCACTGTAAGTGTCTGGGCCTTTGGAAAAAGAGACTTGTAAGTTGGATGAGCCTCTAAGAGTCCTCACGCCAGGAGACTCGTAGCTCCCAGTTTTTTTTATCCTGTTTGTTTTTGATTATCATTGTGTTCAGCTGTTCATTACCTCATGTTTGTCGGTGACATGATAATCGGTATAAAAAGTTTGCCTTATTACTCAAGGCCTTGTATGTTTTGTTTCCTTGAGGACCATCCTGGGTCAAGAGGAGAGTGTGTCAAGAAGACATACCGAGCACCTAAAGCAGAGCATCAAGACCTTCTGTTATAAAAGGATTCTTTGCTGTCTAAGCCTCCTCATGTTAAAAGAAATAAACATCCTAAAACTTACACTGAGTTATAGTCATATCTGACAACCTGTTACAGTGGTGTCAGAAGTAGGATTTCATTTTAAATCCCTACCAGGCTGTGGATATGACTCAGCCTATTACAATGGAGGATATGATAAAACAATTGCTCGGAGGACAGAGGCATTTACAGCTCGTGGTTGAGCAACAAACCCAAGCTGCTTAGCAGGAAAGGGAATCCCTACAGACTGCCCTGAAAACACAAGCTACAGTAATGGCTGATAATCGGCAAGCACAGAACACAGTGATTCTGAGACTCACTGATGGCATAGCAAATGCTAAAGTACACCCGAACATCCCAAGCTCAGTGTTACAGAATTACCAAGTAGGTGAAGACTCTGACTTTTTCTTCACCAAATTTGAAAGAGTGGCAACCACAGCCGCATGGCCCTCTGAGCGGTGGGGTCAGTATGTCGGTCCCCTCTTATCAGGGGAACTGTGAACGGCATAACAAGCTGCAAATCCCACAGGGACAGCCCCTTATGAGGACATAAAGAGGATCACATTGAAAGTCTGGGCTATTACACTGAGTTTTACAGGGCAAGATTTAGGAAGGAGAAACGGAACCCTCATGATAACCCAAGATCTCTGTATTATCGCATTCAGGACTTAGGGAATAGGTGGCTGAAACCTACCACTTTCTTCCTGGAAGAAGTATTGGAGAAAGTCCATATGGAGCAGTGCTTGGAGGCCCTACTAAGCACCACCCAAGTGTGGATCCGTCAACATCTCAATGTTACTGTCCCCGTGGCAATCGACTTGGCTTGCACTTACCATAGGCCCCCTCATTTTAGAATAAAATCCCCAAGGTCCCAGCCTTCCCCACCTACAAATTGGAAGGGCCTTTTGAAGCCTGTTCCAAGACCTTTCTGGAGGAAAGAAAATGCCACCTCGGACTATAAGGAAGAAACCCAGGCAGGGACCCCAATGATTTCAATGCACACAGTGGAGCCGCATAGCCCGGAACTGCCCACAGAAACCTCCAGCCCCAGAAACTATGGAAATGGGTTACTCCAGGGCATGAATTTCATGTGTGGGTGGCACCTCCAGGACATATAGAAAAATGTGGGTGCTTAACGGCTATTTGGTAATGGCTTTAGTAGATTCCAGTTGTCACTACTCTGTGGTCAGTCAAAAGTGGTTAAAACCCCGTCAGGTACAAGCAGAAGAGGAGATCTCAAATCACTTGTATTCATAGGGACAGTAAAAGGTACCCGGTAGCCTAGGTGAAAATAAGGTAGAAAGTGGTACCTGAAGGGTTGAGAGTGGGTGTGATACCCCACCTAGTTGAGGATCTGAATATAGGAACCAATTATCCAGAGTTTCCGCTCCTGTCAGCAAGCGGGGAGGTGGAAAACAGAAAGAAAGGTTGGAAGAAACTTCTTTCTGGGGTGAAACACTAGATGGGAGTAAGCCAAAACATAAGATGTCCAGAACTGAAAATCATGTCAACTAGAAATTGTATGTGTTGGCAGGGGACTCTATTCCACCATTTGTATCTTCCTCCACAGACGAGCAATGGAAGTGTCAGGGAATCTTTTGAGCCACCCAGAGGGAGGACAACAACTTAGCTCAGGCATGGGGCCATGCAGCTAAAGAGGAAGAAGGACAGATAGGACTTTATTTCTATGTGCTGAAGGGACTCTTGTACCAAATAATAAATATGGGTGACAGGCAGATCTCCCAACTAGTTGTTTCCCTTCCGTTCAACAAACAAGTGATACATTTAGGTCATTGTCAAGAAGGGGGAGAACACTATGGGAGGGTAAAGACGGAGGAGTATTTGTGGGGAAAGTTTTATTGGCCTGGGGTGTAGTCTGATATCAGAAGGTTTTGTGCTTCCTGTGAACAGTGCCATATTGTTAATCCACCCAACGAACACAAAGAACCCTTAAGACCTCTACCTATTATTGACGTCTCATTTTCTAGGGTCGGAATGGACCTGGTAGGTCCCTTAGTTTCCTCGTCTAGGACCGATCAATAAATTTTAGTCCTTATGGACTATGCTGCAAGGTATCCAGAGGCAATACTGCTGTCTAGCATGACCACTACAGTAGTTGCACAGGCAATGATAGAATATTTTCTAGGGCAGGATTCCCAAAAGATCTTCTCACCAACCAGGGAACACCCCTTATGTCCAAATTGATGGCACAAGTGTGTAAGATTCTTGGAATCAAACAAATCCAGACGTCAGTTTATCACCCCCAAACAAATGTCCTGGTTGAGCGGTGCAATCATACCATTAAAACAGTCTTGAAAAAACTGGATTCTGACACAGGAAGGGATTGGTGCAAAAAGTTGCTGTTGGTCCTATTTCCCAAACGTAGTCATGCCCAGAGTTCTACCGGATTCTCCTCCTTTGAACTGGTTTTTAGCTGACAGCCGAGGTCTTTATTAGACATGGCTGCCGAACACTGGGAGAAAGAGGAAGACAAGGGCTTAGAGCTGCATGAATACGCTGCCAATTTAAAATCTAGGGTCATTACCCTTTGGGAGGAAGTCCAGCTAAACTTGGGAAAAGCACAGGAGAAACAAAAAGATGGGTATGAGCGACAGTCCAAAGTCAGGGATACGGGGAGAAGGAGACAAGGTACTAGTGTTATTACCCTCCTCTGATAATAAACTACCGGCTAGGTGGAAGCGTCCATATACCGTCCTACCACAAGTCACACTGGTAACGTTCAGGCTGGCTGTACCCCACAGTACAAAAAAAGGTCAAATATATCACATCCATATCAAGATGTGGGAGAACACCAATGAGCAGAACAGCACAAGTAACCCCACTTTCTTCGTGACTGACTCGCAACCCCTAGACTTTGCCTTTGTCCACAGGGGACAAACTACACCTGTTGGAATGGTCAAACTCGGACCCCTTCTTAGTACTGAACAGGAAGGTCAGATACAGGCTGTCTAAGTTCAGTTTCAGGAGGATGTGTTTTCAGTGAGACCAGGAAAGACATTAATGATCCAAAATGACATCATCACAGAGGGTAACCAGGTGGTAAGGTATACGGCCCTGTCGGATACCAGAGGCTAGGTGTGGTTGAAAGCGAGGCAGTCAATATGCTTACAGAAGGCATTATCGAATGCTTCAACAGCGCATAGTGCTCCCAGTGGTATTGGTCCCAAAACCCAATGGTTTTGCATTGATTTTTCCAACTCAAAAGCAGGTCTACATTTGATAATATCCTTTGCCTCAAGTGGACGAATTGATAAAAAATCTGGGAAAAGCTGAATACCTAACTACCCTTGATCTCACCAAAGGGAATTGGCAGCTTCCCCTGACCAAGAACACAAAAGAGAAGACTACATTCTCAACCGCCTCTGGCCTGTATCAGTTTAGGGTTCTCCTCTTTGGCCTTCGTGGGGCCCCCGCAACTTTCCAACTGTTAATAGACTTGATCTTACGCCTGCATCAACAATATGCGGCAGACTATATTGACAACATTGTTATATTCATCCCCTCCTTAGATCACCATCTCCAGCATCTGGAGGTGGTTTTCACTGCCCACTGAGAAGCAGGGCTCACAGCAATTCGAGAGAAGTGTACTCTAGCAACCAATTTGATTCACTACCTAGGATATCAAATCCAAGCCGGTAAAATCAGTCCACAGGTAGATATGGTCAAAGCCATTAGGGACATCCCTTGATCCACCCATAAGAAAGGAGTCAGGTAATTTCTGGGGTTAGTGGGTTAATATAGGTGGTTTATCCCCCATTTTTCGGAACAGTCTTCTCCTTTAACCAATCTGTTACAGATTAATCAGCCTACTTTGATATCTCACTGGACCAACATACAGCAGAGAAGCTTTGACCTGTTGAAGGAAATATTGTATAGAGATCCGGTTCTGGTGTGTCCTGATGTTAATAGACTGTTTGTCGTGGAGACTGACACTTAAGATGAGGGACTTGGGGCGGTCCTTTCCCAGCAAAAGACCTCACTAGCCATCTGTGACCTGTGGCGTACATCAGTAGGAACCTGCGGACCCATGAGCTGCATTACACCACAATGCATGGCCATCAAATAGGCCATGGAGGCTCTTCAGTACTACTTGTTGGGCTGTTCATTTGTTTTGCTTACAGACCATGCCTCTCTCATTTGATTGGATCATCACAAGGATACCAATCCCCAAGTCCTCCGTTGGTTATTAGCCTTTCAGGCTCACCATTGGGCTGGAAAGTTGCAGGTCAAAGCTGATTTTCTTTCTCGGTCCACGGACTCAGCATGGTTTGATCGTCCATTCTTGGATCGGGGGTACTGTGACCAAGGGGTCGTGGAGGTGTTTGGAGATCCCATCATGGCCTACGGATTCTGTCTCAAGGAAGCCAAAGCAGCATTCTAGTTGTGGGGCTGGTCACGCCCCCTGATCGACTGGAGCCCGGAAATGAGGAACACGCCGCTGTTGGTGCATGCATGGAGCAGAAGGAGGAAGCCGCATTAAGGGAGACGCAACTGCCAGGAAAGCATCAGGATGGCATTGCTGCAGAGAAGAAGGTGCAGATCGAGACGTGAGAAACCATGAGGAGCACTGCCATCTGCATGCTTGAGCAGGAGATGCGGGACAGCAGGAAGAGCAGTGAGACCACCAGGGAAGAGACATGACGACTGGACCAAGCAGCCCGAGAGGTAGGAGAGCAGACCCGGCCCAGCTAAGAAGGAAGGCGCTGAGGGCCAGACCTCTGCAGCTCTAAATCAGAACCATGGCCCCAGGCAAGTACCGGGAGGGGGGTCTTACACTTTCTTTATGTGGGCACTCAAGAGGGAGATACCTTGTGGGCCTATGAGGGGTGCCCTGGAGGTATCAGTGCCTCTGGACAAAGAAGCTTGTAGGTTGCATGAGCACCTAAGAACCCTTTCATCAGGAGACTCGTAGCTCCCATATTTTGTTTTATTGTGTTTTCTTTTGATTATCATTTCGTTCAGTTGTTATTTACCTCACAGGTGTTGGTAAAGGAATAATCAGTATGAAAAGATTGCCTTATTACTCAAGGCCCTGTATGTTTGGTTTCCTCAAGGGCCTTCCTGGGCCAAAAAGAGAGCGTGTCAAGAAGACCTTCTGAAGCACACTTAGGAGAGCGACACGACCAGCTGTTATATAAGGATTCTTTGTTGTCTAAATCTCCTGATGTTAAATAAAAATCCTAAAACCCGCACTCCCTTATAGTCATATCCGAAAACCTGTTACAGGGCCCTTCCTCTGAAAAGTGGGAGAAGCTTCTAGAATTCCCTTTGAAGTCCCCAGGCACCCTGCCTTCCCTGTCCTTGCTCCAGACTCACTCCAGGCGGTATACAGCCCATTCAGTGGAGGCAGGACAGCCTGTGCAAGTGTAAGTAGGGCTGTGTCCAGCTCCTCCCTCTCATCCATGCACACCTAAGCTCTCTATTGTGTGTTAATGTCTAGGAGGAATACACAAAGCCCAACTGCCAAAAACACTCAGTCTTGTGACCTAGAGACATTCATCAGGCACTAAATGGCTAAGGCAGGAAAAATGCCAACTTCCTAAAAGTGGCATTTTCAAAATTGTAATTTAAAATCAGACTTTTCAATGAGAGAGGAGTTTTCATTATAACTCCAAAGACACCAATTTGGAAATTACAGCTTATTAAATGTAATAAGGTGACTTAAATGTTATCCTGTGAGAGAGGTAGGCCTTGCAATGGCGAGAAACAAATGTAAAAGTTTTTCACTATCAGGACATGTAAAAATAAAAATATACATGTCCAGCTTCTTAAATACACTGCACCCTGCCCTCTGGGCTGTCCAGGGCCTACCTGAGGGATGACGTGTATGTATTAAAAAGGAAGGTTTGGGCCTGGCAAAAGTCTTTTTTTACTAGGTGGGAATGACAGTTTGAAACTGCATTCACACAGGTTTCAATGGCAGGCCTGAGGCATGTTTAAAGTGCTACCTAAGTGGATTGAACAGCCAGTGCTGCAGGCCTACTAGTAGCAGTTAATATACAGGCCCTGGGCACAGGTAGTGCTACCTTACTAGGAACTTACAAGTAAATTAAAGATGCCAATTGGGTATGAGCCAACACTACCATGTTTTAAGGAACAAGCACAAACACTTTAGCACTGGTTAACAGTGGTAAAGTGCGCAGAGATTAAGGCCAGCAAAAATAAAGTCATCAAAACAGGAGGTCTGAAGGCAAAATGTTAGGGGGAAAACCACACCAAGGATGCCAGGTCTAACAGATGGAAACCCGTAAGATTCATCATAGCGTTGAAGTGGCCTCTGGGCAACCATGTATCATCTACTATTCCCGAAGTAATATCGAGCCCCTGTGATATCAGCCTGTTTCCATGGAATCCAACTTCACTGGCTCATTTATTGCATGCATTTGTTAAAAGAAAGGGAAAGGAAACTTCCCTTGTTACAGGAGTCGCATCTATGTTCTGCTGGGTACCTGAATCACAGAGCAATAGACAAAGGTGTAAGAGATCAAGTATAAATGTCCCCAAAGAGGAAGAGGAGCTAAAAATGTGTGCTACATTTCATACACCAACATGATTGACCGTCGTAAGGAAGTGGAATTACCCTCCTAAGGTAAAGATTGTAGCAAGAAAGAGGGTCAAAGTTATAACATTCAGCATATCTCTGTCCATTTATTTATCACCCTGGTAACTATTCTTGCAACATTATTAAGTGCACAAATAAACTCAACTAAGTATTTTTTATATCAATTCTGAAGTACCATACTTCTAGCATGAAAAATAACTATGCCAACCCACGTTGTTTGCCCCCCGACCCTGTAGCTCTGTGTCACTCTGAAGAAAGGTGTTGGCATCCTTATGTCGAGAGATGAGAGCCATCTAATATTAATTTCCAAATGTCCAGGTCAACTGAGATTTGAATCCTAACTTAATTGTCTCACATACTCATCTACTTCATGTGGTGGGATCAAAATATCACAACTTAAGAAAATAAATATTATGTTTAGAGTGGATCGAACAATTGAAATCCCACCAATGGGAGATATTTACCACTTCTATGGTGGGATCCTCAATGGTGAGGGATAGGCACAATCTTGCCAGATTGGACAGAATTTCATTTTCCCATTAAAATCCTGTCTTAAAGACATAGACAAAAATATTCATGACTTTAAAAATAAAAGCTGCAATTGATTAAACTACCTTCACTTCTTCTATATTTTGTTTTAAATAGCAATGTTCTTTTGATACTAGGTTGTAATTAATTTGTATTACTTTTTCCGAAGCTAACGCAGCTATTCTAATAGCCCAAATGGTTCCTGTAACAACTCAGTTATTCTAAAACTGTACATTAACATAATAGCTTAGAAAATGTTTAGAATATTACTTTAAAAATGAGAAATAATTGTTATCGATTCTGCTGAGAAAAACATATACGGTTTGCAACAGTTTAGGAATATTTTTAACACTCCCAAATAAGAATTATGATTAGTTACCTGTTCGTAATTATATAGTGCTAATGGCATTTCTACGCCGTAATATCACTCACATTTTATTTGAGAAAATGTAAATTTTTTAAAACAAAACCAGGTCCGTAAATTTGTATTAAAAATAAAGCCTGTCATAAAATATCCTGCCACTAAAAGAAAATTTCCCTATAGAGTCCTTTGTTATTTCATCAATCAACTTCACAAAGACCTTCTTCACTTAAACTCCTTTAAACAATTAAATGACAAAACAGAATTATCCTTGACTACAGAACTATTACCACAACTACCTCCTCTAGTCGACCTTGGATGTGCCCTAGAATTCATTCCATGACATCTAAACTGTGACTGCTGTTCCACAAATAGAGCAAATCAAAAATCAGGCTCTGGGTCTTCTCTCTGTGAATCGCACTGGGTCAATTACTCATACAATCCTGCTCACTAGCACACTGGCTCATTTCACTATATGAACCCATACTTAATCCTACTAGGCTACTGCTGTTAACCACCACAGGCTACCCTGGGTCCTACTGTAGAGATGACAGGAACTATCTCCCAGTATGTGACCTTTATTGCACATGGGCTACATGTATGAAAGTTTTTTGCATTCGCAAATGGTGCGCTTCGGTAAAATCGAACTTTTGCGAATGCAAAATTGCCTTTCATGCTGTATGAAAGGCTTTGTAGTCGCAATTTTAGGTAATCGCAGAAATTGTGATTACCTAAAATTGCGATTACAAATAGGGAATTGCAAATTACGATTTCCTTAGCACATGTATGAAACATTTTCCAAATGCAAACTGTGCATTTAGGAAAATGCAACTACCATCGACTTCAAGTCAACCAAGTGCAAACTTTGAAAAATGCACAAAAATGCATTTTTCAAAGTGCCACGTAGCGCACAGATGCCCCTAGGGCATGTGTGAGCTTTACATGTGCAAATGTATTTTTTGGGGGGTGCTTCAAGGGGGCCTTAGGCCCCTGGGCACCCTTGGATTTGCATTACCTAATTTGCGTTTACCAATTAGGTAATTGCAAATTAACTAATGCAAACCATTCGCGCCTATGGGCCTTTTGGCCGATAAGAATGAATGGAGTAATATTACCTAATAGTGATTCGCTATTTACCGAATCGCTATTAGGTAATATAAAGGAATCACAAACAGATACATGCATCAACCATTTTTGCAAGCGCAAACGGTGCGATTCGCAAAAATCGGCCGTTTGCGCCCGCAAAAAGGGCATTTGCGGTGCATAAAGGGTCAAGGCACTCGCAATTTGAGAATTCGCAATTAATTGCGAGTTCTCAAATTGCGATTGCATTTAAGGAATCGCATTTTGCGATTCCTTAAATGCAATGCAAGAACCACTTTGAAGTAAGCGATTTCGCTACTAGGGGTGCGAATTACCATAAAGTTGAACTTCATGGTAATTTGCAAAAACTTTGAAAAATGCACTAAAGTGCATTTTTCAAAGTTGTAGGTTACACACACACATGTCCTTTGGACATGTGTGTGCGCAACATTTGTGCACAGATCAATTTCAGGGGTGCAACAGGGTGTCCTTTTGACACCCTTGCACCCTTGAAATTGAATGCGCAATTTGCGAGTACCAATTGGTACTCGCAAATTGCGCATGCAATTTCCTATTCATTCCTATGGGCCGGTAGGCCCATAGGAATGAATGAGAAGCCATTCCTTATTTGCGACTCGCAATTTGCGAGTCGCAAATAAGGAATGTGTAGGAATCGCTATTTTTATAGCGATTCCTACATGCATAGGCTTTTGCGAGTCCTTAATTGCGATTCCTTAATAATCGCAATTAAGGACTCGCAAAATCCTACCTTGATGCATGTGCCTGAAAATCCTTGGCGATTCCATACATACATAGCATTTTGCAATTATCAAATAGCTAATCGGTAATAATTGCTATTTGGTCATCACAAATTGCCTATTTGGTACATGTGGCCCATGGTGCGGTTGAGTGCCCGTGAAGTTCCAGGGCCTCATCAAGTATTTGAAGAAGTAGATAACCTGCATGTGAATCTAAAACATTTTTTTAAATTAAGATGTCTGCTGACCTCATGGTGCATAGAGCAGTACTGACGCTACAGGAATTAAATATGACACACTGGCCATAATTACCAGAGGGAGTTGCAGTATGTAGTGGGCCCAGTAAATAAAGACACCACAGGATGAAGTGTTTACTGTTTCTGGTAAACAACTCCTCTTCTGAGTTTTCACTCATAACGTAGAATGCATGCCTACTGCAACAAATGTTCATGCCTCTCTAACTACCAGTTGTTTTCCTGCAGTAAATGTTGGCGACTTTGACCTGCAGAAATTCACCTGGGTAAAATTCGGGAGGTGCCCTTTCTATTGTCAGGGCTGGTTTGGGACACAAAATAATCCCGGACCATAAAATAAACGTGAACTCCCATTTGTAAAATGGGCAGTAAAAAAAATGGCCCGCGTTTGTAGAGCCCCCACTGTGGCACTCCCACACCAAAGGCATGAACACCCTACCCAGCCAATAAGACACTTCTAGAGTTTCAAGGGGAATTTGGAAACGAGCATTCATTGGTAGCGCATTTAACACTCGTGCAACTAAAGAAAGGATAGAGCCGGAGAACGGGTAAGCTGAGGAAGGTATACAAACAGCAGTTATGGTGGGTCAGGTGGCAGTTGATTTATTTTCAAATTAGAACTGCCCTGCTTGCTGCATCCCACATGGCCGGAAATGATGCAACTCCATCTATACCATGTGAGACACTGAACCCCGTGCATTGGGGGCTCAGTGCAACCTGCACAGTGCTGGTTTCTACTGAATTCTCCTCATCATATAAAGATGCGCACAACTGCAGCCCACATAAAGACACAAATCTGGCCCACCACTACCACAAAACTGCCCCACAGAGCCTCAAAACTGGCCCACACACTCTGACTTGTTAGCCTGCCCCATCTGGCACTCTGCGACTGCCAATCAGTCCAGTCTGACTCTGTTTATCATACTTAATAAATACCCCAGGCCAAGAACTCCATGGGGCTGGGACTTTAGGTCCATGCACAGGTATGAGTTTGCACAGGATCAGAATGTTGCTCCATGTTTGCATAAGACGACAGTAAGGCTTCCCTCCGCATTCATCCTGTCATATATTGTCGATGTTCTGTGTGTATGTGTATTAAGAAACTTTTGATCAACTCTCTCCACCATTATATGCGGGGTTCTGCACATTCATTCATGAAGCTTCAATGTTTGGCACAATATGGGTACTTTCAATTAAATTACTTTTTATTTTAATCGTTCACAGCAGGGAATTAGCATATTGATGCATAGTTTAAAGGACATTAATGCAACACTTAATGCCAAAGACAGAAGTTTGTCATTCTCCCACCTCCAAGACTTTTCATTTACTGTAACCATGGACAACTGCAGATTTCAACCTTCGCCATTGTCCAGAGTGCAGAACATGCATTATGTCTTACTTATAATATACATGGTACCCACAGAGAGAGCTGAGCGAGCTGGAGCTAGCATCTGTGCATGATATGTCATTTTCTGGTTTTTAATGCAGTATTGTGCTTTACTCTCGATTTCAATATTAATTCGAAAGATATACCCCGAATACAAACAAATGTTGTTAGAGAGAATGCATCATTGTCAGTGAGGCATTGTCTCATTATGTGAGTATGGTGGTGTGCATTTGCTTTTGTGTAATTATGTGAAGTTCCGCAATAATTATGTGAAATGTAAAACCAGCTTTGAGAGCTATATTTTAGTGAAAAATACATCCTCACATCGAAAATAGATGCGAATACACATTTGACGCTGAAAGAAAGTGCAAAACTCGAAAAAAAATTACTCACCTTCTATTCATTTGCACTATTCCTTTGCTCTCAAGCTAAAATTTTGGTGGAAATGCGGTGTAATTGCACCATATGACATAGGGGCATACTTTCATGAATTTTGCATAACAAGTGTGTGTGAAATTCACAAAATTATGCGAAATTAGACTAGCGTTCCAAACTAACAGAATATTATGTAGGTGCCAACCTGCGTCTCCATGGATGCTTAGATCCTCTTGCTGCATTGTCTGGTGCATGCAGCTCTGGTGCACTCATCTAGTGAGTCTTTTGCTCACAAACTGCCTCAGTGGCCATTCCCAGAAGAGGAAAATAAAACACTCTTTGTGTAAACAGCAATAACTGTTAAAAAATATATCTAAAATATTGTTCACGAAAAAAGCACTTTCTGCCTGAGAGCCTATCGTTTGTTTCGTGGGCAAAGGCTGGGATATCATGAGATTTAGAGATCTACACAAGAGTTTGCTAAAAATGGCACATGACTGGGTGACTCACGGTAATGTGGAGTGGGTGGTTGCAGGAAACAAACTTTTTGCTCCTCACCCAGCAGCCTTCCATGCAGCTCCCTGGTTCACATAATGCATTCAGAACAGAGCTCATGCCCCAAATAGGTACAGACTCTGACCAAGCTTTGCTTTATAAGGACGACTTTCAGCCTTGACCCATCCCTATGGTCCTCCTTACTGCTGTCTGTGTTCTGATGGTCTCCATCATGACATCATCGTGTAGTTTGGTTCTAACCCTTTGTAACTCTGTGTCCAGCTATCTACTGTGGTTCCAAAACCACCTCTGTGGATCCTGTTGCCTGATTCTCCTCTGGCGCCTCTGCAACGGTACAGTTCTTCTAGTAGGGTTCCTGCAAAGTATTTGGCATCATTATCTATTAGGGCCATCAGGCGATAGTTCTCTGGGTTTCTTTTATTTCCCCCTTTATACAACGGCACAGTTCATGCCCACCCTTGTGCTAAGACTGCCATGGAGCGCTCCTCCACCACTGTTTCAATGGAATTTCCCCTGAAGACTTCTTCCCTGAGACTCTCTTTTTTCCTGGATATCCCAGTCACTACTCCTTCCCTAAAGCTCCTCTTGTAATCCTTCTTTTCCTCCTTCTGCTACTTTCTTGAGGCTGCCCTTTACCACTCCTACCCTGGGCTTCTCTCTGACATAGTTACTGGGGCTAACCACACCCATCCTTTCTGTGGGGCTCCCCTTCACTATTCCTTCTCGGGGGATCCACCACTCTTTACTTCAGCCTCTCCCCCTCCCACTTCTTCCTAGGTCCTATGCTTCTGCACCTTCTTTCCTTGCATTCTCCCTCTGCCCCTCGTTTCCTAGGTTATCCCTATAACATAGATAGATAGATAGATAGATACGTTTCTATTGCACGATTAGTTAAAACTATTGCAATGCATATGCACATTTCGACGCCTAAAATACGATACAATGCAATCCTATCATAAATGCCATGTAAAGCCGGCCAGTTCTGTATTGAGTCAAGTTAAAACATATGTACCTTAAAACTCCCTATGGCAATTTAAACAAATAAAAAACAAGCAAGGGGTCAGAACATAGTCGTCTATCCCCTATAATGTTATTCAAAATGTTAAAACCAAACAAGGAATAAAAAGAAAATGCTGATTGGACAACGTAAACATCGTCTTTTCACTCAGCAAATTGTTGTAATAGCATTTTTAAAAAGGTGAGGGTGTAACTGGAAGGTCCTTTTAACTCCCTGTTTTATGAGTTAACCCAGAAAATAACCTCAATTTTAAGTCTTACCGAAGTGTGCGGCCAGTCGCTGTATCGAGAAGTAGAAGGTACTAGCAAAAAGCGCCCATCTGATAGTTGTCTTATGACCAAAAAGGTGGTTAATGCTGGCAATCGGGTGGCAGCATAATTCTACTGCTAAAGGTGACCCTCAGCTGAGGAGGTGTTAAGACTAAAAGCCCACCAATTCCTATACTTTATTCATTTTGGTTACCCTGTGCTGTGCAGAGTAACACGCTTAGGGTGCGTGAGCTTTGGCTGATACAGTGCTGGTGCTTTTACTACCTGTACCGGTTTTACGAGACAAGGAAGATGATATCCACCAGTTCTCATCCCTTGCAGTAGATCATTAGGTTACCCAGTGCTGCCCATATCAGCTGGCTGTTAAAGTGCATATCCATTGGGTGAGAACAAAGTGCTAGTGCTCTTGCTGCTCTTTCAGCCTAACGCTCGGAACAGATAAGGGTGTGCAAGGGTGTGAACTGTTCCTGCTCCCAAGGGTTAGTCATTAGGCTGCCCTGTGCTAACCAGGTTGACTAATTGTAAGGTTCTTGTGCCTTGCTAGTAAAAGGGCTGGTGCTGTAGCTGCCCAGCCTGTGGTGCCGCCAGGGTGATCTGAGCAGTCATGGTTGCACACAGCTGCCCGTGACTATTGGGTATTAAAGGGCTTATGCCTTAGCTGATAAAATGCTGATGCTCTTACAACTCAACCGCTCTTCCCCTCAGGAGTTAAAGTTAGATGGTAACTTATATCAGGGAGTTATCCTCTTTCTGCTTCTTGTGGTTGGAATTTAAGCTGCCCTGAGGTAATCAGAATGATTGGCTGCTGGGGGTTTTTATGCATTGGCTGCTTAATCCTGTTTCTTGGCAAAAAAAACATTTTTTGACCTTCTGAAGAAATGTCACCATTGCACAGTTCAATCGGATAGGTTGAAGCAAGCTACCACCACCTCCCCACATGTCCTTATGACTCTCCCCTTCATTTTCCTGCATAGGAGTACGTGGCGATCATCCAGAGTAGATTTACACAGGCACAAAGCATGAAGAATGTCATCAGATCCTTGGGCACAAAGCCTGCAGGTTCTTTGTCCTTGAGTTCGTTTAAATGGATGGTAGTGCTTTAGAACAGGCAGTACACCCAGCCTGTATTTCAGGTGTTTTCCTTAGTCTGGTTGCTATATCCTAAATAACTTTGAGGTTTGGCCTTGGTGTAGCTGCTGAGAGTCATCCAGCCATGACTGCACCTTGCCAGGCTAGCTTTATCCTCTAAAGTTAACAAAGTTTGGGTGTTAGATTTCGTTAATTTCTTAAGTTTTGAATGACTTAGAAGTAAGGCCCAAGTGGAAGAAAGGCCAAGGGTGGTTAGGGCCAGGTGTAAGTAGGCTTTTGCAGGAGAGCATGCACTGCCTTGCATTTCTAGCCAAAGGTAATGCCCCAGGGAGCCCTACAGTGATGTTTTAGACTGTAACAGCAATTCACCTATACAGCTTGTCATTCCAAGGCTTATTTCGCTAGGCCAAACTCGAGTCTAATTTGAGAAGGTGATGTGTATGCTGGCAGTTAAAAGATGGACTGTTAGATTTTCAGAATTGTTGTGTCCAGAATGACGCTGTCCCGGCCCTTCAGGGCCTCACTCCCGTAGGTCAGCATGGGGAGGACCTTGGCATTAACGTTGGCCAAGAGGTAATGTTGGGCCCTTCCCGTATAGGGACCCTAGGCCGACTGCAAATGCATTTCCTTTCCTTTTAGTCTCATCCAGTTGGTCAGTGAACTTACTGTTGGCGTTAAATAATACACCAAGATACTTTTAGCCGTTTACAGTCTATATCGTATCTCTACCCAGGAACCAAGCGTGTTTTGTTTATCCTTTTCCTTGAATTGTTAATGTTTTGCTCTTTTTCATACTAATAGTCACACCGTTGATCTTTGAGTATGCCATGGTGACATCTAAGAGTCGTTGTAGCCCCACCTTGGTCCTGCTGACTAGTACTAGATCGTCAGTGTAGTATAAGTTTGAGAGCAGAGACAGCCAAATTGTGATGCATGGGCGCTGACGCTGTTTAGAGCCGGTGGGAGATCTGCCAGGAACAGATTAAAAAGGATTGGAGCCAATGTGCAACCCTGCTTTAATCCGTGCATTGTTCTGCTTTAATCTGTGCATTGTTTGGATAGCCCTGGACAGATAGGAGCCATCCCCCAGCTTAACGTGAATCCATGTATTAGTGTGCAGTAATTGTATGGCCCTCAGCAAGCTGGCCGGAATGCTTCATTCTACTAGTTTCTTCCATAATTTTCCCCGGTCAACCCTATCAAAGGTGGATTTATAATCTGTGAAACATAGGTGCACCGGGTAGTTGTACATTATTGCTAAATCGTTCAGCAAGGAAAAAGCCATGATGTTAGTTGCTGTCCCTCTGTGTTTTTGAAGCCCATTTGGTTTAGTGGTATCATGGAGTTTACCGCAGCCCAGTGCTGTAATTCTTCTAGTAGGGTTCCTGCAAAGTATTTGGCATCATTATCTATTAGGGCCACCAGGCGATAGTTCTCTGGGGTTCCTTTATTGCCCCCTTTATAGATCGGCAAGATGATTGAGCCATGCCATGAGACGGAGCAGAGTTCCAGCCTATGACAAAGTTAAATAGTAGAGATAGTTGATCTACCCAGTAAGTAGGCTCTTCCTTATAGGTTTTCCCTCTAACATGGTCCCCTATGCTACCCCTTCTCGGCAGTTCCTCTCCACCTTTCCCTCCTTAAGGTGCCATCACTCCTTTCATGGGCTCTACCTATGCCACATCTTCCTTGAGACTGCTTTCTGCCACTCATTCCCTGGGTTTCCCCGCCATCACTCCTTTACTGGTTTTCACCCTCTGTTACTGTCTATCTGGGGTTCTCCCTCTTTAACTTCTTCCCTTTGGTTCCTGCTTGAAAATCCTTCCCTGGATTTCTCTGTCATTCATTTAAAGGGATTCCTCTATGCTGCTCCTTCCCTTGGGTACCTCTGTCATGCCTTTGGGTTGTATATCAGAAAAACATCCGCAAACATATTGTGGCTCAAAAATATCAATGCCAAAATATCAACAATTATTGTACAGCACAAAAAATATAAACTACAGGAATATAGTCCACAAATATATTGAAATACTAATATTAAAAATAACACACCACTGGACAATAACATATAAACTTAAAGTAAAAGTTAAAATATTTCTAAAAATGCAATTTATTTATAGAAACATGAAAAATGATTGATATACATTAGTTTTAGCAAATACTTGTTTTTATTTTCAAAAAGAACTTAAAAATACATTTAGTTTGTAATAAATTATCCACCTTTAATACAAATGTATTTAATTTTCAAATGTAAGCTATATAAAATCTTTCTATTGACAAACATAATTATAAAAAGGAAAAGCCTACATTTAACTTTATTTTAAATAAAAGTACCTACAATACAAACATTTGCAAGTGTTAGAGTAAATATTGCATTATAAAACATATATATAAAACATATTCTATAATTTATGAACCATTATAAAAATGTAAAATATTAATGTATTTAAAAAAAACATTATTTCATAAACAATATAAACATATGTAAGACAATTTAAAATTTCACAGAAGAACAGAAAAATCAATCAATGTAAAATTAAGGCCCTGATTCCGGCATCGCTGCCGATTGGCAACCGACCGACCTCAGGTCGGCAGTTCCTGCCCCGCAATTAGGATGCGACAGCACATGGTGCGGTCGCAAACTTCCATTTTTCAGTAGGAGGTTGTGCGGCGGACCCAAATTGCCCACAACCCAAGCTCCCATTGAAAAACTGAAGTTTTTAAACATCCCTGGTGCCTTCCACATGGTGCAGGGATCTTTAAGGGGGCACCATTAGGTGCCCCCCAGGGCCACATGCGGAGGACCAGGGGGCAAGGGGGCCCTGCTAGGCCTCAATGTCGCTTTCCGACAGCCATTCCATGTCGGGAGGGCCGACATGGAAAGGCTATCGGAAACTGGCATCATAATCCCGACGGAGGAAACGCTATCCGTAAGGGATAATAGAGCCTTTTCGACTGACCCCGTCGGATTGTGTTAGTCGGTCTTGTTATGTTTTCATTTAACCTGTGATCTATGTGCTTCTCCTCATCCCTTAGCAACAAGGTTCTACTGTTGGAATCTGGATTGTAAAGTCCAGCAGTGAAGCTTGGCTGAGGAGCTGAGAGGGTGGCCTCTGGGGCTCGTTGTACTATACTTCAATAAATCCTCTATATCCAAGAAGTGTGTCCTGTAATCTCAAAATTGGCGACGAGGATGGGATGCCTTTTGAAGAGGACAACCATCAAATTTCCAGGAAGCAATCATCTACTATGAAATTTGTGACATTATCTAATTTCTTGGATACCTTCGGCATCAATTGACCCCCGGTTTGTGTCCACTGCATTGAGAGACCTGCAGTGTGCTGACTGTGACATTTTCGTCTTGAAAGGAGTATTTGGATTAATCCAGTAGAAGTCGTCGGGCAGAAACTGGGAAAGCAGTTGGAATTTGTAAGTAAACACTGCTCGAGATCAGTGACTATTCTGCGCTGCTCGTGACTTATGATTCCCTGGCAACGAAGTGCGGAGTCTGGGAGCGTGCTAGGCGCGTCTTGTCCTCACCTGGCAATGAAGTGCAGAATCCAGGAGCGCGCGGAGAGCGTCCTTTCGTTTCCTACCAACCCGACGTAGAGATTGCCTGACGATCTTCGAGATCTTGTATTCCGAGCATATCTACGCTTAGACGTACACGTGAGGTAACGTGATATCGTCACCCTTATCGTCTAAACAGCAGTATTGAGAGATTGGAGGCGGCGTGGTGACGCACATAACGTGCGTGCTGCCATTTTGAACTTCATCATTCTCGTTACCTGGTTACAGTGACTCTTTTACGATCGAGTGACTCTTTGAGGATTGAAGGAAGCATCGCTTCATGCGCATCGTGCATGTTATCGGGCATTCATTTACATTTGATGGTGACATTTACATTTGAGAGAGTTTGTCTACGCGTAGTGGAACAGTGAGTTGGAACTGCATCTTGGAAGACATTATATCACAGCGCATTAGACCTTGTGTTGCACATTATATTATTTTCCTTTAGTGACAGTTAGTTACTGATTGTCATTACGAACACTCATTATTTGGGTTGTCCGTTTGCGTATTAATAATGGCGACACAGAATATTCCTCCACCTCCTACGTTCTTACAGGAACCTGGTCCCACTTGCATGGAGTGGGAAGATTGGAAAGAAGCCTTTACCACATATTTAGAAGCTATTGGAGGTGACGTATTTATAGCAAGGAGAAAATTGGCCATATTGAAACTCAGTCTTGGAGTGGAGGGTAGGAAAGTTTTAAGCACATTGCCTAATTTCCAGCCAAGGGTAAGAAATGTTGATTTTGATTCTGATGATGATGATCAGTATGATGTGTATGAAAATGCTATGTCAGCATTAGCTGAAAATTTTGGAAAGAAGCTAAGCATTGTGGTTGAAAGACATAAATTCTTCTCACGTGCTCAAAAACAAGGTGAGAAAATTGAACAATATGTAGCTGCATTGAGGAGATTGGCAGTAACTTGTAGATTTAAAGATCTAAGGGATGAGATCATTAGGGATCAGCTAATTAATAGAACCAACAATATGAAGGTTCAAGAAAAATTGTTGGATTTGAAAGACCCCACACTAGATAAGTCATTGGAGATTGCTAAACGTATTGAAAATACTTCTCAATACGTTAAGGAATTGGCTGATACCAAACAAAAAAATGATCTGGACCAAAGTAAAGTGTGCGTGTTGAATTCCACTAAGAAAATTACAAAAGTAGACACTAATGATAACAAAAAACCTTTTGTAAAGCAAGAGGGGGGGTTATAAAAAATTATGCTACAGATGTGGTAGTAATAGACATACGGCTGATGCCAGCCATTGTCCTGCTTCTAAAAGTCGTTGCTATAAGTGCAAAAGAATAGGTCACTTTTCGAGAGTTTGTAAAGCAGAAGATTTTCACATACAAAAGAAATCTGTGAACATAATTAACAATACTTCTACATCTCGTGCCGCAACTGAGGCGCAAGACGAGAGTGACACAGATTTAGAAGTAATGGTGGTAGAAGAATTTAACACTTTAGATCAAAAATCAACGAGTGTTTATGTACCCCTGAAGTGTAAGGTTGCAATAAATAACATTGATATACTTATGTGGGCAGACTCTTGTTCCCCTTTTACTTTAGTAGACAAGCAGAAGTGGGAAGAGTTAGGAGCCGTAGGATTAATTCCTACCGACGTTGAGCCTCAAGGTTATTGTGGCATGAAGTTACCTGTATTGGGATATTTTAATGCTATGGTGTCGTTTAAGGGGAGAAAAACTGAAGCGAAAATCTATGTGGTAGAATCGGGAAAATGCTTATTGGGATGGAGGGAACAGAAAAACGTAGGTATCATTCTCGATCCAAATCATCCTTTACAAGTTTTATTGACGAATTCTAATGATAACAAATGGGTTGAAAAGTTTCCAAATCTGTTTAAGGAAGGGTTAGGATGTCCAAGAAGTTTGAGCATCGGATCGTGTTAAAGAAACATGCCATACCTAAGGTGCACAAAGTTCGTAATGTTCCCATGGCGTTGAGGGCAAAATTAAAGGATGAATTAAATAGGCTGTGCAAGGAGAAGATCATAGAACCAATAGAGGCGTCTGAATGGTTAAGTCTGATTGTAATCGCACACAAACCCAATGGAAATATCTGCATGTGTGTGGACTTAAGAGATTTGAACGAGTGTATATGGGTGGACAGACACCCTTTGCCACGTATAAATGAGATGCTATCCAGTGTTGCGGGCGGCAAGTACTTTACTACACTGGATTTATCCAGTGCGTATCATCAGGTGCGGTTGCAACCTGAATCAAAACATTTAACGTCCTTCATAACACCTGAAGGGGCATTTCAATTTATTCGAATGCCATTCGGCCTTGCCTCGGCATCGGCCGTGTTTCAGAGGGTGATGCAAAGCATTTTAAAGGATGTAAAAAATGTGTTGGTATTTCAAGACGATGTTTTGATATGGGGAAAAGACGAAAAGCACCATGATGAGGTTTTGTTAGAAGTGCTCACAAGGTTAGAAGCAGCCAGCCTCACCATTAGTCTCCAGAAATGTAAGTTCTGTGAACATGAGGTAGATTATTTGGGACACACATTGTCAATTAATGGAATCAAACCTAAGTTGAATCTTGTAGAAGATTTGGAAAAGGCTCCCTCTCCACGTGACAAAGATCAGTTAAGATCATTTCTTGGTTTGGCCGAGTATTATGCCAAATTCGTATATCATTTTTCAGAGATGGTGCATCCTTTGCGCGAACTCATGAATAAAGGAATGACTTTTCAATGGACAAATGATTGTCAATCTGCATTCGAAGCAGTGAAGAAAGCTGTGGCTGGCGCTACTGCTTTAAAGCCATATAACCCCCAGGACAAAACCATAATTGTAACTGATGCCAGTGGTTATGGACTGGGAGCTGTACTAATGCAAAGGAGTGAGGGCAAGGAAAGGGTGGTGGCTTTTGCATCACGTACCCTCAAGGGCGCTGAGATGTCTTATTCCACCATAGAAAAGGAAGCCCTAGTTTGCTGGTGGGGTGTACAACATTTTCGTGTTTATGTTTGGGGCACAAAGTTTGAGCTCTACACGGACCACAGACCTTTAATAGAAATTTTTACCACAGCAGGAGCTAGTAGGGCTACTCCACGCATTGCTAAATGGTTGTATCGTCTACAAGAGTTTTCGTTTGATTTGAAATATGTTCCTGGAGTGAAAAACGTGAATGCAGATTGTTTGTCTCGCTTACCTGTAGAGGGAGATGGAAAGGATTATAAAGATGAAGATGAATGGATGGTAGCAAACATTGTTGATGTATGTCAGGCCATCAGTGAGAATGAGTGGAAGGAAGCTATCTCTGCTGATACTGTTTTGGTGAAGGTTATCAAGAATTTGCCCACAACATTTGGATGGAAATTGGACAATGATGTTTTGATGTATAAAGATGTGTGGGAGGAGTTGTCAGTAGTAGATGATGTTGTGAGAAGGCGTGACAAATTGGTAGTACCTGAACCTTTGAGAATCAGATTGATCGATTTATTGCATGAGGGCCATGGTGGAATGTCTGTGGTCAAAAGAAAAGCTAGAATGGATTTTTGGTGGCCGGGCATGGATAGAGACATAGAAAGATTTGTGAGGGAGTGTGTATCCTGCACCTGTAGCGATAAATCTCACATATTGAGAGAATCACCCATATCTCCTACAAAGCTACCAGAAAAAGCTTGAGATAGGCTTGCTATTGACATATGTGGTCCATTTGATAGTTTAGGAGTGTCAGAGAAATATGCTATTGTAATGATAGACTATTATTCAAAGTGGCCGAAGGTGGCATTTGTCAGTGAAGTTAAAACTGGCAGTGTTATTACATTCTGTGAGGAGATTTTTCGGAGGGAAGGTTGCCCTGCTGAAATTCTCACAGATAATGGTCCTCAATTTGTTTCGGAAGAATTTGATGTTTTTCTGAAAAAATGGGGTATTAAACATTTGAGAACTCCTGTCTATCATCCCAGGGGAAACGGTTTAGTGGAACGCTTTAACCGAGTTTTGGGTGAAAACATTCAATTGGCCATATCTATGAATGGGTGTTGGAGAACACAAATCAAGAAAATGTTGTGGAATTACCAGACCACTCCTCACTCTGTAACAGGAGAGACTCCTTTTTGTTTACTTAAGGGCAGAGTTCCTTGTACTGTGGCTGTACCAGCGTGGATGGGCAGGAGTGGTAAGAGATATATCAATGATGTTGATGTACGTACCAAAGTGGAAAAATATCAAGATGTTTATAAAAAAAGGCATAATGAAAAAATAGGAAAGTATAATAGGGTTTATGAAGAAGGTGATTTCGTAAGATTGTGTTCAGGTAATATTGTAAGGAAGGGTGCTTCAAAGTTATCTGAACCGAAGGAAGTTGTGATGGTCAAAGGAAATTTGCTTAAATTGTCTGATGGTAAGTGGTGGAATGTACGTAGAGCTGTCAAATGTAACGACATTGAAGTGAAATTTTGGAGAAATAAAAATTCTGAAATAATCAATAATTCAAGTGAAGTTTGTAGAAGACTACCCAGTGAACGTTTGAAATTTAGACCCAAAAAATTGGACAGTTATGTTTGTAATTAAACTTATATTTTTGCATTCATCTATTGCATTACTGTTGCATTTTTAGGTTTGAATGAACTTATATCTTTTGTATTCATGTATTACAGTTGCATTGCATTACAGTTACATTTTATTGTGAATTAGTTATTATTGTCAACATTCATTATTTAATTAAGATATGGAGATGTGTTATGTTTTCATTTAACCTGTGATCTATGTGCTTCTCCTCATATCTTAGCAACAAGGTTCTACTGTTGGAATCTGGATTGTAGAGTCCAGCAGTAAAGCTTGGCTGAGGAGCTGAGAGGGTGGCCTCTGGGGGTCATTGTACTATACTTCAATAAATTCTCTATATCCAAGAAGTGTGTCCTGTAATCTCAAAAGGTCTCTCTGACTGCTACCTCCAACCGCATGCATCTTAATGCGTTGGTCGAACTGCAGCAGTAGATGCGGTTCGGACCGCAAGGACAAGCTGTCGGTTGCGGTCCGAACCGCATCGTAATGAGGCTCTAAATGTTACTTATATTAATATTTTTCTTCTAAAAATTAAAAAAAATATTCCAGCTCCTGTCAGGTATAATTAAAGTAAAGCATATACATTGAAGAAGATTTGGCATTGTAACTCCAGTGCCACTTGCAATGGGGAAAGTACATGTATGGGTTTGGGAATTTACTATTCTAACTCCAGTACAACAAACACTATGGGTCGTGCATGTGTTGGCGTGTAGATTTACTATTCTAGCTCCGAACCAAAATAAATAATGAAATTTCATATGTTGGGGGGTGTTCAGGTCAGATATACTATTCTAACTGTAATCCAACAAACATTGGGGAAAGTGCATCTATTGAAGGGAGGCAGATTTACTATTCCATTTCTAACTCAAATCCAGCATACATTTGGGAAAGTGCTATATTGGAAGTTGGGGATCGTCAAATTTACTATTCAAAGTGCTTAATCTAGTGTAGGGACAGTGGGGTTAGACTGACCATTCTAACTTCAGACCAAAAACTATGGAAAAAGAACGGATACTTTGAAGGGGATTGGAATTATATAACTTTATGAAAAATAATCAAATGTTTGTGAATTTGAAAATGTGTTAAATACAAATCAATATCATATCGGAAACCATATAACCTTTAAAATAGTATAAAATAAATTGGTTATAATATAAAATATTTATATATATTTATATGTGTGCGAGTGTATGTATTATAATAGTTTAAATGACATAAAATTCAATTCTAAAATGTATAACTTTTTTTATCAACCAATATTAGGTCACATATTTAAACTATTTATTTTACATTTTATAAATTAAATGAATTTTTGAACCCCAATTAATTTTAGGATAATTTTTCCTTAAATTTTATATATGACTTTAAACGTTGAACACTAATATTTTACTTAAAATAAAATGATGCACATATAAAATGCTAAATTGACTATAAATTAATATCACTTACATCTCCCATAAAGTGTGTAAATAATGCTGTGAATACAAATACATTACACAGCCAATATACAAATAAAAAGTTGGAAACCCAAAAATAAAAAATAATTATCTCTCAATAACACAAATATGACCCCAAAACTCTATCCCCTAATAAATCCTACAACCCAAACAAAAATTTAAAAATGTAAATAACTATATACAATTAATACCAAAACATAACAAATATTTCTTTTCAACAATTAATAAAAACACATAACATAATACTTATAAATTATATTATAAAATATATATATTTTAGGATACTATATTTTAAACATTGATATTAGATATGAAGATGAAATAAATGATATACTTACGTTTGAGCTACTTTGACACTGACAATATTTTTGACCACGATATTATGGTAAAACTGTATTTTGAAGTCAACATTCAGGAACCACACACTGCTTCTGCTGGCACTACCCTTCAACATCCCTTCACCATTCTCCCAGCTTCTCCCCTCCGCAATTCCTCCCCATAGGTCTCCCTCTCCCATTCCATTCTAGGATACACCACTTACCACTCTTTCCCGGGGCTCTGCCACTCCTTTCCCAAGAATGTCTCCTGTCTTCCGGCATCCTTCTTTTGCTATTTTTCCCCACAGCTGGTATCTTCGCCACTCCCTTTCAGTTCTTTGTGTCAGAGTAGAGAATTTAATTTCTGTTGATGGTACTGTACCTAGGGTTGGTTTGCTGCTGCCCAAGCTCTGTCTGTTAATTCTGTGCAGAAGGTTTGATGCTACCTGTGCTGCACCTGTTACATGTGAAATGTTTGCACCACTGCTGCTTGATAGGTACCTATTTTATGTGTGAGGCTTAAATTGTGGTTGCTGGACTTCTGCCTGTTTTGTATCTGGAGGGTGGAAACATGTTTGCACTGCTGCTCCCTCTGCTGTCGCTATTCTGTATATATTGGGCCTCCCCAACCACGATTGGAACTCTTCATGCAAAACTCTGAGAAGGTACGTTTTTCAGCAGGACTACTCCAGTCCCTGTATTCAACCTGTGCTCCATCGTGGTCAGCCTGAAATTGTGAATTCCTGGGTCTAGTATGGCCAGATGGCCATAAGTGGCACTTTGTAGAAACATTAAAATTGAACATCTCCGGTACTACTGATTGGATTTTTGTCAGCCTAGTCTCATTTTATTTATTACAATTACTCTGTTTTTCTAAAATAGTTTGCAATTTCTCTTGTGTTATGTTTTCACCCTATTACTGTTTGTGTGCTGCTTGAATACTTTATGCATTGAATCCAAGTTAAGCCTTACTGCTTTGTGCCAAGCCACCCTAGGGTTAAGCACAGGTTAATTTAGTGACTTATGTGGTTCACCCTGACAAGGACTGTGGTTTTTGCCTGAGTGGAACTTCCACCCCTCTCAACCAATAACCCAAATTCTTACAGTTACCACCTCGGTTGAGGTTTCAGTAGGTGAAAACTGAATTGCAACCGCAAGAGCAGTAGCCAACTCATTGACACATACCACTGAGACTGTCTTCTCCACCTATGTTTTCCCAAAAAAGAAACTTTTTCTAAAAGAAGCACTGGTTACTTTAAGGACCACGGGCTGCTTAAAAAAATGTTTCCCATTTGGGAAAGCATATGCAGGGTAGGAGGTTTGCTGTGCCTTGCAGACCACCATCCCTGCATTGGCAGCCAATCACAGGGGTCAAAAATTGAGACCTGCCTAAATAAAATTCATTATGCAGGTAATTTTGCAATCCCAGGCAAATGGACAATTTGCGAAGTGACCGATTAATACATAAGTTACATCGCAGATTGCTTTCTTAGTCACAAACCAGTTAGTGTGCAAACTGTGCATCCCTACATTGTAAATGGGAATGAAACATCTTGCTCTTCACATCAAGTACTGTAAGACTACAACAAAAAAATGAGCAGGCAAGGAGAAAGGAAGCTATAGCTTAACTACATTCCACATGCCCCCACTAATGGCTAGTAACAAAATAGTGTTCAACCTCTTATGGGTTTAGCCGCTTACAAACCCATGCTTAAATCACAAAGTTATACAGAGAAGATGAAGCACCTAAAATACCAATTGAATCTATACAAATTGTATTTCCAATATCAGTATTAGTCCAAAGATGGTATTACAATAAGGAGTTCTCAAGTGAAGATATGGAGTAGCTCCCAAAGAATATATAAAGTAGGTCAGTCAATTTTCCATATGTAAATCCAGCATTCCCTATTCAGTCCTCAGCCTTGTACCAAGCAGGTCATGGGGAAGAGGTGCATGATGCATTAGAATTATTTTAACGTCACAAAAGGATTCACCCCCATTTCCCCAACTGAAGCAAAACTTCTTTAACCTAAATTTAAGTAAAAATAAATTCCAGCCCAGCCAACGTGTTTCGTCCCACACAGCGACTTCATCAGGAATAATCTAATCAAAATCTGGAAGACACTTGTGAACTGTTTAAAACAATTCTCAATTTAGATGCCAGATTTCAATGTACACTTGTGATGGTCCAGTTAATCAAGGATGTTTATTCCTAATGAGAGGAACTAATTTTCCTATGTTTGGTTGGTCAGTGTCTTTTGCACAAGGAACGCAATTATAAACCTGTATTAGGCCACTCATACCTCACAGCAAATCTCCTCCAGTGACCGGCAAAATTCCCTTTGTGGAATGAAATGCGTTGGCTGGGCTGGCATTTCTTTTAACTGAATTAAAGCTAGAAAAGCATGTGGTATGGTCCTTGATGCTCCCAAATCTTCCTGTTCTGGTTGACAGAGAAGGCTCTTTTGGATGAACACCTGGGAACAAGGGGGACAGAGAAGAGGTTGTTCCTTCAGGTATATTTATGTATACCTGTTGTGAGGCCTCTCACAGTGTTAAATGCAGGAAAGGCTATTTAGGGCACAAAGTCAAAACATAGTGGACTGTCTGTTGAGAAAATTAAACACATCTTTGGGCTATGGACTTGTTGAGGATGATTTCACAGTGCCCTCACAAACCTTTGGTACTTAGAGGAGGAAGAAATATATTACTGGTGTTTTGGTTCATTATTGAAGAGAGTGCTTAATATTGAAAGGAGAGTTCCAAGTACTGAGCCTCAGGGCTATTTAGCTAAAGTGCTTTGGAGGTCAAATTTGAAGGGCTGGCTTATAGGGGAGGCTTGCATTAAAAGAATGCTTTGTTGCTGGTTTCTAGAGAGTAGTACATTGTAAAGCAGACAGTTGATCACTTCGGTTAATTGCTCAAACAAATTTGTAAAGAAGAGATGGGTTGTAGGCAGTATCATTCAGCTGGTGCAATTTTGCCTAACAGTTGAGAATATATCGAGAGTGAAGAAGTGAAAATTAAATAAGGTTCTACTATTTGGGGAAAATGGCCATTTTTCTATTTAGATCAGCTATACAAAACATTCCCCCCAGGATGGTCTAGGATACTGCCACAGTGGCTGAGACTTATGATGGAAACATACTCATTGAACCTTCGGGTACTGCATAAGTGACGGTATTGCCACTGCTACTAAGCCTTAGGATATTAACTCAGAAATTGAGCCTTAGGATGCTGTCAAAGTTTTGTAGATTGGGGCAACAAAAAAGTGCTAGAGGGTACTTCCACAGATACTGAGCCTCAGTGGGCCTACAATAGATGAACCTTTGCCACTACTACAGAGAATTAGCCAGTGGCGGCTCGCAGAGGTAACGCTGTGGGGTGGGGCTGGGTGGGGGGGTAGTGTAGTCTGACATACGACAGCAGATATTTATTTATTTATTTACATTCACCTTTGCCATCGTATGTCGGACTCCACTACCCCCCACCCAGCCCCGCCCCGCTCCGCCTCACTGCCCCACAGCGGTACCTCTGCGAGCCGCCACTGGAATTAGCATGCTTCTAGAATGGTTGAGCTTTCAATCACTAGGTTTTAACTTCTCTAAAGAATTTAATGAAGTGTAGCAGAACATGCTACCTGGGAGATATGAATTTGGGAGTGGAGCTGCTAAAAGATCTTTTAAATTGAGATTTTGCGGCAAATGAACATATTTCATGTTAGGTTAAAGATGTTATTGCTCTCTGTAAGATAAAGTTTACAACAGTTCAAGAAGGTATACCCAAAGGAGAAGGCCATTGTCAAGTGGCCCATAGGGACATTGTCGTCTTCACTAACTTAGCATGAGCACGTTGCAGCTTGACTGCTGCTTTCCGCATGTTACTACACGTCTTTATTTTTGCAATAATTTCAATGACTCCTTTCACGTGAGAACTCATCACTGTGTGCACTGTCTTCATGTTCCTGGGATTTTGACTGAACATTATGTGCAGGGTCGAACAACAATGCCCCTTCTTATTTTGTTCTGGCCAGGCCTCAGCCCTTAGACAAAACATACCAATGCAGCTGTTGTTTGGACAACGTACTTTGGTTTTTAGTGGGAAACATGAATAGGTAACACACACTTTGAAAGGGACCTCTCCAGGGAGAAGAGCGAGACAGCACCTATGATATAGATCTACCACCTATAGGCTAAGGTATGGGGTCTGCTGACAAATCCCAGAGATCTTCTATCATATAACAATACATCTTATTAGCAAGGGGAGGGAGGTTAGGCACTATAGACTTTTCTCCATTGTCTTTTTATGATGACAACTCCCTTTATGATGTATGGACTAGCTGCTGTGCTGACTGTATTTGTACTATGCATTTTCCTGCTTGTTGTGGCACGTATACTGCATGTTAGGGCACGTTAGTTAAAATAAATATTTCAAACTGTTTCGTGTCTCTGTCAGATCTTATTGTAGACAAGTACAGGAGTTCAAGCAAAAGGGTGTGTCTTGTTACCGTGATTCCTGAGAGATCTGGGAGTGTTGGATTCTGGGGTGTCTAATCATTTGTTTCTCTGTGAGTGAGTAGGAGACCAAGTGAGACACTATAGCTAGTCGGTCCTGGGCTTGTGGGTACTAAGGTGGTAGGAAGACTCAGTTCCTATACACCAAGGTCCTATAATCCGGCGCATAGTTCTGTGTTTGTGCAGAATCCCTGCAACACCATCAATAATACATAGCAGCTCAACTTGTCATGGAAAAACTGAAAATGTGGCATTAAAGGAATGGTTTCATCTAAGCTTTAATAAAGGATAATTGTGGGAGGGGAGGTAAGAAATAAAGTTTATGAGGCTTTAAAAACAGGCACACAGCAATGGTGAATTATTCAAATGTATCCAAACCCAGAGAGAAAGCAAAATAACTTTCTAGGATGTATCCAGTCTTTACAGTTTTTTGTCTTTCAATCAAACATGATAGCAGATTTTTACTCTGGTATAGGCAGTAGCCCGTTTTTCTTAATAATGTTTTATTTTTGCCTTTCTCTTTCCATTAGGTATTCCTCATCAGTACCTCTGCCTATGTACCCTCAAATTAAAAATAAAATAAAACCTAGGTAAGTGAAACCAAAAACAAAACACAAAAAAAAGCTCTGTCTTACTCTCTGGATAATGTTTCCTTGTTGCAATTTTGTTTGCTGGGTTATCCAACTTTGTCACTGTGGGTTCCAATCATGAAAGGATTAGTACAGGTATTTCGGCTAGAATAGTTTTGTTACCTTTCAGTAGAAAAATCTATTCTTTCTTTTCTTGCATCTCTCCTATCATATTGCAGATTCTTATAGCTGTAATTAGTTCACTACACACTGTAGACTTAGTAGGCTTAAACCGACATTCCTGGGGTCAATAGAAAAAAAGTGAGAAAAATACTTGAGCTGCAGAATAGAAAATCACCCTCCCATTCCTAGCTCCCTTCCACCTCCCTCTTTTATGTGCTGATTAGGAACAGTCACCTGGGTTGCCACAGGCCTCCTGGATTGTGGTGAGATTTAACGCTCCGTCGTCGTGGACCACCAGTCCTAGTACCACATGTCTACTTGGCCCTCCTCCCCTTTAGCGTCAAGCTCTTCTTTACTTTCAGACTCATTTTCTCCTTTTTGATCACTGCCCATCTCACCTTCTCTGTGTTGGCTTTCTCCGTGTTCTCCTTCCTGTAAGCTCTTTTCCTCACCAATCACTCTGGGCCCAATGCACAAAGGGCCTCCGCGCTCATGACGGGTGGGGGGGCCCACATTCATGGCGGGATCAACACACTGCAGTTACTCATTGCAGAGGGCCTGTCCGAGTGCGGGCCCTCTCCCCATGACTTAGGGCCTCCTACACGAGTGCAGAGGCCCTAAGTGAATTGCACCCCTCCCCCCATTTGAAAGTTCAATCCGTTCTTACTGTTGGTCCATTGAATCCTTCCTCTTCTTTCCCCGCCCCCTCTGACTTGTGTCCGTTTTCTATTTCTTCTCTTCTTTTCCCATAAATTCTTGTTTTTTTTGGATGGCTGATGACATGAGACAATGGTGTTGACTTGCATGGATCACCTTCCACAGGTAAGTATTCGTTTTCTCTTCTTCCCATCCCTCTCACAATAATACATTCTATTAACTTTAGGGATGGATATTTCAGAGGATTGATATGCTGTAGTTATAGTCTTTTGGCTCAGGAGATCCTTGGTTTTGGCGACTGGTGCATAGATACACATATATTTACCACTAGCTTTGATTTCTTGGTTCATGGGTGCACTGAATACAATTTGTTACAAATGAACTGTATACTTTTTGAAACTGATAGGTAATGTGTAGCCTTGTAGATACTTTGGGACTCATTCTGAGCACCCAGTTATTTGCGGAGGCAAATCTACACTCTGTATTTCAAGATAATGCAGGATGTGCCCAATAGTGAATTCACCTTCCTATCACATATTCTGCAAGTTAGTAAAGAATTTGGGATAACAGTTATGCTGCACATTTTGCCCACATTCTTAGCTGCAGAATTCAGAATATTGCATTTCTCTCACTCAAAATTGCAAAAGGTATTATGTGGTGAAAAATGTGCTGTGGTATCCATGTAACATCCACTACGCAGAGGTATATTTGAAGAGTTTATTGAGAAACAGCAGAGCCAACTTCAAGTGTACAAAAGGGTGCGGGAGATCCATACAACTGACATTCAACTCAAACCATAACATATAAAGGTTCCAAATTAGAACACAGAAGGAGCCTATGACCAAACAGTAACTGAATTCACCATTAAACCTTGAGAATAGAAAACATCCACAGCTGCAGATGAACACATCTTTTTCCCTTTTTTATTAAAGTAACTAACCTACAAGAAAACAAAACAAGAGCTAGAAGAAAACACAACAATACCCACCAAAGTATTACACAGACATAAGACAAAACACAAAATAAATAGGACATGTAGCCAAAAATACAGAAAAGTTTATTCACTATATTTTCTAGGTAACTTGATAATGCAAGTACTCATCCGCAACACAGTACCTTGATCTTTCCCCAAGACGGACATTTGATTGTCTTTAACAGAAATCGGTTTGTAACATCCATCATCATACTTACTTACTTTAGCTATCCTTCCCACATCCCAGCATTGACCATTCAACACATGCACAGCATTACCCCTCACATTGATAACACTAACGGGGTCTCTGAATTTCACAGATCCCCTCTTTAACTAAATGGGTCCTCGACCTTAAATTTCCTGACAAATTTTCCTTTGCATCTTGGGTCTCTTTGATAATGGGCAACACTGAATTTATCACTCAAAAGCTTAGCCTCACCACTAGCTGCATCAACATCACACCCTTGACCAGTGGTTAATTTGTAAAAAAAAAAGTACTGGGGCTCTCGTCAGGAGGCAGCTTCAACCAGTCCATTTCTCCTGTTAGCGCTGCCTAACACAGAACCAACAAACCCTACAAGTGGGGAGAGGATGTGGTGCAGGGCCAGAGCTGCTGACCTCGGAGATGGCTAACTAAGTTCGAGTCTCAGGCATCGGATCAACAGCCTGTGATTCTGGGCGAATCACTTAATCTCCCTGTGCCTACGAAAAATGAATGTGTCCTTAACTGGTGCTCAAGCACCGGTGTTGATGATTAAGTGCCAGTGCCGAGCACCGGAAACCACCGGCTCAAATTAAGCACTGCCCTTGACACATCACCTTCATCTTCCAAAAGGGGCACAAAGAGGAGACAACCTTTCTACCCCTCATGAGTTAAAACAGCACTTTGCCAGAATGAAGCATAGTACTATAAGCCCAAACCAAGTCTCTGATCGCAGCTTCATAGTCCACTCTAGAGTTTATGGCACTCCACGAAAACCCTGCTGAACCTCTCCAGTTTTCCATTAGTTTGACAGTGATATAGTGGTGTGTACAAATATTTTACTCCACACTTTCCAAATAATGCCGTCTTGATGGAAGAAGTAAATTGGATAACATTGTCTGTAAGTAGCTCTTCAGGGATTCCTTCTCTATCAAATACTTCATGAAAGAAAGAAATAACTGCTTTGGAAGTAGGTCTGCCACACCACGCACTTCTACCCATCTGGAAAGATGGTCCTCCATTACAATGAAATCTCTCATATTGTGAGACAACATGCAAAAAGGTCCAAAAAAATCAACTACAATCCTTTGCCATACTTTGCCTGGACAAACCACCCGAAAAATTTCAGTGACAACAGTAACTACTGGTTGTCAATATAGCAACATTGTACATATTCCCTCACCAATGTTGCTCCCTCCACATCCACCCAAGGCCACCAGAAATCATTTCTGACCCTACGTTTGGTGGCACTCATGCCTAGATGGCCTATATGAGCAGTTTCCAGAATTCTCTGGCAGAAACACTCTGGTGGTATCAATGTGTCACCTCTCAACAGCAATCCACCTGCTAAAGATAACTCATTTGCAACTTTACTGTAATGCTGTAACAGTACCTCCAGAGATTTCTCCTTTGACACGATTCAATATGACATTCTCTTTCAGCTAGTTGTACCATAGCAACATATCTGGAAAATTTACTAAATCTTCAACTTTGGCAATTATGCATTCTTCAATCTCTTCCTGTACATCCAATTCACAAGAATTATTTTCAGTGGGTAAGTGAGACAAAAGATCCACTGTAGCATTTTTGCCTCCTGCAATGTGTGCAACATTAAAATTGAATTCCAACAATTTGGGTGTTAATCTGGCCAATCTGGCAGTGGCTTTCTTGATTTTTCTGCCAGACAAAATATCCACCAGAGGTCTGTGTTCCGACCTCAAACAAAATCTACCCCAGAGATTTGACTTGAACTTTTCAACACCCTAGACACATCACATGCTAACGTTTCCTTTTCTATAACAGAGTATCTCGTTTCAACTTCCTTCATTCTTTAGAAGGCAAAACCCACAGTCACCTCTTTACTTACATCAAGCTGTGATAACACAGCTCTCATCCCATATGTACTGGCATCACCGGTCACACAAAGCTTGCATCCTTCAACATAAGATTGCAGTGATGGAGCAGAAACAATGCTTTGTTTGATATGTGAAAAATTCTGTGGATTAAACAATGGAATGTTTGCCAGGTACGGCAAGGCCACTCCCTAGCTGCCGGTCGCACTTAGCTTAAAAACAAAACTGTTTTTCATCAAAACTTTTCCAAATATTCTTCAATGTATTTCCAATAATTACGAACTTTTGATCATCTATCATCACTTTTTATTGGCTGTGATGTTCAATATTATTCGGTATCCTTCATGGTATACAATGTTCAGCAGTTTACACTGTAATCAATCCACAAGTACTATCCAATGCATTTCTGGTCGTTTATGACCCTTCGTCAGGGGCCTTCCGATTACAGAATCTACAACACAATTGAAACAAAAGTCAGCTCACCCTAGTCCTCAAAAATTAAACAGAAACTCAAAAATAGAACAAGGAACTCAAAAAATAAACCTGACGTACACCAGTGTAATTGGCTTAATCGCCCGGATATATATAAACCGCGATTGTTGTGTGATAGTAGCAAAACAATAAAGTTCATGCTGTGACACTTGATAAAAAGAAAAACTATCCATGCATACGACGAGAAAAGTGCTCTGCGAGATTGCTGTGTTTTATTAAAACGAATGACACGCTTGGAACGTCACGCACAAAAAAACAGTATGTCCGAACGGCCCTTCACGTTCATTCACCCTGAAGAGGAAACGCGGAGACTAGTAGTCAGTTTAGGAGGTAAGCTTGACTGACACACGGCACGGAATGCGAGCACTTTTGTGATTAGGAAGCATACAGCATGGCAGTCACAATGAGGGTGAATCACGGGGTACTGAATGTGAGCACTTCACTTTGAACACCTTCCTTTTGAATAATATTGTTCTATTCTTAACCGGAGGGTTTATGGCACTTCAGTCACGTTGCGTGGATGTTTTCAGAGCCGGAACAATCCGGGACACGCTGAGCACTCGTTTTTGGTCGATGTGTGTAGACAGCTCTACGGCTTTCTACCACGTTATATACCACGAACATTGTGTCGTTCTTTTTAATAAAACACAGCATACCTGCGAAATTCTGAATGAACTTAGCATTAAATTCCCGAAGACCTAAGAAAGATCTAAGCTGCTTCTGTGGGGTGTGGAGCATTGACAATTCCATGAACAATGCTTGGTTTGGGTTTAACACCATCTAAAGTCAAAACATGCCCCAAATCATCTACTTTATTCTCTCCAGAGATGTATTTATCATCTCTAATGGTAACCCCGGATTTATTTTTATCCAGCACTACTGGAGAAAGCCACAAAGTGGCATCCACATGGTCAATTATTCCACCACCTCGCATAACAACCTAAATTTGAAGTTGTGGGCGTAAACCACTCCCACCATAAAACCAGGAAGCAGTAGAAAACAAGAAAGCATCAGCCTCCGACCAAGTTTACCATGTAAATGAAGATGATTCTTTGGCGCTGCCAGGGATAACTGCATGTTTCTCGTAAACCTTATGCCGCAGTGTGCACGGAGGCACAAGTCCAGCTGTGTGCAGACAGAGACTTGCGCTCCACAGTCAATGAAGCATGAGACGGATGGACGCATGCAGCCACCACGTCCGAGTAGATAGGCACTCGCAGTGCTCCCGACTCTTGTTTTTCAGCACGCACCTGACTCCTGGGAGAGCGTCTCAGAAGCCTCGGGTTGTTGGGGAAAAATCCCTAGGAGTAGTCCTAAAATGGTGCTCCAAAGGCACAACTACAATAACACGTTGATTAAAGGCTCTGACAGGCACAAGGATGCGCATACGGCAGAAACACTGGGAGAGAAAGGATCCCTGGTCCCCAGAATAAAATTGGCACAGTATCTTAGAAAAGTGCCTTGCTGAAAATCTTATGCCGAAGATGCCCAACTCGTCACCTATTTTGCAGTATTCATGTAACATCCATGACGCAGAGGTATATTTGAAGAGTTTATTGAAAAACAGAAGAGCAAACTTCAAGTGTACAAAAGGGCCCAGGAGATCCATACAACTAGCATTCAATTCAAACCATAACATAGAAAGGCTCCTAATCAGAACACAGAAAGAACCAATGACCAAACTAAATGACTATATCATTAAACAATGAGAACAGGAAACATCCACAACAGCAGATGCCACATGTGCTGAGTGAGAAATAAGATTGTGGAAGGTATTATGTGGTTAATAGCGACCCTTGACCTTGCCAGGTAGGTCGCTCCCCCACCACACAGCTCCGCCTGTGGTGTCCTGCCCGCTGCTGCTGCTGGTAAGCTCGCCCTCTGCCTGTGGCCTCGGTGCCCGGTTTCCTTCTGTTTCCCTCGCTGCCCCCACTGAATTGTGTCCTTTTTCCTTCTGTACCCTTCGCTGCCCCCACTGAATTGTGTCCTTTTTCCCTTCTGTTTCCCCTCGCTGCCCCCATTTTTACTGTGTCCTTTTACTTCTGTACCCTCGCTGCCCCCACTGAATTGTGTCCTTTTTTCCTTCTGTACCCTCGCTGCCCCCACTGAATTGTGTCCTTTTTCCCTTCTGTTTCCCCTCGCTGCCCCCATTTTCACTGCGCCCACTTTCCTTCTGTTTCCCCTCGCTGCCCCCATTTTTACTGTGTCCTTTTTTCCTTCTGTACCCCTCGCTGCCCCCACTGAATTGTGTCCTTTTTTCCTTCTGTACCCCTAACTGCCCCCACTGAATTGTGTCCTTTTTTCCTTCTGTACCCCTCGCTGCCCCCACTGAATTGTGTCCTTTTTTCCTTCTGTACCCCTCGCTGCCCCCACTGAATTGTGTCCTTTTTTCCTTCTGTACCCCTCGCTGCCCCCACTGAATTGTGTCCTTTTCCCTTCTGTTTCCCCTCGCTGCCCCCATTTTCACTGCGCCCACTTTCCTTCTGTTTCCCCTCGCTGCCCCCATTTTTACTGTGTCCTTTTTTCCTTCTGTACCCTTCGCTGCCCCCACTGAATTGTGTCCTTTTTTCCTTCTGTACCCCTCGCTGCCCCCACTGAATTGTGTCCTTTTTCCCTTCTGTACCCCTCGCTGCCCCCACTGAATTGTGCCCATTTCCCTTCTGTACCCCTCGCTGCCTCTCTCCACTCCCGCCGCTGCGTCCCCTGCGGCCCCGCCCCCCTGACTGCCCATTCGCTGCCCCTGCCTCCCGCCTCCCAGCTGCTCCTCCCTCCCACCTCCCCATATATGGCGGCCGCTGCGCGGTGAGGAGAGCGACCCTTGACCTTGCCAGGTAGGTCGCTCCCCCACCACACAGCTCCGCCTGTGGTGAACTGCCCGCTGCTGCTGCTGGTAAGCTCGCCCCGCCTGTGGCCTCGGTGCCCGGTTTCCTTCTGTTTCCCCTCGCTGCCCCCACTGAATTGTGTCCTTTTACTTCTGTACCCCTCGCTGCCCCCACTGAATTGTGTCCTTTTTCCTTCTGTACCCCTCGCTGCCCCCACTGAATTGTGTCCTTTTTCCCTTCTGTTTCCCCTCGCTGCCCCCATTTTCACTGCGCCCACTTTCCTTCTGTTTCCCCTCGCTGCCCCCATTTTTACTGTGTCCTTTTTCCTTCTGTACCCCTCGCTGCCCCCACTGAATTGTGTCCTTTTTTCCTTCTGTACCCCTAACTGCCCCCACTGAATTGTGTCCTTTTTCCTTCTGTACCCCTCGCTGCCCCCACTGAATTGTGTCCTTTTTTCCTTCTGTACCCCTCGCTGCCCCCACTGAATTGTGTCCTTTTTTCCTTCTGTACCCTCGCTGCCCCCACTGAATTGTGTCCTTTTTCCCTTCTGTTTCCCTCGCTGCCCCCATTTTCACTGCGCCCACTTTCCTTCTGTTTCCCTCGCTGCCCCCATTTTTACTGTGTCCTTTTTCCTTCTGTACCCTTCGCTGCCCCCACTGAATTGTGTCCTTTTTTCCTTCTGTACCCCTCGCTGCCCCCACTGAATTGTGTCCTTTTCCCTTCTGTACCCCTCGCTGCCCCCACTGAATTGTGTCCATTTCCCTTCTGTACCCCTCGCTGCCTCTCTCCACTCCCGCCGCTGCGTCCCCTGCGGCCCCGCCCCCCTGACTGCCCATTCGCTGCCCCTGCCTCCCGCCTCCCAGCTGCTCCTCCCTCCCAACTCCCCATATATGGCGGCCGCTGCGCGGTGAGGAGAGCGACCCTTGACCTTGCCAGGTAGGTCGCTCCCCCACCACACAGCTCCGCCTGTGGTGAACTGCCCGCTGCTGCTGCTGGTAAGCTCGCCCCGCCTGTGGCCTCGGTGCCCGGTTTCCTTCTGTTTCCCCTCGCTGCCCCCACTGAATTGTGTCCTTTTTTCCTTCTGTACCCCTCGCTGCCCCCACTGAATTGTGTCCTTTTTTCCTTCTGTACCCCTCGCTGCCCCCACTGAATTGTGTCCATTTTCCCTTCTGTTTCCCCTCGCTGCCCCCATTTTTACTGTGTCCTTTTTACTTCTGTACCCCTCGCTGCCCCCACTGAATTGTGTCCTTTTTTCCTTCTGTACCCCTCGCTGCCCCCACTGAATTGTGTCCTTTTTCCCTTCTGTTTCCCCTCGCTGCCCCCATTTTCACTGCGCCCACTTTCCTTCTGTTTCCCCTCGCTGCCCCCATTTTTACTGTGTCCTTTTTACTTCTGTACCCCTCGCTGCCCCCACTGAATTGTGTCCTTTTTTCCTTCTGTACCCTCGCTGCCCCCACTGAATTGTGTCCTTTTTCCTTCTGTACCCCTCGCTGCCCCCACTGAATTGTGTCCTTTTTCCTTTTGTACCCCTCGCTGCCCCCACTGAATTGTGTCCTTTTTTCCTTCTGTTTCCCCTCGCTGCCCCCATTTTCACTGCGCCCACTTTCCTTCTGTTTCCCCTCGCTGCCCCCATTTTTACTGTGTCCTTTTACTTCTGTACCCCTCACTGCCCCCACTGAATTGTGTCCTTTTTCCTTCTGTACCCCTCGCTGCCCCCACTGAATTGTGTCCTTTTTTCCTTCTGTACCCCTCGCTGCCCCCACTGAATTGTGTCCTTTTTCCCTTCTGTTTCCCCTCGCTGCCCCCATTTTCACTGCGCCCACTTTCCTTCTATTTCCCTCGCTGCCCCCATTTTTACTGTGTCCTTTTTTCCTTCTGTACCCTCGCTGCCCCCACTGAATTGTGTCCTTTTTTCCTTCTGTACCCTCGCTGCCCCCACTGAATTGTGTCCTTTTTCCTTCTGTACCCCTCGCTGCCCCCACTGAATTGTGTCCTTTTTCCCTTCTGTTTCCCTCGCTGCCCCCATTTTCACTGTGTCCATTTCCCTTCTGTACCCCTCGCTGCCTCTCTCCACTCCCGCCGCTGCGTCCCCTGCGGCCCCGCCCCCCTGACTGCCCATTCGCTGCCCCTGCCTCCCGCCTCCCAGCTGCTCCTCCCTCCCACCTCCCCATATATGGCGGCCGCTGTGCGGCCGCGCCGCTGGCGCGCCGAAGGCGCGCCTAAGGCAAGCCCGTCTGCGCCCGTCTGCGCCTGGACCGCGCCCAGCGCCAGAACCCCTAGGCCGTGCGCTTCCCGCACCAGCCTCGAGGACCGACGCCGCTACGATGCCACCACACTCCACGCTCTCAGCCCTGGGCGGACGCACAACTGCTTCAAGGCCGCCCCGAAACGCACCCATGGTCCCTTCACCTGCCGGAACTGCAGCTACACCAGCCTCAGAGCCACCGAAACGCCCGCCAAGAAGGACCTCAACCACCTCCGATGCATCCTACTGAACACCCGCTCCGCACGCAAACACGCCGTCAAGCTCTGGGACCTGCTCGACACATCATCACCAGACGTCGCCTTCCTGACAGAGACCTGGATGAACGACTCCTCCGCCCCCGACATCGCCATAGCCATCCCAGACGGCTATAAGATCACCCGCAGAGACCGCGTCAACGCAGGAGGAGGAGGAATCGCCATCGTCCACAAGAACACCATCAGGGTCTCGACCAGCACCGATGACACTCTCAGCACCGCCGAACACATGCACTTCCAGATCCACACGGACCCCAACACCACCCTTAGAGGCACCCTTGTCTACAGACCCCTGGGCCCCGACCCCAGTTCAGCGACTCCATCGCCGACTTCATCAGCACGCACGCCCTGACCTCTACCGACTACATCCTCCTCGGAGACCTGAACTTTCACCTGGAGAACAACAACGACAGCAACTCCACCACCCTGATCGACAACCTCGCCAACCTCGGTCTGAGCCAGATCGTCACAACACCGACCCATTCCGCCGGCCACACGCTTGACCCCATCTTCTCCTCAAGCTCCCACGTCTCCTTCAGCCACACCACAGAACTCCCCTGGACCGACCACCGCTGCATCCATTTCACCTTCCAGAAACCCACCACACACCACCGCACCCAACAGATCCCACGCCGCTGCTGGAGCAAAGTCACCGAAGACCAACTACGGGCAACCCTCGCTCTCAGCCCTCCCTCCGACCCATCCAACACCGACGACGCCGCCTGCAACCTCAGACGATGGATGGACGACTGTGCCAACACCCTCGCCCCGCTGAAAAACTCACCTACAGTGACACCACCAAAAGAGCCAGCTGGTTCACCTCGGAACTCCTAGCCTCCAAGCGCACCTGCCGGAAACTAGAGAAGAAATGGCACAGTGATAAGACACCGGACAGCCACGCAGCCCACAAAGACGCCATCCGTAACCACCACCACCTCATCAAGTCCGCCAAGAGAATCTCCTTCAAAGACCGCCTCGACAACAACGCACACAACAGCAAGGAGCTTTTCAACACCGTGAAGGAACTCTCCAACCCCAGCTCCAACACCAACGACATCCCGCCGTCGCAACCCCTGTGCGATTCCCTCGCCACCTTCTTCCACCGCAAGATCGCCGACATCCACGACAGCTTCAACACCCAGACAGACCCAACTAAGATCGATGCACCAGACCCGCCGCACACCATCGACCATGACCCCCTGCCAGCCTGGGCCAGCGTGAACATTGAGGACACCATCAAGACCATGAGCACAATACACTCCGGCTCCCGGTCAGACCCTTTCCCGCACCACATCTTCAACAAAGCCAGCAGCTCCATCGCACCCCACCTGTGCAACATCATCAATCTCTCCTTCGAGACCGCGACCTTCCCAGAGAGCTGGAAACACGCAGAGATCAACGCCCTACTCAAAAAACCCAAGGCGGACCCGAGAGACCTCAAGAACTTCCGGCCCATCTCCCTGCTTCCGTACTCCAGCCAAGGTCATCGAGAAGATCGTCAACAAATAGCTAACCCGATACCTCGAAGAAAACAGCATCCTGGACCCATCCCAATCGGGGTTCCGCAGCAACCACAGCACTGAGACTGCCCTCATCGCCGCCACCGACGACATCAGGATCCTGCTGGACAATGGTGAGACCACAGCCCTCATCCTGCTGGACCTCTCCGCCGCCTTCGACACTGTCTGCCACCGCACTCTACGCGCACACCTCCATGACGCAGGGATCCGAGACAAGGCCCTGGAATGGGCCACCTCCTTCCTCACTGGCAGAACCCAGAGAGTCCGCCTCCCACCATTCCGATCCAAAGCCTCCGAGATCATCTGCGGCGTACCCCAGGGATCGTCCCTCAGCCCAACACTGTTCAACATCTACATGGCCCCGCTCGCACGCATCGCCAGACAGCACGACCTCAACATAATCTCCTACGCCGACGACACTCAACTGATCCTCTCCCTCACCAAGGACCCCCTCGCCGCCAAATCCAACCTCCATGAAGGAATGAAGGCCGTCGCCGATTGGATGAAGATCAGCCGACTAAAACTGAACACGGAGAAGACAGAGATCCTCATCCTCGGCTCCAACCCCTCAGCCTGGGACGACTCCTGGTGGCCAACGACGCTGGGAGCAGCCCCGAAACCCACCGACCACGCACGCAACCTGGGAGTCATCCTTGACTCAACGCTCTCCATGGCCAGGCAAGTCAACGCAGTCTCATCCTCCTGCTTCAACACCCTCCGCATGCTTCGCAAGATCTACAGGTGGATCCCGACAGACACAAGAAGAACAGTCACCCAGGCCCTCGTAAGTAGCAGACTTGACTATGGGAACGCCCTCTACGCAGGAGCCCCGGCCAAGCTCATCAAGCGACTGCAACGCATACAAAACGCCTCCGCACGCCTGATCCTCGATGTACCACGCCACAGCCACATCACCCCCACCTGAGGAACCTGCACTGGCTCCCCGTCAACAGGAGAATCTCCTTCAAACTCCTCATCCACGCACACAAGGCACTCCACAAGACTGGCCCAGCCTACCTCAACAGACGACTCCTCTTCTACGTCCCCAACCGCCAACTCCGCTCCGCCGACCTCTCCCTCGCCACCGTCCCTCGCATTTGAAGAACTACCACCGGCGGCAGATCCTTCTCCCACCTCGCCGCCAAGACCTGGAACACCCTTCCACTAAGCCTACGACAGACTCAAGACCTGCTGACCTTCAGGAGGCTACTCAAGACCTGGTTGTTCGACCAGTAGCAGCACCCCCCCCCCCTTTTTTTCTCCCCAGCGCCTTGAGACCCTCGCGGGTAAGTAGCGCGCTTTACAAATTCTGTGATTGATTGATTGATTGATTGAAAAGTGCCCGAGGGGGAAATTTGCACACATCTTGTAATCCCACTTTTGGCAAAATCACCTGTTAGTGCTCAAATCAGGATTACCGAGGCACTGGTGCAGTTATTGAATTGGTGTGTGCACCTGAAGTCTTTCATTTCAAGGGCTGACAGGAATGAGAACGTTTGCATATAGACAGCCTGCGCCAAATCCATGAAGCTAAACGTAGAAGTAAGGTTAGTGTACTGCGCCTCAAAGTATTTTTTCAACACATCGGGTGCAGGGTTACAGGCATGTGGTTGCACCATTTTTTTGTGTGTTTTTTTATGCTGCCTATTTCCCCAGTGCAGAATTGCACATAGCTTACAATTTTCCACAGGGTGAAGGACAAATGTGCAAAAGCAATTTTGTTTTCTTTTTTCTTTTCTTACTTCTGAGTATAAAAAACATTTGTTTACTTGGAGAAAGCCTTTTCCCTGCACCCGCACCAACTCTTTCCCTTACAAGGCTAACCACATATTGTAATGCCCATTTCCCACCTCTTTTTCGGGATTTACTACAGCAAAATTTCTCCACGCTCCTGGTGGAGAACTCTACAGTGCTAAAACTAGTTGCGCCTGCCAGGAATCCATTTATGAATTCCTGGCAGGTATAAATGGATGCATTTTAAGCCATAAATGTAAGTTTGTAGACAAAAATGCCTTTGTGAAGCAGGTCTCCAGTGACTTTTAGCACGATGGGTTGGATATATCAGTAGATTGTCTCAGAAGCACAGTATTTCATTTCTAACACCGAGTAAATATGAGGTTTTAACAATGTTGGAAGTATTGACGCTGTATAATAGCATGTTACATTGTTATTTTTTAATTGCCATTTTGAAATCTAGTGCGAAACATGGAACAGTGGGACAATATATTCAATTAGCAGGGTAAGAAATATCAGGCCATGGAGAGAAACCAGTCTTTTGTTTTCTTTTAATTGGAATTCAGTGCAGTTTCCAGATGTGCTTGTGCACCAAAAACACACTGCAGTATTCCGATCAATATAGAGAAAATCTTTGCCTTGCAACCATCATCATCCAGATCTAATCACCAAAGGGCAAGAACAAAGAAAACAATAGCCAATGCAAGTCGTAATTTTCTCCATAAATAAATAAAACACAAAGCCATCATTGAGCTGTAAAAGGCCAAAACAGCACTGCAGCTTTCTGGCAGCAGAGCAGTCCTTCTTCTGCAATGTCTATAGGTCCGGAAATGTTCTGATTAGTGGCTCTGGAGGTCCAATATTTATATTTGGTGCCTGCCTTTGTGTATGTAATTCCCTATATTACCCCATATCTGGTTCTGGAAAGTTCTTTCCCTTCCTCTGTCAAGTCTCCAAACTGTCTGGGGTGACGAAAGACTGCTGTCAGGTTCCATTGTGTGTGCTGGAGGCATGCACTTTGAAGTGCAAGTGGGGCAGGGCACAGCTCCACCCGGAGCCATCCTGGCAGGATGGCCCATCTTTACCCACACCTAGATCCCTTTGGGTCACTATATGGAAGCATTCATTACTCATGTAACCCAGGACACTGGCACAAATGGTTAGGACAAGGAAATGTCAACTTTCTAAAAGTGGCATTTTCAGGATGGTGACTTAAAATCTGACTTTACCATAAAAGGAGATTTCAAATTACAAATACTTTGAGTGTAAACAAAATATTTCTAGATTCTCCCAATCCAAAGTTATCATTTAATAAATGTAAAAAACTAGCCCAGTGTTAGTCAATGTAAGATATATGCCTTAAAACACAGAAAAGTGACTTTAGCAGGTATTAAATACAATGCACCCTGCTCTAGGAGCCTTTAGGGCCTACCTTAGGGGTGACGTACATGTAATAACAAAGGAAGGTTTAGGCCTGGCAAAAAGTTTTCTTTGCTAGGTCAAAATGGAAGTTTAAACTGCACTACAGGCCTCAGTGGCATACCAGAGACATGTTTAAAAGTCTACTTTGATGGGTGGCACAATGGGTGATGCACTTTAGCACTGGGTAGTCCTAAAGCCAACAAAAACGAACTTCGCAAAACAGGAGTGAAGGGAAAAGGTTTGGGGGGAATACCACGCCAAGGGTGTCGGGTCTAACAGCAACTGATTCTCAAAAGAGAGGGTGTCACATTGTGACACCATCCCTTTTGTTAATGCTGTTGGCAGCATCAGCAGAGCAGGCAGTGGTCCTCAGATGACTAATAACCACTCCAAAGCGAGGGAGGAAGAAAATGTATCTTGAGTTCACTCCACTTCCCGTCTATGAGTATCTATAAATCAAAGAGAGGGAACCCATTTATATTCTTTAAAAAAGTTTCTCTAAATAGTCCAGTGGGAGCATCCCTATTTAGTTAAAAGGGCCCTCATCCACTAGGATGATTAGTGGCATGCTTCCTCATTGGGTTCTCATGCAGGATGCCTTGTGTAACTCGGTGGGCTCAGCATTAATAGATAGCTTGATGTGTTTCTTGGGATGGGATCCAGTATTAAAATTGCCTGCGGGTATACAGTATATTCGAATACTTTCTTTCTAGGATCCTTTGGCGCAATTAAAAACAAGTGGTGCAATGCATGTGGAGTTACTATGGGCTCCCACATCAAAATCTATTTGAATACTGCACTATTTGTGCCTAATGTGAATTATATCTTATTCTGCATCATTCATGTTTGCGTGTCATGCTTACAGACCATACTGCATATTTTCGTCATCGGATAATTTCTGCAGTGCAGTGTCAAGGGCAAATGCCCACCAGGCTCTGCAAAATGGAGGACATGAGTAGGTCCCACGTGGGCATTTAACCTCAACAAGGTCAGTTACTACCGCCTTTGAGGTGTTGGTAGATGATCAATAGTTTGTGTAGGAACGTCATCCTTTTTGCCCTGATCAACCCCATTTTTTGACTGATGCTGGTGGTTACTGACTCTGAAAATGCGCTAGGCTCTGCAAACCAGGCAATCTACCTGCAAGTCCCTAGCATTTGGTAGGTAATGTAGGTTTAGAGACCCCAGTGACTTAATGCACTGCTGTAGTGTCTGGTATCATTTTAAAGCCAGGCCTGCTTTGCAGGATGGGTTTAAAATAAAACTATCACACAATTCGACTTTGAAATTAAAAGTACTTCCAAAGTCCAACACCTTTTTTATAATATATAAGTCACCCCTAGCGTCTGCCCTAGGTGCTCCAAGGGTAGGGCGCATTATTATAAACAGCAGGGACAACATAAAATGAGTTTTATATGCACTGGTAAGGAAAAATAGCTAAAGTCGTTTTTCCCTATGGTAGTACTGCTAGCCTCATAGGCTAATTTGGGGAAGTCTTTATCAAATATAACACCGTCTATCTTTACATTGGAGCTAGCTAGCGTATCAAATTAATGGTCAAATCCAACAACTTGCCAAAGTTGGATTTATTGTACCTATTTGAGGAAAGCAGTTTTAGAACTTACTACCCTGACAGTACCTAAAACAGCCCTGTAGCAGCCTCTTCTGATTGATCAGCCTTTGACAGGCTGAGCCAAGCTGCTCCCTGAGTAGATGTGAGGAGGCCTGGCGCTACAACAATACAGCCAATTTATGGGAGTAGATTTGCTTCCTGGAGAAGCCACGGAGAGAAAGGGGGCTGGAGAAACTTCAAAGGTAGGGGAACAGATGTCTTAGGACCCAGGCCAGTCCCTACGTACTTGATCCCCAGCCAGATGGGAGCCCCCCTAATTAGATTAGAAGAGGGGATGGAAGGGGAGTGTAGTCAGTTGTTAGCCACACCTTTGGGTAGGGTTACATAGACACACACACACCAAGGAGAGAATTTCTCTATTATGATTTTTGTAAGAACAGTGCATTCTGAGTCAAAAATATGCTGCACTTCTCAAGAAGTGGTCATAGCAGAGGGTGGTATCTTTACCCCTATTGGTTAGGATGCACCCCTCCTGCCAGCCCAGAATAGAGGATACATATGGGAGAGCTGCAGGCGCTCCTCGGGACACTGCCTGGAAGAAAACAAGAAGAAGGAAAGCCCTGCTGGACTCTTGGACTGCACCACAGAAGGCTTGCACTCAGAAAGACTGCATCTGCTGCACTCACAAGGTTCCACAAAGAATGGACTGTACCTGACTCAAAGTGAAAGGAGTGGACTCCCTTATCAGCAACAGGTACACAGAGCTGGAAGAAGTCACTTCAATAGAGAGGATTAACCTAGCTGACCAGTTGCAACTGGATTTTACTGGACTGCACAGGTGCATTGTGGGAAATTGAGTCCTAGTCCCCAAGAGGCAATCCAGATTCTTTGAATCATTCTTGGCTAGTGATACTGGATCATTATTTTCCCAAAGGAAAAAAGAAACTGCAAGAACTCAAAGTTTTGCAGAAAAGTTCCTGGAGGAGACCAGCTCGATGTTGAGAGTCAAGCCGCAGTCAACTTGCGAATCAGCCTGATTGCGCTGGTTTGCCTCCCTGAAAGCTCTGCAGCTCCTCGCCATCGACGCCAAGGACGCAGACTTCCAGAGGTTTACTTTAACTTATTTACTGTTTTGATAGTAGTAAATGCTTTACACATACCTTATAAGTTCAGCCTGATTGCTCACTTGCTAAACTACCAAGGGTTCAGCCAGGATGAATTTACTGAGTATTGACTGGACCAATTAGTGATTGTGGTATTATTACTAGCTGAGAGTGAATACCCCCACCTACCTATAAATCCTACTTTATTCAATTTTATTTGAACTGATAGCCATAAAAGCACATATCGTAAAACACAGTTAAACCATTCAAAATAACAACAAGATAAATCTACAAATAAGCAACTATCATTCATACTAGGACAATAAATATTAAAAACAATATCAATAGACTAAAATCAAAAAATCCCATTGAGAAGACATAATAATATTACATTAGCAGCAATGGCAGATATTAAAAACAAATCATACAGCCTGGTCTATAGATGGAACAGTAGCCCACTTCAGTCTACACCTCCACATATGTATGAGAAACCGGGAGACCTCAAAGACTATTGGGCGAGCTGTATTGGATCTTAAAATTCTTAGGGAAGAATTGTGGTCCAGAACCCCCAGATTACAGCAAAGCGGAACAATCCAGGCCCGCCTATAAAAATAGTACTGAGGGATAAAAATCAAAACATGCTCTACAGTTTCCTTGGTACCAACACAAAAGGGACAACTCATTTCCTGCTTAATAAGGGAGCGCTGCCATCTCGCCGTACAAGGGCGAAGAGGCAGGGTCCCAAACCGGAATTTGATGTGCAATGTTGGAGCAGCCGGAGGCTCGATGTCATCCATATACTCTTCCAAAAAATGGGAATCTTTGAATTCCAGGAATGCTGCAGTAAGGGGGCCTACATTCCCTAAACTGTGAAACCCTTCATCTATTTGTCTCCAGTAGATCGCTTTTAACATGGATTTTGCCCGCCTACCAACATTTTCAGGATATGCCCAATGGGTCTCACAATCGATCTTAACTAGGCTGTGTTTGATATATTCTAACCAAACAATCTTGCCTAGCCCACGGCATTCTAAAATGTCTTCAAGACCCAGCCTATAATGTGGCAATTCAGCGGTGGACCAAATCCTCCTCCAGTACATCAGCGGTCTTAGTCTGACCCTATGTGCAAGAGATCTAATACCCATATCTAACCACAAAGGTGCAAGTGGGGTACTTGCTGGCAAATTGGTGAGGACACGTAAAAACCGGTTCTACTGCATTACCAAGTCATTTACATTCTCATGTCCCCAGAGTTTACCACCATATAGCGACCCTCCGAATGCATGCAAGTTATAGATCTGTAGAGCAGGAGTAACAGGACGAAAGCTAGAGCCCTGGACAGCCCTCAAAATGCCGCCCACTTAAAGATCCAATCTAAGTTTACTCTTCTGAATCTGACAAGACCAACCAAAGGAGTAATTGAGAGTAACCTATGGGAATGGGCCAAATCATGTCCATTTCCACTTGTATTTAATTACTTTATATCTTATATGCAGGTCAAAGGTTGCTGTGTTGCTCATTTACTTTAAATTAGAAACGGCATTTCATCGAGTAGTTCTACCGGTGAGTGAATAATTAATAATCTCGAGCGGGTCAATTGACTGGAAGTTGTCAAAATGAGGATGAGTGTGATGTAAATTCAAGGAGGGTGATTCATTGCATATGATGATAGCGTAAAGGCTGTATTGCTGCTCTTAATTTTGGGTAAGCACTTGTTTGTATGGATACAGGAACACTTATAGTTTAGCAATGCGCTATGTCAGATGATATAATGCATTGCCTTAACATATGTATGGTAGATGGATTTTTAGAAAAAACAGATTATTGAATGTTTTTTCTCTTAATTATGTTTTATTAAAAATACTTAGGAGAGAGAAAATATATGTTTTTGTCCTGAAGAAGGTGGTTCCATTTGTGCTAACCAAACAAAACGCGTCGACGCCTTGTTCGTTGTTAAATTTGTACTACACAGAACCATATCCTGACAAAAAAAATTGATTTCTTGCAATATGTTGGTTTTATGTACTTTTACGAATTGACGCTTTGATGACAAATGCAATTTTCTTTTTAAAGTCCTTTCCGATTCTTATTATTATATTTGTATGATATATGGTTTTTTAGACTTTTTAATACTTAATATGGTGTACATGTGATTGAAGGTGTTTATTAAATTGTGTTTATAAGTGTTTCAATATCCTGCGAATTTGTGTCCATTTATTTATTTATTTATTTATTTTTGGCATTTATAGAGCGCACAGCTACCCCGAACGGGGGTGTCCCGGCGCTAGAGCAGACGACAGAAGGCGGGTGACAGTAAGGGACTAAAAGTTGGTAAACATCCAGGTCTTTAAAGCATGTGAGTGGATGCGGAGTGTTTGTAAGAAACGTATCCAAAGGGAATTATATTTTTGACATTCAAGTAATTGAGAGTAAAGCCCAAGTAATCAAAAGTGCGAACTCTCTCCAGGGGGACACCATTGTAAATTGGGTGCGACCTAGTGGTGGGGCAAGGATTTAAAACCATATACTTGGTTTTACTGATATTGATCTCCAGTCCTCTCTGCCTGAAGAAGACACCGAACCAATCAAGCAGGTTTTGTATGGACATGGGAGACTTGGAGATCAGCAAGGTATCGTCCGCAAACAGGAGTGCCAGGATCTTTCTATTGGCCAGGGTTGGTGCATCATGCTTACACTGTTCCAAATGAGTCACTAGATCATTAATAAAAAGTTTTAAAAAAAAGGGTAAAACACATCCTTGTCTCACACCTGAGAGACTGGGATAGGATCAGTTAACTCCCCAGAAGTCTCACATCTGACCTGGGCATAGCTGTTTGTATGCAACCTTCTTTAAACATCCACAAGATATTTCGGGACACCCATGTTGGTCAAAACATACCATAGTGCCTCCCTAGGGACAAGGTCAAATGCTGACCAAAGATCAACAAAAATAGCATATAAATGACCACCACCCAATATACTAACTGCAGTTGAAGGACCTGATCAATAGTACTTATCCCAGCCCAGAACCCCACTTGTAGTTTTGTGAGCGCATCTGTAACCTCCATCCTGCAGACGACTCAGTATAATTCGACTAAAAAGCTTCTGCGAACTATCAATAAGACTTATTGATCGGTAATTGGATGGAAGTGACCTAAGACCCTTTTTATAAATCTGAATGATCTCTGCTCCGGCCTATGACGGTGCCATTAGTAGCCCATTCATGATACTATTAAAAAATACACAAAAATAAGGACCCCAGATTTCCTTCTCTGCTTTAAAAAGATCACCTGGAACTTTATCCAGGCAGGGGGCTTTCCCTGGAGTGATTGAATCAATAGCATTTAAAAGTATTTGCCAAAATAATCCTGGGCTGTCTGAAAGATTGGGTGGAACAGTGTTCGATCGTGCCAGTGGAACAAGGGGGCTTTAAGAAGGGGCATTCCACGGTCGACCACTGTTTCGCACTCTGGGCAGTGGCGCGGAAGTCTATGGAAAAGTAGGGGAAGTTATGCTGCTGCTTCGTTGACTTCCGTGCGGCATTCGATCTAGTGGATAGGAGATGCCTCTGGGACACCTTAAGGAAATATAATATCCCAGAGGGGCTCTTGGTAGTCATTCAGGAGCTACACAAACATAACTGGGCGCAAGTCATCAAGGATACAGCCGGGGCCTTGACTCCAAAAATATTGATTAAGAATGGTCAAAGGCAGGGATGTGTACTAGCCCCCATACTTTTTGCTATATACCTGGCTGATCTCCCATCTACTTTGGAGGTGAATAGAAGTGCCAGCCCTAAAATGAATGGGAAACAACTTTCCTGCCTGTTGTATGCCGATGACCTGGTAATCGTTGATCAGACGGAGATGGGTTTGCAAAGGAAGCTAACTGTTTTTAATGAATACTGCGTTGCTAAATGTCTGACTGTAAATATGGATAAAACCAAAATCTTATGTTTTGGGAAAAAAATCCAGAATTTTAATTGGTATCTGGGCCTTACCAAATTGGAAATTGCGAACGAATAGAGATACCTCGGCATCTGGTTTGAAAAATCTCTAAAATGGGACATCCACTTGGCGGCCCAGAACGCCAAAGCCCATACATCAGTGTGTGGGTTAAGAAAATGTAACCGTATTTATGGGGATATGTCCCACAGACCATTATTGAAAGCTTATAAGGCAATGATACCCCCACAAGTGCAGTATGGAGCTGAAGTCTTGTGCCTAAGTGGGAAGACTAGTTAGGACATTGAGGAAGGGAAATGTTTAAAACCATTAAGGTCATTACCAGGCTCCTCTATGATTCAGGCAGTCAGATTAGAACTAGGATTGACATCATGGAACGTACAGGTGCAAGTGGCCCTTCTAAGATTTTGCAAAAGATTGGGATCTGAGGAAGTCACGAAAGTATCACAATGGTGCAAAGGAGGAGGCCTTGCATAGTGACTTAAAATGGGCCAATGAGGTCAGAATGAAATTGTTCACAACTTGTAAAAACCTAAAAGTGAAATTCGACCAGTCGACACTCTTGGTAGAAGCTACGAACGGGGATCTTAGAACAGTAGGGAATTAAGTATCCAGGCTAGATGATCTGATGTATCTGAGAAAGAAAGTATCAGTTCATTATATGATGAATAGCTGGGAGAATGAAATTTGGTACCCCTACCTGGATACACTACCCAACTCAAATCTTAGAGCCGAAGTGCTCAGATGGAGAATAGGCATCAACCATTGGGTTTCACATGTAAATAGAAAAGCAGTAATGGTACAATCTGATGGCAAATGTCGCTGTTGATTGGGTGCAAAGTGTGACAACTTACATATCTTATTGGACTGTCAAAAATTCTTGCCACAGCGGAAACTGTTTTTACGATCTATCTTTTTAAAATATGGCATAACTGAGCTCCTGTTAGCGATCAAACTCCTTACTGACATGCCAAACCTCGATATAACAATTGCTATGGCAAAATATATGAAGGTGATAAAAAGGTCCTTGCTTCAATCAGATATGGTTGGATAAAAATTAGTGCAGAAGTAAAGTGGGGCATTGCTCTAAATAATTTTTTTTTTAGGTTGTAGCATCAGTTTTAAGATATATCTTTAGACAGATTTTTTTATCATTGAGAATATTACGGGTGCTTTTATGGAAAACTTGTAAGTTGTTGGAGGGAGGCAGGAATTGCCCCTTTAAGGTGTTATCGAAAATTGTTTTGTATGTTTTAAATTATTTATTGTAATATGTTTTTATGTTGTTTAAAGACCTACGGTCTAAATAAATGTATTTCAACAAAAAAAATAGCATTTACCACTTCACTCACTGTGATTGGGGCTTGAACACAATCAGGCTAGAAGTAACTCCCCCAAGTGAGACATGGGATGACAAACCTGTCTCCAGCTGTTCTCCCAGGTCAGCCATACCCCTATCAAGGCCAATCATGGGCCTGCTCCCAGGAATCACTTCAGTCTCAGTGTGCGCATATAGGCCAGAGAAATGGTCAACCCAGGCAGTAACTAAAATAGTACATGTTAAAGGGTCAGAAGTTTCAGGGCCCTTATTGGCCAATGTATGCCCAAACCGGTGACAATCATTCCCCTTTGCTAAGAACAGTAATGTCTCCCAAAACATCAAATCATGCTTGCGCTTGGCCTTTAAAATGACAGCCTTGTAGGAGGCCCTAGCTTCTTAATTTAGGGCCCTATCCCCTCCTTTAATTGTGGCCATAGAGAGCGTCTGGAAGCCCTACAATCCTTGGTGTACCAATTCGCCTCCTTGGCCCGCTTAGGAAGGGATCTAGCCTCTACCATAAAAAGGTCCTTTATAGAACAGAACAATTATAAATCACTTTCCTACAGTTTGCAACCACAAGTAAAGCCTCAAACCAGTGATACATACCACTGTAATGCTGCTTTTTTTTATTGCGATTCTCAATGGATCGCCAAACCCATTTTGTGAGTCAGAAAGGCTTTTCAACTTGCAGAATGGATTTAGGAAATAGAAAAAAGCTATTTTCCATTGCAAACCGTGTGATTTTGTGAATCATATTATTTGGAACTTGAAAATGGTATTGCACATCTGGCCTAAGCCCCTTAGCTATTCTGCTCTGGTGCACAAGTTTGGAAACATACAGTAGCTGATGTAAATGACCTCTCTCAAATAAGAAAGAATCTGGCCCCAGAGTGTTAAAAATAAGGTACGATGAAGAGCTTGCTAATATGAATATGTCAACTTTCCAAGATAGAAACAAGCTATGTATAAGACCTACAGGAGAGGGGATTTCAGAGCACTGATGAGGACAAAATGTGTACTATGACAGTTGTAACATCCTTGTTTTCTTCCTCACCATATTGATCCTGGTAGCACAAGTTAGCAGGAACGTATCTGTGCTGTCACCTGAAATGTTTTTTTAAACTTTCTTTATTTAATCATTTTCAGTACATTTGAATGCATTGTACACAGTATCAGATCCGGGAAATGCGATCATTCAACCAATAGAAGAGATAATAGAAGTAGAAGAATAATGAATGGACGCTTATAGAGTCATCGTGTAGAAATGACATGGCACACTACAGTGTTTCTAGGTAAACAATGAAAGACAGACGGTCTCAGGTCAGGGCCATTCGGTCAACATGCTTAGAAACTTTATCATATCATGCCTGTCCTTAGTTAGAGGCCGAGGGTGAGGAATAGCACCTACATGGGAGGGGTGCAATGTGTATTATTGTAATCTATATGTGTATATGTGTATAGGTATCACTTGTAGCTTTCTTTCTTAATGTACTCTGTGCTTTAATAATTTTTATTGTGTACATCCTGTATTTCAGCTCTATGACTCGTTTCCTCCAATCTCAGGGAGAGGCTCCCATACTAGATGTAAGAAAGAGGTTGTGACCTACATGCAAGCCATAGAGGGAGACAAAATGTCTGTTGAATGTCATAAGTATATATTGTTACATTGCATAGGGTCTGAAGGCCAGGTAGTTACCTGGAGGTTACACCACTGTATTCCCAGGGAGGGCAAGGATAGCTGAATAACTTTGATGAAGTGTTGTTAATGCTTGAGGAGAGATTCAAACCTAGCAGTGGATAGGTATACATTTTACAACAGGTTCCAAATAGTGGGGGAGACTTTTGATGAGTTTCTGACAGCTTTGAGGATGTTATTCATGTCCCATAATTTTGGTACTCTGAGAGAAGAGATGGTACTAGACCAATTCATTGTCAATGTCAGGAGCAAACAACTCCAGGAACAACTGAGGATTCTAGGCGATCCAAGTCTTACAGGCACTATTACCATGGCCTAGGCCAATAAACAGTCTGAGAAATGGGTAAAGGTTTGTAACGAATGGAAAGTAGGGAACAGAAGTGTGGCTCCTAAGTATGTTGTGTAAGCAACTGCAATCTGGGTGGTGAAACCCTCAATCTTTAATGGGAGAAAACCATAGTGTTTTATGGGTGCAGGAGTATAAACTAGGTTTGCTCTTTTACGTTCTGCCCAGCATTGGGCAAAGACTGCAGCAGTTGTCTCAATGTGGGGTATTTTTTACCAGGTTCTGTCCTGAGAACAAGAAGATCACACTAGATTTTCTAAAAGTAAATTTGCTTGTACCTCCGATTGTTCAGAAGATATGAGTACTAAGCAAGAGTATCTGTCCCTGTCGATGTTCAGGGTAGGTTTGGTGTGTGCCTATTTCTTTCAAATTCTGGCAATGTTCACGGAGTAATGTTTTACATTTTGTAACCTGTTAACATATTTTTAATTGCGGAGGCGGGTGCAGACCAGATTTCAATAGTAAAAGAAAAGAAGCCTTGTGCGCACTACTCACTGTTGTGTTTGAATTAGTAATAGAATCGTGTTGAACAGTGAAATTGGAATTGGGTCAGTTTACAAAAGTGTTTATGTGAGAATGATGAAGGATCAGAATCAAAGTTTTGTACAATGTCCTTCACATTTCGTAGCTGACCTTAAAGATGTACTGAGAGCCAGTGACCATCTGAAATGAATCTGTTCATTATTTGTTCCACTCAAAAACAGAATTTCTGTTTTGTTTCATGAGAGGTTGTCTATGTGATTTAAATACTCTATTGATGTTAGATTAGTTCCTTGCTTCCTTTTGCAGGCAGCTGTGGCTCTTGGAGTTGTCTGCATACTTTTGAAATTGTAGGTGGTATTGTTTAATTAGCAAATCAATTGAGCACATTTGAATGTAGAAGATTAGTGGTAATAAGAATGAACCCTAGGGCATAATACTTAGTACCTTTTTACTAGTGACCTCTACAGAATGACTAGATCTGACCAAAGATTCCAGTTCATTCTTTATGTCAGTGGATAGGATGTTGCGTTCCGCAAGATTGTATGCCCTGGTTAGATCCTGGGAAATCAATGCTTCTTGTTGGCCCTTTTTTATGCAGTCGAAAGGTTCCTTCCGATGATAGCTATGATGTTTTCAGCCTCTTGCAAGTCTGAATCGTAATTAGGGGTGACTGAGCAGCTTCTGTTGCTCATATTCCCGTGGGTGACATGTGGGCTAAATTTTCATGGTTCTGCCATGCTAGGGGTATTAAATAAATCAGTTTATAGTTGACTAGTACTTCAAGATGAGCTACCGGTTTCTTTAGAAAGGTGGGTATTTATGGCTTGCTGCATAAATGTGTGCAGTATACCGTAGACAAGGGATGCATTCATGTGATTTGTGGTAATAGGGATCAGTATTTGGCAGAATTCCTTCAGAGTTCAGATAAATTTCCACTGGAAGATCTTTGCAGCAAATTTCCCTACACTCTCTATTTGCAAGGGAATGAAAGGAGTAATAGAAAACTCTACTGAGGGTAAAGATATTATGGGTAGGAGGATTTAATTATGTTTTTGTTATGTCTTCCCGATTTCTTGTTATCATAGCTTCTAATTTTGACAGAATAACAGCCCACTAGCCAGCCAAAAGGTCCTTCTCACTAACTGCATATCTGCAATCTGAGCTGTTCTTGAGGCAAATGCAGCATTCCATTTGTTTTTTCAAAGCACCGAGATAACACTGTCTGCACTGTAATAAAACTGTCTTTTTCTGTGCAAAAATGTCTTCTAGACTTGGCAGCCTTAGGGTGGTCTTCCCCTAAACGTCTTGCCTTACTCCTCCATTTTTTTTTCTTTGCTGGTCTTGTTTTTATTGGCCTTTGGACTCCATGGACTTTATCACTGCTAACCAGTGCTAAAGTACGTGCACTCACTCCCAAAAACATGATAACATTGGCTTACACCCAATTGGCACGTTTAATTTACTTATAAGCTTCTAGTACAGTGGTACTTCCTGTACCCAAGGCCTGTAAATTAAATGCTACTAGTGGGTCTGCAGCACTTATCATGCAACTTACTTAAGTAGCCTGACAAACATGTCTCAGGCCGGCTATTGCTGTTTGTGTGTGCACTTCAAACAGCTATTTCATCCTGGCAAAATAAACCTTTATGTCAGAACTAAACCTTCATTTTTAATACATATGTCACCCTAGACTAGGCCCTAAACATCCTGTAGGGCAAGATGCAGTACATTTAAAAAGTTGGGCATGTACCTTAAATTCATACATGTCCTGGTAGATAAAAACTCGTTTTTCACTACTACTAGGCCTGCCTCTCCGATAGGATAACATTGGGTTACCTTAATACATTTACTAAGTTGTAAGTTTCAATTTGGAGCAGGTAGGAATATCAAGTTTGGTGTCTGAAGAATTTTAATTTAAAAAATGTAAAACCCTCTCTAATGGTAAAGTCAGATTTTAATTCACAATTCTGGAAATGCCACTTTTCGAAAGTTGGCATTTTCTTGTCCCAACTGTTTGGTACCTGCAGCTTGTATCCTGAGTCACATGACTAGGTGTAGCTGGCAATTGGTCTTTGTGTATTGCTTCCAGACAGTGAAACAAAGGGGGGAAAGGATTTGGCAGGCTAGGCCTTCTCTGACTTGATAGGGGGAGAAGCTGCCACTTACCACACTTGCACATCACAAGGGCTCTGTTTCAGCACACTCACAAATGGGTTTCACACAAGTCTTTTGTAACCCCAGACAAGCTGGTGCCAGGCTGGGAGGGAAGAAATTCCAAACACCTAAGGGGTGGGAACATCCAGAACCTTTTCCTACTTCAAAGCTGGCACCAGGAATAAATAGTGGACTCAGATCCAAATCTTCAGTGCACATCTGGGCCTGTGGAAGACTCAGAAAAAGGACTGCTGTGCGGCTCTGCTGCAAAAAGACTGCAACTCTGCTGCCCTGTTTGTCTGCTACCCTGCTGCCTGAGTGAGAAGGACTAGACTTGTATCTATAACCCATGACCTCCAGAGTGACTCCAACGGCTAGTTGGCATGTATCCTGATCAGTGCCTCAGGGACAGAAAAGGCTCTAACCACCTTGAAACCAGCAACTGGACTCTGTCTTCTGTGAGCCTTGCCTCCCAAGTGGTTTCACCCCAGTCCAGGACCCTTGGAAGTGGGCCTGAAGGTGCTCTGCCAGCACAGCTGAGGTCTAAGCAGAAGTGATGAATAATGACACATCTCCTTGCCCTGGAACCGCCGCTGTACGACGCATCCCCAATGCAGGACCTTGCAGCTCCTCAGAGCCACCGATGCACGACTCATCCTCGACACAGGAGTTCACATCACAGCCCTGTGACTCCTTTGAACCACCACTGCATGATCCAACCTCAAAGCTGGACTTTGCATCTCATCCTGCAGTTCCCCGGAACCACTGCTGTGCAACGCATCTCATTGTGGAATCTCACAACGCTCCACAACCAGGATTTATGGTACTTTGTTCATCTGGCCTAACCTGGTCCCTGTATCTGGCCCACACTCCAACATGGTCGACCTGAACCTGTGACTTTGTCCAGTTCCATCACAAACAGATAACCACAGCTGGAGCTTTGTGCTTTTAAGCACTATCTCTACTTACATTTTTAATATTACATATCCCTGGTTGTACTTATTAGATTTTTTTTGTTTTGGTCTAAAATAATTTATTAAATATTTCTATATATTTCTACATTGGTGTGGGAATTTTTCTTGTGCTGTGTTTTCACTTTATTACTGTTCGAAGTGCTGCATAAATACTTTACACATTGCTTCTTAGTTAAGCCTGACTGATTTGTGTTAAACTACCAGAAGGTTAAGCACATGTTAATTTGGGGCTTGCTTGTGTTTCACCCTGACAAGAATTGCAGTTACTGCTCGAGTAGGGTTTTCACCCCCCTCAACAAGTAACCCAGTTTCCTACAATTTCTTACTATGGGGGCATTGACAATATCAGATTTTATTGTATCAAATGCATTCTGTTGAGCATCCATCCTTATTCAACATTTTTTCTGATCAAGGCTTACATCTTCTCTGCAAAGTTGTCAATTAACATGCTGTAGTACCCACAGAGCCTAGCAAACAGTAACAGCTTTGCCTTGTTGTCTAGAACTGTAGCATTCTTGATGTTGTTCACTAGACAGTCCATTGGAACAACACCCTCTACTGAAATGGTGAGCTCCAGACAATCAACCTTTCCACAAAAATTTACACTTTTCCTCTTTTAATGTAAGGCTATTCTCTTTCAATCTCTTGCACACGTCAAATGAATGCCTGTTATGGTCAGTCTTATTAGTAGAGAAAGTGAGTATGTCACCCTGGAAGCATTTCACAACTGTGTCAAGAGTCTTTAACATATGATTCATCAGCCATTGACAGACTGATGCTGCAGAGGCCAAACCAAAAGGCATTCCTTTATTTTTTAAAAGGACTGAAAAGGATCTCTTGCATCAGAAAGGCAGTTAGGGGATGAGACTCTGTTACAAGAACCACCTGATGATACACGGAGTGAAGATCCAAGGTGGAGAAAATCTCCCTCTGACTCAATGATTGATATTGGGGAGGGAATGTCAATCCTCCAGAATGTTGGAGTTTCATCTCCTTAGGTCAACACATATCTTTAACTTGTTGTCTGCCTTTCTGGGCAACACAATGGGAGAAACTCCCTCAGAGAACTCTATTCTGCTATTCTGTCCCAGATAAATAGTCTAACAATTCTTTCAACTCATGCCTTACATTCAGAGTCACTCACTTAAGTGTCTGCTCCACAGGTCAGGTATTCTTCTTTAAATTCGTTTTATGGACAGAACCTTTCAAAGTTCTCAAACAATTCAAGAATACCTCAGGTAACTCTTCCTTTACATTCAATGAACACCGTACAACTGAAAGCTGTTGCTCACATCTGGGATTGAGGATAATCCCTAATTTCCACAAATACCTCCATCCTGGAACGTTCATGCCCTTAATAGCAATGTACAACCTAATATCAGTACAATGCTCTGTGAACTGTAAATTCACTCTGCAAAATACTTTGACATGTAGACTGTCACCATTGAATATGTCTTCAAAATTATCAGAAGGTTCCAAATATTCTATGTGAATAACCCTGCGAATTGTTCCAAAAAATATTACTCAGTAATAAATGTCGATGGCGAACCAGTTTGCCATAAGGGCAAGGTTCTTCCCTGAAATCATAGCTGAATACCTTTGAGGACAGCTGACACTATTCTCTGTTTCTTCTTCAACATTTTGGATAGCTAAGAAGGAAACTCATAATTCTATGCACAGTCCACAAGGCAATCTGGAGCTTGGGTCCAGCATAAATGCAGAAGCATGACTTACATTGATCCAATCTGGAACCTCTTTGAGTCAATTCTCTGTTTGTTTACTGGTTCAAAAGACTAAAAGAGGGGGAGACTATACAGGGGGAGGGGCTAAAGCTATGAACCTTGCACCCACCAGCCATGTTAATGATACAAACTATGCAGCCTTCAGAAAACTACTGAAAGTAGGGTTTTTCATTCATAGGGCTTAGATCTACAGTCCCTAAAAGCAACAACAAGAAACACTGTTATGCACACCTCTGTTTCATGTTATCAAAATAAACTGTCTCCATATACTGGCTAAGATCATTCTACACCCTCGTTAAGAATGATCTTCTATTAAGCCTCCATCCAGATGCTAATCATTGTAGGAAATATGTAACAGAACCAAAAGTGAAAACGAATGTGGTCCATACTGATCTAAATGCTGTGAACTGGATCTCCAAAGGCCCTTGAATCCCATGGAGATCTTAGTCGACCTTATTGCAAACTCACAAGAGGTGGTGTGAAGTGTAAGTCGAAAAAAGAATGCAACAGGGATTCCAATTGCAGTCAATCAGGGCTACTAATTGAGAAGAAATACCTTTCATCAAACACTTAAAAATTAAGGAACAGCTAACATTACAAAAAATGATGGTAATAGGATTCTAGCCTCCATCCAAGGCACATCTGGAAGTCTAGCATGCCTCCCTCAATTCCAATCGGGCAACAGATGGTAATCATTAGGCTCAAATCAGAGAGCACATCCCTTAGACAAGAGGAATCTAGGGATCTCTGTAAACAACACCTATCCCTAGCATGCACCAAGTTGATAGCAAGTTTCCAATCTAATTCCAAGGACGATACTCATCCCCCATAAAGCAATACTCCAGAATTACCATACCTACCAGGGCACAGCATCTCCCCATGGCACTTTTCTGACTAGAAGCATTCATCTAAGACTCCACTTCCTGGATCCCTACCCCCTCAAGGATAAGAGCCTGCTGATGCTAATGGCTTTTGCACCTTATCTGGTTCCTACATCTCTACATACCTCCCAGCTTCAGCTAGCTCCTCACGCTGTTAATACACAACACTATACCCTTCTTCCACACATTAACACCCACTGCTTGGCACATGCTTAATCAATAACACTCACTCCACGCCCAAAGCCACCAAGTTCTCTTTTTTCCTTTTTCAGTATGGGTTCTGTGTTTTAACATTCTGTATACCGCTTTCTATACCGCTTTGTTCTAAAACCAGGCAACACAATGGCTTTGCATATCAACTGGAATGGCATGGGGAGCAAAAACACGATGGATTTAGGCCCAGATCTCTGTACTGGGGGTGAATGTTTGACATTGTTCAACCTTCTGTCAATGAATTGTTCTTTTTGCATTTGTCACCCCTAGTGGGACGGGTATGCACAGACGTGGGTCCCATGCTCTTCATGCCACTAGAATCAAGCTAGCCTGGCTGATGAGAGGTGATACCCCAAAACCAGTCCTAGGATGCATGTTTCCGGTCCAGAGAGGACCTGGTCTAGCAGTTTAGGCTGGACTGTTCTCATAGGGAGCAGGTTCAAGACTGATTTGCATATGGCTTGGTTTAAGCTGGAATGGCATTGGGAGAAAAAAACAATGGATTTAGGCGCAGATCTCTGTACTGGGGTGAATGTTTGACATTGTTAAACATTCTGCCCATCAATTGTTCTCTTTGCATTTGTTCTAAAACCAGGCAACATGATGGCTTTGCATATCAACTGTGCAAGACTATCCACAAATGAACATAAACACACAATGGTTTTGAGAAATGTCCAAAATTGCTGCCTGTAGTTAAACACCTACAATGTGAATTGTAACTGCTTTTTTATAAGTACAAAAACAGTTTAATGAAAAGTATTTATTTTTTTAAAGAGATATGTCTTTAGCATAGCCCTTGCTCTACAGTTCACACACTGGTTCTGGTACGGTTCCACCATTTCATGCGGCAACACATTTCACTTTTCCTTGGGAGTTTGCAAGGCTGTATCAGTGGCATCATTTGTAGTACTCACTTGGGGTCAGTGGTTCACAGTCCAAATTCTTCTTTAATAAATGAAGGACTTAGTATTTGGCTTCTAACCAAAAGGGAAACATTTTAGAAGAGTGCTAGTGGAAACATGGACACACAATGAAATGCTTATCCTTCATATTCCATCATATTCCATCTACAAATATGGGGAGCATGTATGTCTTGAAGAGTGACTATTTTTAGGGTAGCGCATCTCGAGAAAATATCAATTTAATCTCAGTTATTTTTGGTGCTTGATGTCTAGAGTGATTCAGGGTATTTCTTTTTTTCTTTTCTTTTTTTTCAACTGAACAATTAGCACAATACAGTTATTACGTAGTACATCTACAGTGATCGATCGCCTATAGTAAGAAACTTGGTAAGTTCCTCCAGTTGAGCTGAAGGATCTCAACACAGGAAAGTCATCTGCCAGGCAGCAAAGTAAGGTCTTAGGCAGAGCTTCAGGTTTATTCCAAGGCTAGGAGGAACAGGCGGCACTGAGATCCAATGGTTTGTAAGGTTTGAAATCTGAAAAGGAAGACTACAAGAAGGGTGAAGAGATTAGGGGTAACACGATGATCTGATGTCCTTTGTCGTCTTGAGTCAAAGTTTGGGAGGCAGCCAAATGAGTGATGGCTAGATATTTACCCCTCATGAGCTTGTATTTCAGGCTTCTTTCCGGGTAACCTGTAAATGGAGAAGTGTAACTGCTTGGCAGGGGTGGCTTCTTCTGCCCCCAATATGCTTTGGTTGCCTTTTCTATCTACCTCCAGACTGGTAATATTCCACGGTATGTGGAAAAGGTATCTGTCGTTGATTTAAATCAATAAAGTAACTGAGAAAAAGGTTGGGATTCATTGTACAATGCTGCATTTTAGTGAGCAAATTAATGCAAGAAACAAATGCGAATATTAACCTTGCATGTTTGACTGAGTTTCAATTGTGCATTTTTAGTACAATAAGATGCCTGTATGTTACGCGATTTATGTAAGAGTTTTTTTTATTTATATTAAAATAGAGATAGGATGTATCAATCAATGCATATTCCATGAAAAGACCAGGTCTATGTGCATGCAACTCAGGACTGGATGTGTAAAGTAAATTCTATTGATTTGACAATGGAAATAATTAAATTATGCACAGATATAGGTATAATATATGTCGTTCAGGATATTAGAAGACAAAAACTTTACACCTTGATTGCATTTTATTACCCCGAATATTTTATTCAGCAAGCTAAGAAAAAGTCAGATTCGCAGTTTACTTGGTCAGCAAATTTCTCCAGCTAAATTTGGGTTATACGTGATGGTACTTTGTTTGAATCGAGGTCATGGAGTCCTTTGCAGGTGCAAGCTGTTTCATTGTAATTTTTGTATTAACCAAATAAAAAAGTCTTAATTGCACTGCAAACATTCTCTTTTGCCTGCTCATGAGTCTCGAGAGAGAAATGGAATTTTATTAAAGCAATTTATGTCAGATTTGAAGATAAACTACGGTTCCAGCTACTAGCTAAAAGGAGCTACTATTAATTGTATATATTCAGTGCCTGATTCACAAGGTAAACTTACACTTTTGTGTAAGTTTACGATTGCTTGCTATTCACAAAAGTATTTAACGAGTAGTAACTTTACGACTGCTTAGTCTCCGCACGTAAAAAGATAGGACTGTCCTATCTTTATGTGTGGAGAGGCCGCAGTCGTAAAGATACTACTTGTAAAATACATTGGTGAATAGCAAACAATTGTAAACTTACACAAAAGTGTAAGTTTACCTTTGTGAATCAGGCCCTCAGGCGATAAGTACGTGATGCAGCTTAGGTCAGTATTTGGTGGTGAAAAATGGTTCTCCAGGAATTGCCTAGCTGGAGGATATGGAGCAAGAGTGCCTCTAACAGACCAAGAACCATCACCCTAGCAAATCGAAGAATATGGGTGAATTTAGGCCCTCCCCATTTTTGTCTGGAATGGGTCACAGTTTTAGGAGTCTAAGACTGAAGGTTTTCTTCAGTCAACCAGAGAGAAAGAAAGTTCATAAGGATTGCACACTCACCTGGAAAATGAGAAGGCTGGGGGTCTGCACTTAGTGAGACAGGAGATTGTTGGAGAGCAGAGACCTAGAAACGCTGATGCGTTGAAGAAAGATGTCTATTCCCTCCTGAATATTTAATTATTTTAGCTCGATGGGCGTAGAAACATACCCAGGCTACGCTTTATAGGGCGTCATACGAGGCTAGGTATGCAAAAAGCTCTTAATATTTATGTTCTGGGAACAACAATAACTCTTTTGAGCAGTGAGGAACGGGAGAGAGGTCCAATTCGTCCTGAGTTCTACTGGACTACACACTGCTCCTAGCACATCTAAAGAAATTGGGGGGAGGGGGAAGGAGTCTTGGATCCTAGGAGAATAGATGAGCACCTACAGATCACTCACTCAAGAACCCCAAGCTTTAAGGGAAGAGGCTAGAAAATGTTGGCCTCTCATCACAGAGCATCTCTTGATTACACCTGAAGTGTAACTTTGTGGGCAAAGGGATGAGCGCCCTTTGGGAATCTGTTCCATGTACCACTGGATTATGGAACTGCACTGAACCTTTGCAAAGTCTAAGACTGGCTTATGTCTCTTACACAGTTCATTTGATTACACTACACTATGACAAAAGAAACATAAACAGGAGTGGGATATGAGCATTCCAAAAAAGCAGCTTCAGGCCAGGGTGCAAACTGCAATATATAACCAAAACAAACCCCAACCTGTATAATGAAACACTAGTAGTGTTTCAAAATCACAAAGCTAGGTTAGACCTATCCTTGTCAGCCATAGACAGTACTATTAAAAAAGGGCACGCAAGGGAGTCCACTCAATGGTGAGGAGCAACCAGATGGGACCACAGAATCACTCATTCCTGTGTCCCGGGCTTCTCATCATTGGTGCTTATTCAGTGTTGGGAAAAGGACTAACAGTCAAGTGGGGGTAAAATTAAATCAATATCAACCCACGAATGGTGCCACAAAAAAATAATCAAAAAGGAAATGGTGTTACTAAGCTGGTATGCAGTGTCATCCACTAAGTGGACGATAACCACTGTATGTGATTAACAATGTATCAGGGAGATGTCATATTGTGTATCCTATTAAAATGGTATATGTTTAAACCTTATTTAAGACAGGGTAGACATATTTAGTTGCCCAAAAGGTAAAGGTATTTTTTAAAGGACAGCAAGAGCACAGCAGTATCTCGCACTAAGCACATCGGCACCTAAAAGCAAAACAAAGGAATGTCTTGGTAACTTGCTCAGTACAGACTTCCCAAAATGGTGACTATTATATTTTCTGAAAGGAGATGAAATATTTGCAAAAAGGGGCAGGGCTTATGCTGGAAGGGGTAGAATATATGTAAGAAGCAATGCAATGGGGTCTAAACGCCAGTCTTTTTTTGCGACATCATTTGAGATTGTGAATTCCCTCTGCTAGTGTGAATGTCCTTTAAGTCTATGCCATTTCTATTAGCCCTCCCAGCCCTAGATGTGAAAACCCATGTATCCCTCGACCAACCCTCTGCACAATCCAGCTATCGTATCTATGTGTAAATTCCTTATATAATAGGGACCATGAGAAAATAAGGGTTGACAAAGCCAATACGTTTCATCTTTGATAAGAAGGCACGGACTTATTGGCTTTGCCAATGCTTCCTTGCTTTGGCATACTGCATGGCTAAAACACCCCAAAATGAATGGCCATGAGTGTGCATGCATGTACATGTTCAGACAGCCATTTTGTAATTTTTTGTCAGTATAAAAAGATGACCACCATGTATGAGCACGTGTCTACTCACCAATGGCCACCTTACAATGATTTTAATGCAAACCATTTCAAAATGTCTGCCATTGCGTTCACAGGCATGAGCATGCACAGCTGGCTATTTTGAAATTGTTTGTGCTAAACTATGACAAATAATTACTGGAAGATAGCTGCTGATGTGTGTACATGCATGTACACCTACATATGGAGGCCATCATGCAATTATTTTATGTTGGACTTTAATCTTGCCTTAACATTCCAAAATAGCTGACAGCCATTTTGAATGTCAAATTAAGAAATAAAGTATATGCAGGATTCAATGCAAATTAGAGCAAGCGAGTGGTCAGGCAGCAGTGTGCAGCTGCTAGACCTTCGCAAAAACAATAAAAAAATAATAAAAATGGAAGCAGGAGATTGGCACAGGATGGCACGCAAATGAGCAAAAGGAGGCGTCCCTGTAGCAGTCTATAGCTTTCAGGCCCTCCCAAAAGAAGTGAAAAATAAATGAATTAATTAAAACTAAAGAGGGGCTGGCAGAAGGCGAGAGTGAAGAAATCCATTCACTCCCATGGAGTGTTAAAAGAGAAGTACAAATAGTCCCCTTATGTAAGCAGTGGAAGGATACAACTCTTCCTATCAGAAAAAATGTAAAGAAGAAATGCTTCAAGGACAGGGCAAACACAAGAATAGGGAGGAAAACCATGAATTAGGAGCAGGGAACTAGATTGAAAAAAAGCAAAAAAATCAGGAACAAGATGCTGACCCAAAGCCTACTCTATATACTCTATTGTAAACAATAGGTATTCGCAGTGCTTTAAATGGGGAAAAATAAGTGCAGGTACTCATTAAAATGAGCTAGAGGTGTAGTGAGGGGGCGGGGCTATGGGCGGGGCTAAGGGCAAGACATGATGATACTTAACAACTTCTATATTAGTTGCAGCACATACCAAAACACATGAGAAATGTGTTTATATAAACAAAGCAGGTTAACTCATTACACAAAATGAAAGAGAAATGCAATAATATATTAACATTTCCTTTTTTTGCAATAGTTGCACCTTCTTAATGTCATACTGTTAATTGCTGTTTGGCACAATACTATATATTTTTGAACACGCGAGTAGGAAGAAACTGAAAATACCCCCACATCGCACCAAAGCTCTTATGGCACCAAGCACATAAAGCAACTCATCATGACCCTCCCCAGAAGATATCTCTTGTCTCTTCCATCAATCTAGCCATTCATCCTCTCATCCTACCATTTACCTGCGGATGTCCACCATTTAACCTTTACATTCTATCGTCTATTCAGTCTTTCATCAATCATTCAGTTTTTCACCATTCCGTCTATCCACCCTTCATATCCAAACCTATCCATCCATCCATCTCCAAACCTATCCATTCATCCTTTCACTCATCCATCTCTTTATCCAACCTTTCCCTCATCCATCAATCTTTTCGCTCATCCATCCATCAACCCTTTCACTTCTTTATTCCATCCAACCTTTCACTCAATCCCTCCTTTCACTCATCCATTATCCACCATTTCATCCATCCTCCCTACCTTTCATTCATCCATCCAATCTTTCACATATCCACCCATCATCCGCCCTTTTATCCAATCATCCACCCTCTTTCACCCATGCATGCTTTCACTCATCCATCCATCTATTCATCCATCCATCCATCCACCCTTGCTCACTCATCCATCCACTCACTCATACACTCACCCACCCACCCACCAATCCTCCCTTTTACGTTATTTATGAATCTTTGTCGCCGAGCAGACATGTCCAAACAAAGTGCCACACATTTTCTTTAAAATACCTCCTGAGAGTGTTTTGATTCTCTCTCTCTTTCTTGCATTATTTCTTACAAAAACAGGCATACACACAAACATAGCAGACACAGAAAAGACTCAGGTATGATAAAAGCCATCTTTTCTCTTCACCTACCATGGCTTTTTTAATTGCCACCAGGGCCGGACTGGCCGTAGCCTGATTGCCACTGTCAGGGGACTGACATGATTCCTGTGCTTGCAGGAACCCACACGATAGTGTGAATGTGATTGACAGCACAGGGCCTGAATGGACCCTGCTCTGTCAAGCACAGCGTGATGGTGAGCACATGGACATTATTCAAATGTGCCCTGCTGAATAGCTCAGCTGGGGCTTAGATCAGGGCTACAGAAGCGGCGCCTTAGCTGCCAGAGACACGTTTCACTCCTGCTCACCAGCACAGCCAATGAGCCTACCTTTTCATGTCATGAGTACCGGTACTCTCCAAGGCAGTAGAGAAGTGCCGGTACTCAGAGTGATAAATCAAAGAAGTGCTGGTACTCAGTACCGGTGAGTACCGGCCCATTTAAAGCACTGGGTATTCGACAACATACAGCTAAGCAGCCTGGAGGTGAGACTAAAAGCCTCTCATGACTGACACTACTTCACCCTTTCAGACTTTCCTAAGATCCTGCCTGAAAATTTGCTTTCTAAATAGGTGACTCTACCTATGTCAGTTCTAAGTACCTCTTACTCCACACATTCTAAATGATTGCATCCCATTAGTTCCTTGACAAGCGTCCTGAAGCTGAAATGCGTCACTATTATGCTAGAATTGTGATGTCTGACATGCAGCAGTCCGAAGCTGAAAACCAGCAAAAAAAATACTCTGCCCCCAAAAAAACCTATTTGAGGACGCTTACTGAGGGGCTGTAATTGCAGGGTAGAACCTGAGTGGCAGCAGAAATTGCATGGTGCATTTTCCTGAGGCCTTACTCGCTCAAGCTTGGTGGAGGTGATTAAGCCCCGCCATAACGGGCTGCCAGCCTAGAGACAGTTTGCACCCTCACCTAGTTTTTGTTTTATAGTTGGTGAGAAAGCAAGTGGCTGGCCTTTGTGGTCAATGTTTGAAAAAATAAGTGCTGGGGCTCTCATCAGGAGGGCACTGCAGCTTGCACCAGTCCATTGCCCCCTGTCAGCTTTGCCTATAACAGAACTCTCACATCTATTAGCAATGAAACTATGCAAGTGTGACAATTCAGAATATTTCAGGCCGCCTACGCAGTAGAAATGGCTTGGATGGCTGGTAATAGCCATTTTTTTAATATGTATTGAATTATAAAGAAACTGTTGTTGTGCTGGTCTCTATATTAGACAAACAGCGTCATCATGTGGTAGACTGTCATAAGCGCCGGTGTTGATGATTAAGTGCTGGTGCAAAGCACTGGAAACTGCTGGCTCAAGTTAAGCACTGGCTGGCCTGTCAGACCTGCGGACAACCTGTCTTCTATCTTCCTGACTAGTAGCATGATCGCAGCTGCTGCTTGTCTCCGTCCTCAGGCAGGTTCACTCTTGTCTGCAGTTTGTCTTTCAAGTAAAGATGCACCCTCCTTGTTATCCTTATATATCACCTCTCACCAGGTGCGTGGCTCGGTCATTAAGATTGGGGGGGGTGCGAGCTTCAGATTTTCCGACAATGAAGCTGGCATATAATGTTTAGATACATTATACCACAAGCAGGGTGCATGAGAGAGCCCTATGGGGCCGTAGAAAAGGAGAGGTATGTGGATTGGTAGGAGTACTAAGAGAGAAAACACATTATTTTGTGAAATAACCAATATTATGAGGACTTTAAAAAAAGAGAGGGTGTGTTTTTGTCTGTGTATGTAAAAATCCTGGTGAAATCCGACTGACATCTCACAATACCCGACTGAAAGCACCTCATAGAAATGTTGAACAGAAAATACATTTATTAGGGGGGGCGTACCACCCCAAACACCCCCCCCCTCCATCCCCGAAGCACGCCCCTGCCTCTCACTCCACCCTCGTGTGGACTACTTTATAGGAAAACCAAACGAATTCCAGGTAGGCTGGTGTCAAAGTTGGGAGGGGATGTCAATCCGTAACATATCAAGACAGCTTGCCACTTGTAAACAGCCTTTTGGAGGCACTTGCTTGACGTATGATATGTTGATGTATTTATTTGCATGTTTATGTATGCACATTTATAGAGCACAAACATGGCCTGAGGGTATTAGGGCACTTTACATTGAAAAAGACAAAGCTGCACAATGAATGAAATGCCAATAAAATGAATGTGTGCATTGCAGGTACATAGTAGCACAATATGTACTTTAGGAGGAGTTACAATATAAATGGAATATGAAGAGTAAATAGAAAAATGCTAGTGATATATACAATACAAGAAACACATTACAATATGTATGCACAGGGGATCTGGAGAATGCAAACTACAATTACGTAGAGAGAGTATAGTGAGGTTAAGTATGAACTTCCAGTTAGTTAAGTTAAAACAAAGTAGAGAAGGTTAAATGATTCACTAAATATAAAATATAGATGGCAGGGATTATGGAAGTGATGAGTTAAAGATTTGTAGCCTGGGAAGAGTGGGAGTAAGTTGACAGGGAGAATTAAGGCCAGAAGGGAGTGGAGATGCAATAAGAATGCAGTTAACTGCGAAAAGAATTGCCTTTAAAGTATGTGACTGGTTGTCCCCAGTATAACCAATCTAAGGCCTTATTTAGAGTTTGTCCAACAGGATGACTGATATCCCCTTTGCTGTGTTACAAGTGCATTATAGACTATTACGCTTGTAATATTGTGGACAGTATAGCTTTCACGTTTTGACGGCGTATCTCATCCACCAAACTTTAAATAGGGAGCTTAGTGAAGTAGGACTGTAGTTTTACAAGTGACTGATTTTGCTACTGCTTATCATAACAATATCTGAATCATTCAAAAAGGAATATTTGGGGAGAAAAATAGAATCATTTATTACCATTCCCATCACCTGAAATGTGCCCATCATAGTCAAAATGGGAAGTCTACTATTCTATTTGGTATTTATATAGAAGAATCCTACCTCCAAAATCAGCAGAGTACAGTTCAAACCTGGGATTGGGGAGGGGTGCAAGGAAAGAATAGTGGGTTATCACCAGGCCATTATCTGATCAAAAAGACTGGTATAATTGCTGGTACAATAAACTGGGAAACTTCCCCTTTGAATCAAATTCGTTAAATAGTAAACAATCAAAGAATACTTTAAAGCTGCTTTAGTTATTCCTAAATCTACTCTAAAGCAAATAGAGGTCTTTACGAAAATATTGAATCAAAAATATCATGAGTCACAAATATTGTGGCCAGATTCAAAATAGCATGGGACTTAATATCAAAGATAAGAATCGTTTTTAGGAATTAATATTGTTTGTTTAAAAATAGTTGTGTATAATATCATTTTATTTGATATAGTTGAATAAATATATTCTTTTATTATGTTGATAAATATTGTTTTTTTATTATAAGTTAATATTATAATAATATTTGTGTTTAAGTTTTATACAAAATTATGCATTTTCATTTTATTCAAAATTGTTAATTTAGTCGCAGGTTGTCAAGTTTGTAGGGGATTAGTGCGGGAAGTCTTTTAAAATGGAAATCATTATTTTTAATTTAGAATCCAATTTTTATGTAATTGAATTTCTAATTGATAATCATGTAAATTAATTGATTATTTTAATCATTTGTCGATTTCTAATGAACTAGTAATTGGTTAATCAGTTTATTTAATTATTAAATTGTATTTAATTGTATATTTAATAGTATTTTAATTGTAATTTTATTTTTCTATAATTAATTTAATATGAATAATTTTCAATTTTTATACTTGGTTTTATGCATTTTAGTTGTGTGTTGGTGTTCATGTTTTTAAAGTGGTGGGAGGGATGTGTTTTAATGTAAAAATATTTTTCGATTTTTACTTTTATATTTGTAATATTACATTAGCGTTTTTAAAATGTAATTTTATTTGTTTTGAATTTAATGAGCAAATTTGTTATTTTTAATATGACTTACATTTTTTGGGAGTCTACATTTAAATGTTTTTTTCAAAAAATTTAGGAGTAAGACTAGCAAATCTGACCCCATTACTTTCCCTACTTTTTCTAACGAGTGGGAATAGTAAATCTGACCCTTCCGAAAGTCCAACACTTTCTGTACCTTTGCTTACAGGTTTCCAACTTTTACTCAGATTGGACTAGGAATAGTTAATTTGATACCTCCATAGTCCAACACATATCCAACTGTTGCTTACATTGGAGTGGGAGTAGTAATTGCAACCCCTCCAATGTCCTACACTTTTCCTATTTTTACCTACATTGGCGTGGGAATAGTAAATCTAACCTGGCCAAAGTCCAACACTATCCCTACTGGGGAATGGCCAGGGCGCGCATGGAGTCGGCAGCTACTTAGCAGGGTTCTGGAACCTGTGGCTTTAGACACTATAATGCTTTGACCCCGTCCCCAGGCCCCAGCCAGGTCGGAGGTGGGTCAGCGAGGTGGGGCCGACCCCGGGGGCACCAGGCTGGACCGGCTGCCCGGCTCCGATCTGCCCACATCGCTTCCCGGAGAGGAGCCGCGGCTTGGCCCAGGATGGCAGTGCGGCTGTGAGCTGCTCCCAACTGCGGTGGAGAGATGAGCCAGCCCCGGGGAAACCAGCATTTCAGACAGTGAGCGCTGTGTGGACTGCCGCCCCGGATACATTGGGGGCTGGGCAGAGAGGGGGAGGCCCCGGTAGAATTTTGGCACTTGCGACTGCGCCCGAGGTGTGGAGTGGTCATGCTAATCATCCAGAACACGGGAGCAGCCAGCCCCAGGGGAAAGAGGCATTCACCTACCGAGACTGGCGATCAGGTGTGGAAGAGCCCAACCACAAATGAAAAGGAGTGAGTGGAGCTATAAATAGGGGCCCTCATTCAGGATATCCCCCGGAGGGCAGCTTGAGTATATCTGGCACCTAGGGCGGCGATGTTACGGGCTGGCCCGGGGAACATCTGATGTAAAACAAACAGACCATATGGTGGACACGTGAAGATCCCTATCCCCTCGGAGTATGTGTAAGATGGCTCGGAGGGTGCATTGGTGGCTGTGGCCACCCTTTGTGGGCCCCACCCTTCCTTCTCCCTTTTTTCTTTCACTATTTGGATGCTATATGTAGGTGTCTCAGCTCCTGGGATGATCTGGAGTAACGAGATTCATTTCTTGGAAACAAAGGCTGTGGCTACGACTCTGCAGGACACATACAAACAGGATGGAGGCCGGCACGTCTCTAGGTGAGGCCTGGGGTGACTGTGAAGAGAACTACACATCAATTGCCTACACTTATAAACAACTGGACTTACAGTGGTGAGGGAGAGCAATCATTGACCATAGCATGCCCAAAAGGCCCACTGGATCCAGGAGAACTCCAAGGATTGGAGAATGAGACTGTGGACAGAGGAGGAAATGAGAGGTATGGAGGGGGTGCTCATACCCGGGAATCCAAAGCATTGGGAACAGTAAACGTGTGGGACACCGATGTGATAAACATTTCTCCTATTGTGATAATTTTTGTGCTCTCTCAACCAGTTGAGGGGAGTGCATCACACTTTGGACTAACTGTTGGCTCCTGACGGTGGCGGTGCTATATGACTCTCTCAGATGCTCAGCAGAGGTCTATCCCTCCCACTGATCTAACCCACTGACGCATGTCGTATGAACGCCAGTGGCACTTGGATATCAGAGTGGCTCAGAAGCAGTGGACCTTGGGGTACACTGAAGGAGTGAAAACAATATCTAATGGTGATTTCCTCCATGTCTGGCTGAGAATTTACTGTTGCATGGAACTAGCATGGGGTGCTTGTGCCTGTGGTCCCACCACAGAGAGCCCTGCTTTTGCTGTAGCCGGAGAAGGAGACAACACTATCCCAACTATTGATCGGATTGGAGTGCAGATAGTAAATCTAATCCATCCAAAGTCCAACACTTTCCCTACTTTTCATTACTTTCGAGCGGGTATAGTAGAATTGACCAATCCAGAGTCCATCATTTTCCCACATCATATTTATCATTCCCACATGAAGTGGGACTGATAAATATGACCCATGCAAAGTCCAACACTTACCTACTGTTGTGTATATTTAAGTGGTAATAGTACATCTAACCTTTCCAAAGTCCATTACTTTCTCTACTGTTGCTTACATTGAAGTGTGAATAGTAAACCTGACCCCTGCGAAGTCCCACTCCTTCCCAACTAGGGAGAGGATGTGGTCTGACGGCTAGATTGCCGACTTTGGAGCTGGGATACCAAGGTTTGAGCCTCGGGGTCGCGTCCACATCCTGTGATTCTGGGCAAATCACTTAATCTCCCCGTGCCTACCAAAAAAAAATGAATGTGTCCTTGTGTAACGTAACCGGTGCTCATGTAAAGCGCTCCAATAACTTCGGGTCGAGTTCGCGCTATATAAATCTGCAAAAAAAAACAAAAAAAACTGTTGCTTACATTGGACTTGTAAAAAATAAGGCTGGTAAGACATCTAAACCTATCTCTAGGCAAGCCCCGAAAAATCCTCCACAGAACATGTGTTTAAAACTGCACACACATGCTGCAGTGGCAGGCCTGAGAGACGTTTAAAGGGCTCCTTAAGTGGGTGGCACAATAAGTTTTGTAGGCCTACTAGTAGCATTTAATTTACAGGCCCTGGGTACCTGTAGCACCTCTTTTCTTGGGACTTACAAGTACATTGTATGTGCCAAATGTGTGTAAGCCAATTTTATTATATTTATAGGAGAGGGCACAAGCATTTGAGCACTAGTTAGCAATGGTAAAGTGTGCAGAGTCCCGAGGCCAAGAAAAACAAATTCTGTAATAACAGGAGGAGTAAGGCAAAACATTTGGGGGAAGACCATCCTACAGCTGACAGGTCTAACAAATGTGAAACCTCCTAGCTACACACTGCACCTTGTCACACTAAACTATAGTACTAGTGGATGCATTTGGCCAACAGATATAGCAAGTGAGATAGCTCAGTGGATCGCTGCCATAAAAGAGAATAAATGTCCTGGAAACCCACAAGTTGATTCAGGGAGTGGTTGGCCAAGAATGGGGTGAAATCAAGAGGGGTAGAGTCAAGACACGGTAGTATCATGAAGAACCGAGTCAGTGATAGCCTGTCGATGGTCTAATAGTACACATACATTATTTGTACAAAATCCGCCCCTAATTAAATTGAGAAGAGTGAAAAATTTGATAGTAAAGCTGTTCCGCTTAACTTAATTTGTCACATATAGACTGCATTTCCAGGAACCTTTTGGAGATAACTGTGTGAACCCAAAAAGTCTAAGAATATACTACCTGTAACATTGCTTATGTGTTAGTTCGCTTCCAGAGGAATAATTAACAGAGTCTGGTTGCTGTTTTAAAGAAATCTTAGAGAACTCATGTGCCTAGAGCAGGGTACTGCTTGTTATAGATAGGTGACACGTTTATATTTTATGTAAATTAGATTGGGGAGTTAATGGTGTGGTTGCAGAGATCCTTTTCTAACCCACAGGGAACAAGCTACAACTCAGATAAAGTCAGATAGTTATGTGACAGCTGCAAACAACTGCCTGTAATCTGTCATGCAGCTCAATCTTTCACAATTCTAAGGCTGGTGAAATGAGTTTTGTTCAGTATTATAAACACTTACTATTAAGTGTCAAAAGAATTCAGTTCGGGAGGGATGGTGTCTCCAGTAACTACAGACTACGTTCTAGTGTGGAAAATGACGCTTTAAGGAAATAGGTGCATAAACACGGCAATAAATCTCAACAAACTTGACTCTACGCCATACATGTTAACATAACATTGGCCTCACTATACATTTTATTACCTAACCACAAACCCCCTCCCCCTTCCCTAAGCAACCCTTACAAACCAAACGAATCAAAATCCAATCACACCCTCATCACTCATCAATCCCCGCATCCATCCATCATGCATCTTCCACTGTTGTCCTCTCATTCAATAACTCCCCTTCTCCTCCCCCCAAAATTCAACTGGGTCTAAACATTGATCAATGCTTTATTTTATTAGCCTTTTAAACTTGTGTAGGAACCACCACACACCTACTCATAAAGCGACAAAAACACAAAAGTAATCCCATATCTCGTGCACCAACCTCATTAAAGACTATTTTAGGGACGGGTGGGTGAGAAACGCTATTTCTGACCCTGTCAAACCAGGACGTACCCAATAAAATGACACCTAACCCTAGTAACTGATGGACAAAAAACCCTAAGAAACCCAACCCCCGACCACACTGACCAATCACTATTCCCTTCACCCTCGGACCCTACCACCACCCCCCCCGAAAATTCTGGGAGGGTAGGGCCTTTTGTCCACCCTCCCAAAACCATCATTGTAAGCTGATACGATGGCTCAGTGGCGGAATACGCAGTGATCTGAAGGTCACCAGTTCCAAACTGAGCTCCGTCTTCAGAGGTAAGTTAATTAGGTATGTATCAGACATTATTAATGCTCAATTAAAGGGTCTACTAAATTTGATAATAGTACCATATATTAAATTGGCTAAAAGTTGTCCATTATTTTATCCATTAAATTGGATAATAGTACCATCTGTTATTTATATTGCTTGGAAACAGGAGTGGTGTGGTCTGAAGGCCTATATCAGAAAGGTTTTATGTGCCTGTCATTAAAGACTTGTAATGAGCTTCCCTTTTCATCTACGAACCTCCCGATCACTTTCAGAGTTCCGGAAGTCCCTAAAGACCAAGCTATTCAGCTAATCAACTGGACCCCACCAGTGCCTGGATACCCTCATGGGTGACAAGAAGCGCTCTACAAATCTACTGATTGATTGATTAACTGATTGCTACATAGATAGTTATTAATGTTATTTACATATAAAAGGGCATACCCCATATTTATTCATAGTACAAAAAGATCTAAATATCTAGCATACATAAAGGACGTGTGAAAGTCAGAAAACACCTTCAAATCTCAGTTACCTCTTAGCAAATTATGGAGTGACAAGCCCTGACTATCCTCTTCTGAAGTGCTGCTCCATCCAGAGATGAAGCATGAAGATGCACATATGCTCCGTTTTCCAGCAGCACATACAGCCAAAATCGAAAATACTTAGTCAAAAAAGAACTAGCAATTGCCTGTAAATAGAGTTTCTCTGCACACTGACTTCCTAGAATATGTTTAAAGATTGAGAGAGAAGTGAAGAGGAAGGATTAAGAGATTGAGAGGCACTGTAGGGCTGCTGGAATCGACACTTGCTTTGTTATACTAAAAGGGCCCTCTTTGCAGAGTGGCTGTTAAATACAAGTGTGGGTGTCTTGCTTGGGTTAGCCAGCACTTACAAATCCACATGAGTGGAAGATCACACGTTAAAACAAGATGGGAAATATTCATGACTTTGCGAAATGTAATGTTCAGAAAATAGTTCAGATTCAGCTACAACTGCATACAAATGTGTTCTGTGTGCAGCACGTTTACAAACTTAAACAGTAGGTAGCTTCAAGGCTCTACCGATTCACCTCATTCCTGACTTGTCCAGCATCACCATCATTACTTTTCTATAGCAATACTGAAATCTATGCATAGCCCGGGGAATGTACCTCATTCTTTCACTGCAAAACAGAGCAACACCAGCCGCCTTCCAGGACTGGGTCTGTACACAACTCTGCCAATGTCCTGTGCTCCGACGAGCAAATCTGTCTCCTCCACTTCTCTCTCAATCTCAAATTCCGTTCCACGGTATGAAGGTGTAAAGAATCTCTCTTTTTACAACACGATGCTAGGACTAGAGACAGAGAAAAGAGTGTGCGGGGGAAAAAGGAAGATATACAAGACAGTTTGAGAGGCATTGTGCATTAACAGTTAGCCCTTTATTTAGAGATCTCTAGAACATGTATGGTAATACCACAAGTCTGGTAATCATGTTATCATAGCGATTAATTGTGATACTACAGCAAATTTAGAATAATATGTGGAAATTGTGTCTTGTGATTTTTTCCCATATTTATAGGTATGGAAATAACACCAGACTTAAGCTGGTGCTATCAGGCAAGTTTTTCTTAGGCCAGAAAGATGTGTTACTGGATTTCTTGATGCACGTTGCCCTAATTATAAAATCCACAATTTCTTTACTCCCCCCCAACATTCTTTGAGTGAGAGCCTTAGTACTATGCAAGAGTTCTATGTGTTGCCTAACTGAAACAAATATAATTGATAGCTCCAAATGGCTCTTTCAGTCCTAAAAATCATTGTTGCAACATCCATCAGAGAACTGTCAAAGTGGAGTATAGACAAGTAACTCAAACTCAAGCTTCAATTGAGGAGTTGCCAGTTCTCTGGAAAGTCTTGCTAAGATCTTGTGACAGAGCACTATTTAACCAGTTATGCAATGTGGCAATGCATTGTGGAAGATAGCACTACTGGCTGTGGCCTGAGCTTTTAAAATATATGAATGAATGAAAATAAATGTATAAAGAGCAACTGCTGCTTCATAAGATGCGCCCTGGCGTAAATAGTTATTAAGCTCAATCAAACTTATTGCATGTTAACTTATTACATTCGAATGTATGGTCATTTAATTATAAATTATTGCTGACAATACCGCCATCTTTTGCTCCGTGTGACGGTTTTACGTTTTGCAAACAAAACACGTACTTTCTATGACTGCACCGAGGCAGTAGAATCAATGTCCCATAGGAGTATGTTTCTTGACACTATAGAACAACTAAGTTCAGGCTTTTGCTTTATGTGAATAAATCCTCCCCTGTGAAAGCACTGGCTCCCCACTCCTAATTTAGCTTTTGCTACTGTTTGGTCAAAGAACTTTGATACCTGTGGAAAATATTTGTCCATAAATTGAGATGCTCCTTGCTGCCAGCTAGAAAAACAGCCCATGCACCTGCATTCTGTTTTTTTATTAGTATCAGTAGATTGAGAGCAGAATGGAGGACTCTTACTTAACTACATCCCTTTATTTTGCAGCTGTTGAAGGAATGCCCTGTGCTCACCTGGTGAAATCCATTGGTAACCTCACTCTATTTTCTAGTCCTCATACATTGAAGCCAGGTAGACAAATGCTGCAGGCTTTGGTTCCGTAATAAGAAATATAAAAAAGACCCTCTTTCCCTTGGAGACTGCCTATATTCATCCAACCAGCCCACCACGGAGCCCCACCCAGTCCTCAAATTATCAGGCCATACTCATACTAGATCCTGGCCAAGCCTGCGTAGAAGGAAAAAACAGCAGCTTGTTACTTTCATTGCTGCAGAGCTGCACTGGCTTGGCTGTCTCTGCAACGCAGGGAGGCTTGGGCCACATCCCTGCATCCAGTCCTAAATTTGTAAACAAATGAGTGCCGGTGCCCAAAGCTCTGCTCTGGCGGTGATATTAAAAATCGGTGTTCCAATTACTAAGGGGCATATGTATCAATGAAAGGTTTTGCGATTTCCAAATAGTGATTTTTAGAGAATCGCTATTTGAGAATCGCAAAACGAGATTTAATCAAAAAATCGCAAATATTTTGCGATTCCCTCATATTCCTTAATTGCGACTCGCAAATTGCGAGTCGCAATTAAGGAATCCTTCCCATTCATTCCTATGGGCCAAGAGGCCCATAGGAATTAATGGAAATTAGATGCGCAAATTGCGAGTACCCAATAGGTACTCGCAATTTGCTGCCACTATTTCAAGGGTGCAAGGGTTCCAAAAGGACACCCTGTTGCACCCCTGAAATGTGCATGTGTGCACATGTGGCGCATGTGTGCCACATGGCACTTTGAAAAAAGCAAAAAAATGCTTTATTCAAAGAATTCGCAAATTACCACCAACTGTAAGTTGGTGGTAATTTGCGATTTCTTATGCCAAATTCGCACAACTTAGGTGCTTTCTACATCGCATTTAAGGAATCGCAATTTGCGATTCCTTAAATGCAATCGCAAAATAGGGAATCGCAAAGTTTGCTATTCTCTAATTTGTGATGCCTTTTTGGGATGATACATCCCAAAAGGCCTTTTCCCGTTCGCAAACGGGCCGATTCTGAAAATCGGCCCGTTTGCGAACGGGAAAAGGGTTGATACATATGCCCCTAAGGCTGCGTAGTGTTAAATCCACCCCATGCCTCTTTAATTCACAACCAGAAACCCCTGCCCCTTTATTTCCCTCTTGCTGGTCTCGGCTTTCTCCCGTTGTGTCTATTTCTCCATCTTTCTCTCCCTCCGTCTTCCCTGTTTGTTTATTTCTCTCTCTCTCTCTTGCTCGGGTCAATATCCGATGAGGAAAAACAAGTACAGGTCCAAAAATGAATGCCGGTTGTCCCCAATGGCAACCACCGGCTCAAATTAAGCATTGCCTGCACCTCAGGGGCTGCAGGGGTGTGTAATATGCCACTGCGGTGGCAGAGGGCTCCGATTAAGGTGCACCAGATTGCCAAAAGGGTGTTACTTAGAGTAACAGTAAAGATACTCCTTGCAGCAGTGGGTTTTCCACTTTTGCATGAACTACAAAAGAGACCCTAATCAGGACTAGATGTTCTTAGGATTATTGCCATCATTAACAGCAAGAATAGGATTTGGCTTGGACGAGAGGTTGGCTGTAATTGTTCTAAGAAAAATTTACTATATGTTACATTTTAAAAGACAATTGCATGGGATGGTTTTATTTGAGTATTGCCATGTCTTTCAGTGTACTATATTGAATATTTTATACTGTCCTGCAGAAATATCGCGTACAGGATATTGACCATACTATTTTGTCAAGGTAAGTATTTATAGATAAATGTATAATTCTACAACTAATCATCATCAAGGTACATAGATCTGCAGTTAAGAACAGCAAATCTGCACTTCTCCAAATATACTTAACTTGACGATATAGTGCCAGTCGGTATCCCCCAGTTGATATTGTTGCAGGATACCAGTCAGTCAATTGATATTGTGCCATGCATTCACTGTACTAAAATCACTATTCAGGAGACTGGTAGCAAAGGCATTGATCAAAACCGGATTCAATCAAACTATTCAAACATTGTAATTTTATCTACAAATCAATACCAATGAATAGATGATGCTAAAATCAATTCTGTCAAAAAATAGATTTATTTAGTTTTTAGCTAGAAACTTCAAACTACTTCTAAACTGTTGACCCATCAGTATAAATCATATGCATCGTTCACTTGAAAATATATCCACCATATACATCAATAGAGCCAATGTCTAAGGACAAATAGACAGAACATGATGGAAAGCACAGAACTCTCGGGCACGTCAGGAAATAACCTCCCTGAAGAAGGGTTGTTCTGCCTGTCACAGTACAAAAAGGCTGAAAATTCAGTAGTTTACCCATACAGGACTTTAATTAATTAAACTGAAGAACAAACCACATTCAGCTGGGGTATCCGACGAATAAAGCAAAAGAATCCCCACAGAGCACTCCTTTGTGTGGAACGATTCCCCCTGGAAGGATCTGCATTCAATTCAAGACAACAATAAGGCCACCTGCACTTGCATTGTGTTAGTGTAATAGCTATTTCGGCTTCTTTTAATTAAACATAATTGCAGGCAAAATTGCAGTTTTCTGCCGCAATCTTTTTCTTTCTTGGTCATAAAATGTTTAAATCAATGTGGCCATATCCCAGGGGGGCTGTCTAGGAGACAATGTAGAGGAGAGCAAAAGTCACAGATTGGTGTGGTACATTAGTCAATTGACCGCATCAGTTGTTTGGAGCTTTTCATGTTGGTTTTGTGTTTCTTTGTGACTGCATTGAATTTTCATATTCGAAGAAGCAATCTTTTTTCCTTCCTTGCTGTGTGATACAGTAGTGTTCTTTGTAAAGAAAGGGTTGATAGACTTGGGCCAGTGGTTTTTTTTGTTCCCTAATCTCTCCACAGAGAAAAGACCAGGCTTACTCAAAGTTCATGGTGGATATAGAGACTATACATGTAAATAAAATCTGATCCTGGTCAAGGACTATATGGCCAACTCACGCGACTCTAAATTGTCAAGAAGAAAGCAAAAACACATTCCTGCAAGGCAAGAGTATTAGGTTCCCATGGCACACCACTCAACCTGCAGCAACGTGGTGGGTGATATTTCATGATGTGGTCTCATGCTTGGCAACAGATTCTTAGGCACGGGGTTCTCAATATTGTAACCCAAAATAACATTATTTTTACCTGGGAAAGCAAACTGTCTTTCATCCCTCAAGGTTCATAAAAAAGAATCCTTCCAAAGTTGATAACATTAGTACCATTATATTACATGATAGTAAAAACTATTATTTAAAAAAGGTGTACGAAGCTCTATATGAAATTCAAGTTAATTTAATTAACAGGCCTTATGCCTCACAGGATCACTCATCACCTTAAAGGGTCGGTGTGCAATGGCTGCATGGAAAAGATACTGTAATACGTAATTAAGGGCCATATGTATCAAAAAAGAGTTTTGCGATTCTCAAATTGCGATTTTTAGTGAATCGCAATTAGAGAATCGCAAAATACAATGTATGTAGGATTTGCAAAACATTTTGCGAATCCTACATATTCCTTATTTGCGAATCGCAAATTGAGATTCGCAAATAAGGAATACCTTCGCATTTGTTCCTATGGGCTAGGAGGCCCATAGGAATGAATGGGAAGACATTCTCAATTTGCGATTACCAATTAGAGAATCGCAAATTGAGAATGCAATTTCAAGGTTGCAAGGGTGCCAAAAGGACACCCTGTTGCACCCCTGAAATATGCATATGTGCACATTTTGCGCACATACATGCCCTAAAGGCATGTATGTGCGACATATGGCACTTTTAAAAAGTAAAAAAAGTGCTTTTTTAAAGAAAATCGCAAATTACCACCAACTTGAAGTTGGTGGTAATATGCAATTCCTTAAGGCCAAATAGCAAATTTCTGGTGCTTCCAGAATTGCATTTAAGGAATCGCAATTTGCAATTCCTTAATTGCATTCGCAAAATAGAGAATCGCAAATTTTGCAATTCTCTATTTTGCGATGGCCTTTTGGGATGATACATCCAAAAAGGCTTTTTCCAATTCGCAAACTGGCCGATTCTGAGAATCTGCCCGTTTGCAAACGGGAAAAAGGCTTGATACATATGGCCCTAAGTGTGCTAATTAGTGAAAGCTTGACTTTACTTCTCCACATGCCCCGCTAACTCTGAAAATGATAGAAATGATTATGGTAATGATGACCAGGGCTTTCAGAGAGTTAGGTGATAATCCTCAAATTTCAGAAGGCAGAGCTAAGTCCAAAGCAGAATCGGAAGGCAGAAACGGCTCCACTATGGGGATAGAAAGGTGTAGTTAGTCTGCCATGGAATATCCTGAAGATTTAGAGCTTCTTTAAGGAGCCTCATGATTTTTTTGTTGCCCATCCACGAATCCAGCCCTGGGTGCACTCCTGTAGACGGTATGCAGCTGTTCCGGATCTGTTTTCCTATCTCTTCCAGGGTCGGACCTTTAACAAAAAATAGGCCCGGCAGCAAAATAAAAGTGGCCCCCATTAGCGAATCTGATAGCTAAAAAATTGGCCCACATTTGCAAATCAGGCCAATTTTGAACTTTTAAAGACATGGTTTGTAGGTATTTTGCAAGGTATGGGAAACTGCATGCACATGTGTTTGCTGCAGGCAACGCTTGTGATAATATCAGGGAAATCAAAAGTTAAAACTAGCCCATCTGTCCCTAAAATAGGCCCACAAACTGCAAACAAAAATGGCCCACATACTGACCTGTCAGACCAGCCCATCGGGCATTGCCTGGTTTCCCTATAAGCTAGTCCAACCCTGTTCTCTACCAGCCACATAGCAACATCAGTGAAATAGACATTTTGAAAAGACCGCATGAATATCCCATGTTAATGAGGGACTTGAGGTCTCAATGATCGAGTAGATTATGGCTGGAGCTAGTGTCTACTTTAACTGCTGTCTACCCTCCATTAAGTGTTTGAATTGTGTTTCCCTGCTAGCAAAGTTGTGTTTTCAAGTTCATAATAGCAGGACCATTGCACCCCAGTCACGAAAACATGTTTAAAACTAGTCCCAAGTAGTTTGCACCTATTTTTGGAGTAGATTTACTCATATGAGGAATTCTAAAAAAAAAACGGAGCACTCCCGATATGCAGCAGTATTCACTTTTTTCCATGTGTACTAATATGCACATGTAAATGATCAACAAAAATGCCTTTGCATGTGCTAAATCTTTTTCTCTACACAGTGAAAATATTTTATTGGAGAAGCCCCTTCCCCTATGCCTCCATAAATTATCGGGGTGGCCCCTCACTATTCCCAACTTGAGTGGGTCAGTGTTCGGCGCTTAATTTGTTAAAGAATGAGTGTCGGTGCCCAAAGTTCTGCTCTGAAGCCTGCTAGCAGTGCAATTAAGTGGTGCTATGCTGAATAGTCTTACATCCACTACAAGACATATCCTGCCTCTTTCTTGCAGGTTCCTCCTTTATGATCATTTAACCGGCTCTCTCTTCCTCCATCTTTCTGCTCTGTTTGTGTTTCTCCCTCTTGCTCTCAGTAAACGTCTCTGTAATATTGTAGCTGTGTGAGAACGCTGTCTTCACATTCTCCTTTGAGTGTCGAGTCAGCATTCTCAGGCTCAAGGGGGCCTCGCGGGTTTGAAGGCAGTTACCTGCTGCCTGTCAGATCCCTCCTCGTCCATCATATTGCAATAAAAAAAAGAATACTGCTTTACCTCTGATGTCTTATGCGACTCTAATCTTTTCACTGGCAATGATGAGCCGACCCTTGACAAAGAGGAGGGCACCCGCGATTGGGGCCGGCAGCTAGAATCTGGCCTGAGGAGATTACCTGGCAACTGTGTGTGGCTGAGAAGATACCTGGTAACAGTGTGGGGCTGCAAACTTGCCTGAAGATAAAGAAAGTAACGGGTGCAGCAAGTAGGAACGTTAATGATTTTGTCTCAATGTGTGTGGGACACATACTTTCATTCAATAAACAACAGGTGCACTCAACATGGCGCATGGGATCCATCATTGCCTGGCAAGGGTTTCTAGCAGCAGCAGGCTGGCAAACAAACCACAAATATCCAACACGGCGCATTGCACCGTGTGCTGTGCAGTGTGGTCAAGCCTCAGACGTGACTTCAGTTCACTGTGCTGTTACGTTATTGCACATTTCCTATGGAAATGAATATATATATAATAGAGTGGAATAGAAGAAGAAAAGTAAAGGAAGGGAATACATCTATTAACAGTTAAAATTACATTACTTACCAATCTTTCTTGTTTTAAATCTTTCTATTGGCCATGGAAAGCATGATTGCACCAATACCTTTCTTAAACTCATCTAGAGAACACATCACAAGATGGGAAGATTGGAAAGAAGGTTTCCAGACTTATGTGGAGGCAGTATATGGGGACATATTTACTGCTTCTTGTAAATTGGCCGTGCTTAAGCATTGTTTAGGGGCCAAAGGACGATGCATACTCAAATATCTTCCATTCTTACCTGAGGAGGACGACAAAGAGACTGACTATTATGACTTTAAAGTAGCATTGCAAATATTGGATCTGAACTATAGAAAGAGAAGAAATGAAGTGATGGAAAGTTTTACATTTTTCAAAAGAACTCCGCTACCGGGCGAATCAGTGGATAATTTCATAGCAGATTGCGCTAGTTGGCAGCTACTTGCAATTATAAAGGTTTCTTGGATCAAATACTACAGGATCAGTTAGTGCAAAAGGTGTGCGACAAAAGAACGCAGGAAAAACATTTAAACATGGAAAACTTGACATTTCAAAAAGCAATAGACATTGGAAAAAGGGCAGAAAATACTGATGAAGGATTGGGAGAAATGGTGTCCAGTGACTCAGAAAGAGTGGAATATGTACAAGGTGGGCGTGGCCAAACGCTGAAGATGGCGGACGCGTCTTGCTAACGCTCCGCATTTAATCCCCCATTTATCCTGAGCATCCACTTTCATCGACGGTATTCCCTACCTCGCTGCACGCCTCCCATGCCTCGGAGAGGTGGCTGCATCAGATGAGGGTTTCCCAAGCCTCGGCGACGTTCTGCGGAGGCTCCGGGCGGTGCGGCCTGTGGAGCGGCGGGAGCCCGGCCCTAACAGGGTGCGTGGGGCGGCTATGACACCCTTGCTGTTCTCATAACTCGCGGTGGTCCCGGTGAGGATACGGGACTGCCATACGCCGCTGCCCCCCTGCCTTGACGAAGCCCCGGAGAAGTGCAGGACATACATGGGCGGCGACTGGTGAGGAGGCGGGGATCGCTCCTGGGCCTACTGCGGATGACGCCTGCAACGCGGGCCTGAACCGTTGCCGCAAGGGTCGATCCCGCTGTCTGCCAGGCAACAGTTGGTGGAATCTTGGCCGTTCAGGTAGGCCTATAGACTGTGGCTGCAGTGCCTGCTCGAGGGCGGGGGGCCACGGGGGTCGGTCGGGCCCAGGGGAGCCCCTGTCTGGGCACGCTGCGGAGGTCACCACGCGGCTGATGAGGCTGGTGCTGTGGCGTATTGCGGTGGGTGGCCACGAGGGTCGGTCGGGCCTGGGGCCCCCACCGGCGTGTGGAGCTGGGACCGCTGTATGCCCTTGAGCTGCGCCTGTTCTGCCTGGCCTGTGATGGGTGGCCACGAGGGTCGGTCGGGCCTGGGGCCGCCACCAGGGTGTGGAGCTGAGATCGCTGTGTGCCCTTGAGCTGCGCCTGGCCTATCTGGCCGGTGGTGGGTGGCCACGAGGGTTGGTCGGGCCTGGGGCCCCCACCGGGGAGTGGAGCTGGGATTGCTGTGTGCCCTTGAGCTGCGCCTGGTCTATCAGGCCTGTGGTGGGTGGCCTAGGGCCCCAACCGAGGTGTGGAGTTGGGATCATTGTGTGTGCCCTTGAGCTGCACCTGCTCTGCCTGGCCTGTGGTGGGTGGCCACGAGGGTCGGTCGGGCCTGGGGCTCATACCTGGACCTATTGTGGAGTCAGTAGTGCGGCAGCTTGACGGACATACGGGAGACGACCGCGATACTCGTATTGGTGTGAGGACCTACCTGAGCCCAGCGCAGAGAGTGGAGACTGGCCTAACTTCTGTAGAGTCTGCACTTGCCCTGTATTTGCACGACTTCCAGTCCTGAGCCCATGCAGGAGACAGATCCCATTCTCCCAGTCCAACGGCCGGGGTGTCACCCGAAGACAGTGCGCGCTTTACACGGCGCAGCCCGCGAGCTACCCGAATACGGGAGCAGATTTAACGTCCGGAGTGGCCCTACAATCGCTACGATCACGGTAGATCACAGCACTGATTCCAGTGCTATTACCTCTCGGGGGATTCGGTCCTGGGCGCGACCTCGGACACTGAGTGGGGAAGTTGCAGAGGTCTGACGTCCTGGCCTCGCTTCCTATGCGGAGCGCGCAGCAAATCATTATGGGCCGACTACGCACCAATACCCACCGCGACATACCCCCTGAGGGTCAAGCCGGGACGACACACACGGCTCCCGGATCCATGACAGGGGTGAGTCAACTTGACCTTGCAGCCAAACTAGACACTGTATTAGCGGCGGTTGAGCGGATCGGTAATGCCCTGAACCAGACCCGCACCTCTCTGGAAGGTCGGATGGACACCATCATCTCGGACTTTACGATCCTCCGAGCCGACCAACATAAACTCTCAGACAGGGTCCATGAGGCTGAGACCGCAATTATGGACCTTCAACACAGATCCCAAAATGGTGTAGAGACAATGGGGTCGATTCCGATCCCAGCCGGAAGCGCACCTAACACTATTCGTCCGGACCAAGCCGAACGCGTGTTTCCCGACCGATTCGAACAGTCGTCCGAACGAGCAAGTACGATGCGCATAACTGCTCAGATTCGGAGCGAGCCGTACTTACCCATTCCAGCTCCTGTTCCCCGCCCGAGCCGGATCCGTAAACGCCGAATCGAGTCGCACGGAAGCAAATACACAGCACCTTCCGGCCGGACAAGTACAATGCGCCTTCCGTACGCGCCGAACCCGTCGCTACGTCCGGCACGTCAGAGCATCCGAGAGAGCTGCACATAAGCTCCGATTCGCGCCACAAGACGATCCACGGCGACGAGACGAACAAGCCAGCGACGAGTACGAGTCGAAGCCACGAGAAACCCGAACGAGACGACCCAACCATGAATCCCATCGCGCAGGTCCTACCAATACTCTACATCTATTACCGGGACCGGTACGGACGCGTACGGCGCAGACGGTAAGTCAAACACCCACAACACAAACAAACGACACGTACCCGACATATGTCACACACACATGGTGATGCAGAAATGACGTACACTAGCAACAGCAGAACTATAGGGGCGGGATGGCTATCACCAATGCCATACACACCCATAGGGGGATGGATGCCTACCACTATCACCACCCCTACTCAGGGGGGCCTGGATGCCTGTCACTACTACCATCCCCACTCATAGGGTGATGGATGCCTACCACTACCACCACCCCTACTCATGTGGGCCTGGATGCCTGTCACTACTACCATCCCCACTCATAGGGGGATGGATGCCTACCACTAACACCACCCCTATTTAGGGGGGCCTGGATGCCTACCACTACCACCACCCCTACTCATAGGGGCCTGGATGCCTACCACTACCACCACCCCTACTCATGGGGGCCTGGATGCCTACCACTACCACCACCCCTACTCATGTGGGCCTGGATGCCTGTCACTACTACCATCCCCACTCATAGGGGGATGGATGCCTACCACTACCACCACCCCTACTCATGTGGGCCTGGATGCCTGTCACTACTACCATCCCCACTCATAGGGGGATGGATGCCTACCACTACCACCACCCCTACTCATGTGAGCCTGGATGCCTGTCACTACTACCATCCCCACTCATAGGGGGATGGATGCCTACCACTACCACCAACCCATCTCATGTGGGCCTGGATGCCTGTCACTACTACCATCCCCACTCATAGGGGGATGGATGCCTACAACTACCACCACCCCTACTCATGTGGGCCTGGATGCCTGTCACTACTACCATCCCCACTCATAGGGGGATGGATGCCTACCACTACCACCACCCCTACTCATGTGGGCCTGGATGCCTGTCACTACTACCATCCCCACTCATAGGGGGATGGATGCCTACCACTACCACCACAACTACTCATGTGGGCCTGGATGCCTGTCACTACTACCATCCCCACTCATAGGGGGATGGATGCCTACCACTACCACCACCCCTACTCATGGGGGCCTGGATGCCTACCACTACCACCACCCCTACTCATGTGGGCCTGGATGCCTGTCACTACTACCATCTCCACTCATAGGGGGATGGATGCCTACCACTACCACCACCCCTACTCATGGGGGCCTGGATGCCTACCACTACCACCACCCCTACTCATGGGGGCCTGGATGCCTACCACTACCACCACCCCTACTCAGGGGGGCCTGGATGCCTACCAATACCACCACCCCTACTCATGGGGTCCTGGATGCCTACCACTACCACCACCCCTACTCATGGGGCCTGGATGCCTACAACTACCACCACCCCTACTCAGGGGGGCCTGGATGCCTACCACTACCACCACCCCTACTCATGGGGGCCTGGATGCCTACCACCACTACCATCCCCACTCATAGGACGGGTAATGCATGACACAACCAGCATACTCCAACATAAGGAATGTCAGAAAAAGACATCACCCCAACATCATGACAAGCGTGTGTAGTCTGTGTCAAATGCCTACAACACTGAACATGACAATGAACATACAATGTGACCCCCTATCACATGTGTCACACATAAATGTGTGTGGCCTCCACAATGCAAGCAGACCATGACCACTGTGGCAATGGGGTCTAAACCCCCATCATCACAGTGACCAAAATGTAAGTGTGGTGTCCATAGCTGAAGCCCAATTAAACATTGTGGCAATGGGGTCTAAACCCCCATCATCACAGTGACCAAAATGTAAGTGTGGTGTCCATAGCTGAAGCCCAATTGAACATTGTGGCAATGGGGTCTAAACCCCCATCATCACAGTGACCAAAAGGTAAGTGTGGGGCCCATAGCTGAAGCACATTTTGAACATTGTGGCAATGGGGTCTAAACCCACATCATCACAGTGACCAAAAGGTAAGTGTTGTCATGGAAAAAGCTGCAACTGCCAAACAGCATGGATGATTCCTGGTCACACAACAACAAACACATCAGTGGCAAAGTAGTGCTTGTGTCCCATAGCAACATAGATTGGGTGAGGCAAACAGTGCAGTGCAAATAAGACATACCTTTGGCCATGTGCAGACAAACATCACCCATGGGGGCTGACATTGTCAACATTTATCAATTACACAATGACAGAAGTGACCATCATAATGCAGACCCACATATCTGCACCAATGGACACACAAATTTAGATATCCTGTGGAGACTGTAGATGTGAGGTGAACAAATACCATACCATGGCAGCAATGGGACATACAAACCCTGATCATTGTGCTGACTGATGACCTAGGAGTCCCAGGGACAGCAGGGGAAATCCACCAAACAACATACAGCCAATGGCACACTAAAGATATGCCAATGCAGTGGTGCAGATGCATAAACACAAACAGGCAGCCTCACACTGCATATCAAACACAACAGGTGATGGGGGGTGTGCCAGTGTCCCCAGGCAACCACACAACACATGAGGAGGCCTGAATCACAATTACACAGATGTGTATACAGTGCCACACAAAAGTAACTCATGGATGGGATTCCCCTATGTGGGCAATCAGGCATTGTTAGATGAGAGGGAGCTCAAATAACACATGTCACACAAGCTTGTAGGAACAGCAACTAACACAGCAAGAGACAGACCCACCACAGCACTACTCCCAGGGACCCCACATTGTGGTGACACTAGCCTGCATGATAATCCCACTGTGATGACAAAGGTAGATGTCGTTCACACTGTGAACCACAGCCATGTGTCCTGAGCAACTAACTACCATCACACCTACACAAGCACAAATCAATCAGCACGGCCTGTCAGCCAAGGCCAATATGGAGGTAGGGGTCTAGCCGTGCAATAACTCACATTTGCACACACTCAACACCACACACCTTGATCTCCAACAATGTGCAGCTGTGAAGCTCACATGGACCGGTGACATTGCACATGCACCCATGACAATCCCAGGGGGTGGTGGGAACTAAGGTGCGAAACCCATCACACATGGCCAGTCAACAAGACTCGTGAATGTCTGACACACTGCACAGTACGCCGTACATGGGCATGACGTGAAATCCACCCCAATCAATGGGATCCCGGCCACAGTCACACACCAATGAAGAAGCCAAGGTCACCCACAAAGAACACACATAGACAACTTCCAACATTGCAGCTCTGACCCTGAGGAGTGGCAGCAGTCACACAAACAACGTGTCACAATCACTGAAAGCTACCACAAACTGTAAATTACATGACTTGTGTAACCAACAAGTGCCAAGGGGAATCCTGACTGTGTCCCATCTGCGTTGGCCCACATCCCCAGCCCTGACAACAAAGACAACTAGGGATGACAACCTGATGAACATTAGTTTGCCATGCACCCACATCCCGGAGAAACCAGGTCCAAGATGGTGGATGAACACAGGACAACTCAGCAAGCATCACAAACAGGAACATCCCTAGGGACGCAGCCTGTGTAGGAAAAGGGAAGGGAACACACACAGATATGCTCACACAACACACAACACGGGCCCAGGCAATGTCACGGGATTACACACTGCCATGAGGGCACTCCACTCCTGTGGAAGGGCCGCTGTGCCAAACCTTGTCTGTGCACGACTCAAACATGTCAGCAGAACACACGGTCAGTGAGTCAACATCTACAACACACTGAAGGCTCTGCTCACATCAGCCTGAGTACGGGAGTGTCACGTCAGTCATCTGCATACACCCTAAACACGTGTCAAGCAAGTTGCACTGTATACACAGATGAGTCCTTCAACATTGATGTGCCAAACTGCATGTCCAGTGGAGATGGGCACACAGTCAGGGAAATAGAAACATTGAACAGTGGTAAGCCCACCAGATGTGCATCAGTGTAAGCCAAAGATGTTAATTTACAAATGCAAAACGTACATCCCTGTGTCAATTGCTGAACATTACACCCTCAGACTGCAGCAAATGATGCTATAGATCCAGACTACATTAGGACACATATCCCATGGACCACATGGAGTCCATCACAGCAACACTTCATTTTCCTGATCTGAACACTATTACAACTGCAAATGCATGATGATACTCATCTACATCATGTACATCCAAAGAAAAACCACAAGTAAACAAAAAGAGGCTTTATTCAGCAAATGTTAAATTAAAACTTGAAGTCCAAAAGAAACTAAGGCCAATGGCCAGTCCAAATACACAGTCCCAACAGGGTGATACGTGACAACTTGTCACCCATTGCTTGCCTGCACTGGTACGGACAGGGGACATCACCCTCGGAGGGGCATACAAGGGGCAGGCCAGGCACCGCAGGGACAGGATCAGGGGATGCCAGAAGGAGGCAGTGAAGGGGTGGTGGGTGCAGGAGTGTCACCGGCAACTGCAGTGGAGGTGTCTGACTCAGTGGGGGCCGGCACCACTGTAGGGCACAACTCAGATGGTGTGGGTGCTGCAACCACTGCAGTGGGCGGGTCAGATGGAGTGGACTGGGTCCCCACTGCAGTGCCCGAGTCAGACGGGGTGGTTGTGGACTCCACTGCAGTGCATAACTCCAAGGGAGTGGAAGGGGGGGCAGATGAGGTGGGCAGGACAGAGGGGGGGACCCGGTCTCCACACCAGTGGCACAAACAGGCAGAGCGTCTGGTTTGGGGGTGGAAGAGCAAGTGGTGGGGGGGAGGGCCTAAGCAGTTTGGGGATGCGGTATCGGTGTGTGGGGGAACCAGGGGCAGGGTGTGGCGGTGGAACCTGTGCAGTGGTGGCCTGGGGGATGGAGGAGAGAGACTGTGTGGTGGAGCTGCGTGGTGGTGGTGGGGTCTTGCCCTTCCTAGTCCGGGGGGACTTACGAATGGGGTCCTCTGTCTGCCTGTGCTTGGGGGAGGGTGTCTGGGTGTGAGGGGCACTCCCCTCTGTGTGTGGTGGTCGCCGTGGAAGAGGCCAAGCTCACAGAGGAAGAGCTTCTGGGAGGGGGGGGTTGCAGGTGAGGCAAGGCAAGGGCTTTTGGAGGGAGAGGTATCTGAGGACTGCACAGTGCTCGTGGATGCGTGTGTGTGTGTCTGGGCCACATCCTCTGTGAATGAGGTATCAGTCACCTGACTGTGCGTGCGTGTGCGTCTGGATTTTGGCTTGTGTGTCTGTGTGCCGCTTGTGTCTGTGCTGGTGCGTGCCGGTGTGTGTGTGCTTGGGACAGGTAGGGTGCTGGGGATTGTGGATGGGGAAGAGGTAGGAGGGGTGAGGGACTGTTGCAGGAGGGACACTGCTGCCGTCAGTGAGGAGGCCATGGACTGATTGGTCCGATGTAGGGCAGACATGCCAGATGACATGCCCTCCATGAATGACACCAGTTGTGTCAAAAGACCCGTGTGTGCATGGAGGACACTCAAAATTGATGTCTGCCCTACATGGATCTGCTTAAGAAAAGTCCACAGACTCCACACTCAGGGCAGCAGGGGGGACAGAGGCAGGGGGTGCGGTGCCTGGCATGAAGGAGACACGCTCCCCTACATGGGAGCCTCCACGGACATGTGGGATGGGAGCAGATGGGAGGGTGGAGATGGTGGTGGTGGCGGGGACAGACTTGCTTGCCGTTGCCTCAGGTCTGCTGACACCCACCTCCACAAGGGAGTCCTCACTGGAAGTGCTGTTTTCCCCAGCCGAGGTGGTCGTAGCTGAGGTCTCCTCAGTGTGGCTCCCCTCACCCTCCGTGCCACTGGGTCCCTCGCTCTCCCCTGCAGTGGACCCAGTCTGGCTCTGCCGCTCCTCTTGGTCCGTGGAGCTGTCTCCTCCTGTGGCCGTGGATGTATCTGCAAACAATCAGGATAAACAGAGCAACATTAGTCACCTGTACTGACCACACACACCACAGTAAGTACAGCACATCACAGAGCAAGCCCTGCCATCATTTGCTAGACATTGCAATTAGTGCTGACACGGATTTGAAGAAGCCCATTGTCTGCCTGACAGTCAGTCATGCCACACATATCCTACCTGTCCATGCACCCATCTGTCTGCTGCCTGTTGTATGCGACTAATCATATGTGCACACATGCACCACATACACAGTTGTTGGACATCCAAGAGTATATATGGAAATGTGTCACTCCAAACACATGCCATCTCCTGCCACTGACTCAGTACATGTGTCAGGAAAAGTGATGGGCAAAGTTTCTGTTGATATGCGGGTTTTGCTTCCATCACCAGACACAACGATGTCCTCATGTCCTGATAGACAATGCAACAATGGTTTGCATGCAGGACATATCACACCACTGCTGGATCACCCTTTGCGATTGGAATGTCATGGCACAGGCCTGTCTGGCAAGTCAGTCATAACTGTCTCCTGTCACAGGGGCAGTGCATACACACAACACCAGTCTGCACTGTGTCACAATCAGGGAGTTTTAGAAATGTAAGCCCTGTAGCTGACAGGTGCACATGTGCACCCCTGGCCACCCACATCATGAGGACTGAGATGATCCCACGTCAATCAAATGAGACATTTGAGTGACTGCAAACACAAATCCATACACATGAGCACTTCACCGTCTGATGAGAATGAACCAAAGCTGCCTGCACCTCAATGTTTCATACAACATTGTGCACAGTCAAGGGATCAGAGACCTATGCATTGACCTATGTGCAGATCCCATAGTCATAACTCAGATGGCTGGCCACCCCAAATTGTTAAACACTCCAGGAGTCCAAATAGCAAGGCCACACCACGGTGACACAGAGGCACACACCTGAGTGCACTCTTCACAATGCCCAATATGTATGCTGACACACGGGAGTGGGAGAACAGAGTGCCTTCAATGTACGGAGTAGGCATTACAGTCCTGGTCCATGTGCAACATGGTATTACCCTGAACACTAGGCAGGTGGCTATGCATGTGTCACACACATGATGTACATACTTCTGAGGCCCCTACCTTGGTCTCTGCAGCCGCATGGGTGTGTGGCACATACCCCAGACATGTGGTGAGTCAGAGTATTAATTGGAACACATATTAAAGCCATACCCAGAGTACATGTCAGATCACAGGCAATGTGAGCAATTGTACCACCCATGCAGCCCACCACAAAGTTCTTGTAACTGATGCTGTCCCCAACTTGAACCACAGGTAACTGCAAGTACACAGTACCCAAGTGACCTAAGTCACAGACTGTAAGGGCCACACCTGTGTATCAGATGAGGAGGGGGCATGACACAAGTGAGGGACATGAGTCCAGGACGACATGACAGTTGTACTGTGGAAGTGGAACCAGGCTAAAGGAGTGCATAGAGCATGTCAGTCATAGTACACAGTTGAGGCTAGCACTTACCCCCTCCTTGCTGCTGTCTGGCCTTCAGCTGCCCATCCAGGTCAGGGAAGACCACCGCCAGGATCCGGAGCATGTGGGGGGTCAGGGTCCGGTGTCCGCCCCTCCTGCGAGGAGGTGACAGCTTCAGCTGGACCCTTGCGATCCTCCGGGTCCAGCCCCGAAGGTCCTGCCACCTCTTCTGGCAGTTGCGGATCCTGCGCCTGTAGACCCCCACAGATCGCACTGCCCGGACGATGGTCAGCCAGATCTCCTGCTTCTGGTGGGCATCAACCTGTGCGGATGACAAAGTGAAAAGGCCATTACTACACATGCAACATATCCGTGCATCACACAGTTGGATATACATGTCTCAATCACAGGGGCATATGATGTACACAGGTAGGGCAACTATGGCTATGAACAGTTGTCCAGCAGTTACTAAATGGTATCATTGCCTGGGAAGTAAAACCTTGTTGGAATGCACTGTTACTGCACTATACCTGTTCAGTGCATGTAACTACCCACTTTGGGGGGTGACAACTACTCAGTGAGCATGCTAGCCACTGGTGTACACACTGTAAGTCTTGCTAGTCAGACAACATGCACAATTAGTAAGGCAGTGGACAGCACACTCACCTGCTCCCCTGGTTTCCCACACAGCTTGCTGTACTGTGGAAGGAGGCTGTCCAGCAGGGCCTGGTTCTCCTCAGTGCTGAAGGCTGGGGCTCTCTCCACAATACGTGCCATTGCAGTAGCCAGAGGATGCAGAGACAGCAGCAGTGGTGGTGGCAGATGTCGTCCTGGAGCATGTAGTGCAGGCAAGTGAGCTCTCAGGGGAACAGCCAGCATTATATGTGTGCTGCAGAGGCAGATACTGTCCCATGTGTCCAAAGTGATAGGTCCAAGTCGTTTGCATCTTCTGAATCTGGCCAATCCATGGAATTGCACCACTTATACACGCCCACAGCATCATTCAAAAGTTTAACTTCATGACACCCATGAATTTGCAACATTGTTGTGGCTGGCCAACTGAATTCACTGCATCCGACTCGTACAAGCTTCGAAAACGCGTCCGTTACCATGTCAGGCCATAGCCAATGCGTGCGCACCGATCGGTCCATTGCTGTACAACGCGTATTTCGAAAAACAACACGCATCCGTTCACATCATATGCAATGTCCAATGCAGTGCGCACCGATCGGTCCATTGCTGTACAACGCGTATCCGTTCACATCATATGCAATGTCCAATGCGTGCGCACCGATCGGTCCATTGCTGTACAACGTGTATTTCGAAAACAACACGCATCCGTTCACATCATAAGCAATGTCCAATGCGTGCGCACCGATCGGTCCATTGCTGTACAACGCGTATTTCGAAAACAACACGCATCCGTTCACATCATATGCAATGTCCAATGCGTGCGCACTGGTCGGTCCATTGCTGTACAACGCGTATTTCGAAAACAACACGCATCCGTTCACATCATATGCAATGTCCAATGCGTGCGCACCGATCGGTCCATTGCTGTACAACGCGTATTTCGAAAACAACACGCATCCGTTCACATCATATGCAATGTCCAATGCGTGCGCACCGATCGGTCCATTGCTGTACAACGCGTATTTCGAAAACAACACGCATCCGTTCACATCATATGCAATGTCCAATGTGTGCGCACCGATCGGTCCATTGCTGTACAACGTGTATCCGTTCACATCATATGCAATGTCCAATGCGTGCGCACGGATCGGTCCATTGCTGTACGACGCGTCCCTGTACAAGTCACTCGCATATGTCACCATGGTTGTCACTGGTGAACGTATGGCAGCCACATTTACTTGCCAGGGACTCAGGGGCACACCTACAACACCACAGCCTGTCCACACTGTATCCTAAGGCATGTAAGTCTGCATTACCTTTTCTGTGTATGGGGGTCAACATGTGGTTTTTTGGGTGGCACTTGGGGGCAGCCCCTCCCAGGCTGTGCATGTGTTCATGGGGACAGAATCCTTTGTGTGTTGTGCACATGACCACTGTGGTGTGCAACTGTTCATTTCAGAGCATGTGGCATGGTCACATTTCCAGGTTGTGTATGTGTATGTCATGTCACATACCCCCTGAGTCCCATGTGGGAAGGTATGTATGTCACAGGGTGACCCATTGCCACAATAGTGATGGCCCTCCACAGTCTGTGTGCATGTTGTGTTTCCGATGTCTCTGATTCCATGTGCACAATGGGAGACAGTCTCCACATCCACGTTGTTTGTGCATGGACTTTGATGTTGTGCGTGTGTGTGTCACAGACGTCCATGTCTGTCCTGCAGAGGCAACAGGGGCCACTACCTGTGGGAGTCATGGTTGTTTTGCTGACGTGTACATGATACGCCATGTCATGCCAGTGTCCATGTGGCAATACAGGGTCCCTGGGAATCTACCTGTCAATGAGCTGTGATGCCTCGGGCACATCTGTCCTCACATGTCACTGTGGTGTGTGTTTGGAACGTGACAGCAGTACATGGGTACTGTGACACAGCCTAATGATATCCCATAGCACAACCTGGAACTTGTTGTCAACACATGTTGAACTGTGATGTTAGATGTTGGCCATGTAGGTGCCATACATGTCCTTACAGAACGGCACACACATCAGGTACTTGTGTCTGGTAATGATGTATCATGTGATATTGAGTATGGTCTATGCCACATATGTGGGGTGACTGACAATTTTTCTTTCTTCACCTATGCACTGCAGGGCACCAGCTGTCCATAGACCATTCCCTGACCTTGCAACGATGGTTGAACGTGACTGCATCCGACGGTACCGCTTCAACAGGCCGCTGATTGAGGAATTGGCGGTGCGGTTGGCCCCACATTTGGAACCTGGCCGTCCATACCCTACAGCGCTGACCCCCAAGGTGAAGGTGATGGCAGCCCTACACTTCTTTGCCACCGGTACCTTTCAACACACTGTGGCGTCTGCTGGTGGGATGTCACAGACCATGTTCAGCTGTGTGCTACGCGATGTTTTGGAGGCAATGTTGAGATACCTGAACCAGTACATCTATTTCCCTAAACGTCAACAACTCACTGACGTCAAGAGTGACTTCTATGCCCTGGGGAGGATGCCACATGTCATTGGCTCCATTGATGGGACACATGTGGCTTTGGTACCACCACAGGCACATGAGCAGGCATACAGGAACAGGAAACATTACCATTCGATCAATGCTCTGGTGGTATGTCTTGCAGATATGAGCATCTCACACGTGTGTGCCCGTTTCCCCGGTTCTGCACACGATGCCTACGTGATGAGGAGTAGTCGCATCCCGAGGATGATGTCACAGATGAAGAACCAGCGTGCCTGGCTTGTCGGTGTGTACTGACTTTGTACCATTGTGTGTGTTCTGCAATGTTGTATTCCGCCCTCTTTTCCAACTCAGCTAATGTGCAATTGTCTGTATGTAGGTGACTCCGGATACCCCAACATGCCGTGGTTGCAGACACCCTTCAGGAACCCTGTGACACCAGCCCAGATGCGCTACAATGAGGCACATGGTCGGACCAGGAGAGTGATCGAGCGGACATTTGGTCTCCTGAAGAGCCGCTTTCGCTGCCTAGACAAGACAGGAGGGGCCCTCCCATATGCCCCAGCAAAGGTGTGCAAGATTGTCATCGTCTGCTGCATGCTACACAACGTGGCAGTGCAGAAGGAGTTGCCTCTCATCCTGGATGACGATGACCAACATCCGCCACCTGTGGAGGATCCTGGCCTGGGCCACGATGCCAGTGATGATGATGATGATGAGGGTGATGTCCGCACACAGCTCATCACCAACTTCTTCAGCTGAATGTGAGTATCCAGAGTTGTCATGTCAATGATGTGAGTTTGCATGATATGTGTTGGTGGTGCTCTGGTGCTGTTTGAGTGTGGCCGTGTGCTACTTGACTGGATGCGTGCAGCGATGTGTCCTTACAGGTGGTCTGTACTCCCCAACAGTGTTGACATGCTAACTTGGTTTTGTGTAGGTATCTTGTGACATGTATTGGGCATGAGTATTGCAGTTCTGTCCTGTTCTTCAGTGCTTTTGACTGTGTGTCATGTCTGTCCTTCACAGGGTACTTTCAGAGTTGTTTGGTCTACTCGGATCCCCCGACACCATGATTCAGCTTTCAGGGTTGAAGCAGTCGTTTCCCTACAGGTGATGTGCCACACACCCCTGGACTTTATTTCTTCTACACTTATTGACTGTGTGGCCACTGCCACGTGGGATTACCTTGCATTTGTAGTGGAAACAACATGTTGCAAATGTGTAATAAACCTGTGCTTCACTTTGGGATGTGCGTTGTCTGTGGTCACACATCTGACTGACATTTGCTTACTGCACGTGTGGGCTAGTTAACACAGACTCTGAATAGGTGTGGTGTCTGTGCATTCCACTGTATTTCCTGGCAACATCAGTGTAGGCGATGAGTCAGATGGCCCTGGTGTCTATGTGTTGTGTAGCCCTAGTGGTGTGTCTCCCTCATATGTGTCACGTCGCCATGACTCACATGACGGTGTTGAACTTGCTGTAGCAGTTAGCATGCACAGTGTCATTTAGCAGATCATCATCTCCATCACAGAAACCATGTTGGAATCACAACAGAGGCAAGTATGGTGTATTAGTGAGTTTATTTACATACATGTGTGAGGATAGTGCACAGGATGGTGGGTGCTGTACATTGGGATTGGAATCCAAAGTTCCCAGATGAGTTGGAAGTGTTGGTAGCAGAAATGTCCTGAGTAAAGTCCACAGTCATCTGATACATTGGTCCAACTTAAACTCCCCATGTCATGTGGGAGAGTTGGGTTGCATTCGACAGGGTGAACAGTTTGCACACAAAGGAGAATTTCCAGAACAGGTGTTGGGTTCCTGGGGGATGTACATGGCCATCGGCCTCTCAGTATTCCTTCCTCGGACGACCCCTCTTCTTTCGGGGGGGGACCCTCACGTGCAGGCTGCTGCGGTGCAGAGGACTCTCCGCCAGAGTCATCCTCCCTCCCTGTGGCAGTTGCAGTTGTTGTAGCACCAGATGTTGTGGGCACACAGGGAGGTGTGGCCATGTTGGTGCTAATCTGGCGGAGGCATGTCAATATGTCCCTATGCACTGCTGTCAGTTCTTGCAATGTGTCCCACTTGGACTCCATGCCAGACATGTGTGTCTCCACACGGGACATGTGTGTCTCCACACGGGACATGTGTGAGTGCAAGCGGGCATGATGGGCAGCCTGCTGCTGTTGAATGTCCTTGAGGATCCCCACTACCTGGCTGACCTCTCCGGTGCTATTCTGGTACGCATCAGCAATGCGTACCAGTTGTGGGTCATCATGCAGTTCAGACCCCTCTGCAAACAGCGACCTATGCCTACCATCCCTCCCACCACCCCTGGCCACACGTGCGGGACCTGCGGTGGCACGCACAGGTGACCCTAGGCCCTCTTGGGGGTTGGTACTGGGGTTGTTGTCCGTTGCTCCAAGGTGGGCCGGGGTCTCTGTGCTGTTGTCATTGGTGGTCCTTGGTCTGTCCGTGTCGGCGGGGGTGCTCTGTGTGTTGGCAGTTGTTGGAAGAGTGGGTGCAGGGGGTGCAGATGTTGGTCCTGCTGGTGCTGCATGATGACTCACACCGGCGGGGCCAGGTAGGTCTTCGCCATCCGAGGAGGGCAGAGGCTGTTCCACACCAGTGAGCTCAGTGTCCCCCGGAGCCTGGGACAGGGACTCCTCATCGTCTGCTGCTGTGTCCCCATCATCACCTGTTTTTGGAAGAGACACACAATGTATGTTATTGTTAGACCTGGCATCCTTGGCATGGGTCTCCCTTCCATTTTTTTCATAATGCCTCCACTGTTGTCGATATGTTTTTGCTGGACTAGATGCTCATGGGCACTTTGCCACTGCTAATCAGTGCCAAAGTGCAAGTGCTCCCTATTGTAAATTGTGATGTGAATTAGTGACTCCATGTTTGGCTTATTTGAATTACTGTCAGACCCTAGTACAGTGCACTGAGTGTGCCCAGGGCTTGTAAATCAAATGCTGCTGGTGGGCTTGCAGCACTGGTTGTGCCACCCACAGAAGTAGCTTGTAAAGTGTGTCTCAGGCCCATTGCAGAGCCTGTGTGCAGTCTGTGACTGCCATGTCGACTTGGTAAGTGCACCCACCTACCAGTCCCCAAACCTTCCCTTTTCTTCATATCAGACACCCCTATGGTAGGCCTACGGGCAGGGTGCATTGTAAGGATAAGGTGGGACATGCCTGGTGTGTGTGGCATGTCCTAATAGTGAATTACAGCCATTTTCGTTTTTCACTATTGCAAGGCAACCTGTTCCCCATAGGCCAGAATGGGCAGTTTGATTATAACATCTTATAATCCTAAACTGACTCAGGGAACTAGGTAGAAATTTGAGTTTAGTATGCCTGAACTCAGAATGATAAAATACATCTTTTAGTGAAGTTGGTTTTAACATTCTGTGTTTGAAAATACCACTTTTAGAAAGTGGGTATTTTCTTGCCTAACTATCCAGCCTGCCTCTGCCAGCTTGTGTATTGTGTGTCTGGTTTGTGCGTGACATGGGCTGGGGGTGGCCACAGGAGACAGGGTGAGGCAGCCCAGGGCTGAATAGAGAGATCTGCATCCAGAGTGGAGGGAGGAGTTGCATCTGGGTCTGAATAGGGCTGTGCCTGCCTGCCACAATGCTGGCTCCACCCCCTGCCGGGCGTCTGAGTACCCTGACCCACATTCTGAAAGGAAAGACGGAGTCATGTACACAGAGTGCTCCAAAGCTGCACAGAACTGGTTTAAGCTAGGCAAAGGCCTCTCTGCCTCCAGAGAACAAAGAGAATCAGGGTATAAGAGGGGCACCCAGACCCCAGGAAAATTAGATCACTTTTGGGGAACAAGAAGAAACCTTTGCTGAGGAGCGGAACCAAGAAGAAACTGAGCAGAGACTATCCCTAAGCCTGAAGTGCTGCTTGGGGGATTGGCCTGCAGTGGTTTGCCTGACTGCCAAAGAAAGGAGAAAGGAACTTTTGCTTTGCTGTGACTTTCATCAACTTGTGAAGGATCTCCAAGGGCTTGAGAGAGAGCTTGCCCCCTGATCGAAGTCCCAGGACCAGTGGACTTCACCAGCCTTGTGAATTGCTGCTGGAAACGCTGTTTCAGTGGCTACAGGGTTAGGGAGCAGTGACCGACTCTGACGACCGGCTCGGTGTCCTGTAAGCACCGCATCGAAGCACCGTCTCGCCCTGCAACGCACGGCCCTGGTCTCACCGACTCTGTCAACGAGCCGCTGCCTGCACCGCATCGAGGGACAACGCGTCCTGCAACGCTTCGCTATGCCGAAACGAACTGGTCCGACCGACACGGTCACTGCTGCTGAGTTCAAGTCTTGTGACCGCACCGGAGTTGGGCACCGCTCGCACGCTTCGCGACGCACCGCCCGACTTGCACCGCTGTCCAGACTGATAGACGCCAGCCCCCGAATCCGGCTCCGTCGCCGCACCGCAACCTGCCAGCACCGCATCGAAGCACCGTCTCGCCCTGCAACGCACGTCCCTGGTCTCACCGACTCCATCTCGACGACGTCAACGAGCCGCTGCCTGCACCGCATCGAGGGACAACGCGTCCTGCAACGCTTCCATTTTGCATCGCGACCGCGACGTACAGCCATACGGCTCGCACGCCCGTGCCTGCTGCTTCAAGTAAAAGGTACTGTGACCGAGTCTGTCTACGCTGTGTTGGCCCGTCTCGACGCGGTCAGCTGGATTTGTTAGACTCTGTTTGTTCTTGACATCGCCGTAGCCGGAGGAGGCTACCGACTCGCACAGAACCTTGAATTAAGCCTTTTTGATAAGAACTATGTATTCTTGACAGTATTGTGGATTATTTTTGTCGTTTATGGTCTTGTGGTAATTGTATATAAAATATTCTTATTTTTATAAATATACAACCTGTGTGGTGTCCATTTGTAGTGTTGTCACTTGATTACTGTATGTGTTCACAAATGCTTTGCACACTGCCTCTGAACTAAGCCTGTCTGCTCGTGCCAAGCTACCAAGAGGGTGAGCAGGGGTTATTTCAGGAGTGTACCTACTTTACCTGACTAGACTCAAGGGTCCCTATTTGGACAAAGGTACCTACCTCTGCCAACTAGAGACCCCCAAATCTAACAGTTATGTTTCTACAGGCATCAATGGTTCAAACACCTGACAGTTGTGACTGTATCTCTGGATGCGGGCCTGTACATTGCATTGTCCTAAGTTGTCACAGTCAGAGGTTGATATTGGTGTAGCACATTGTCCTGCCAACCTGAAGCATTTCAATGTGAATGTTGAGGTGTGTGCATGGCCAGCATTGGTGGTATTTGGTGGACATCCGGCCCTCCTTCTCCCCCCAGCCCAGTTATCCCACCATGAAGCATGCCACCCTTGCAGTGTGTGCAGGTTGACTCTCAGGATGTCAGTCAGTGGTGTCCTGCTGTTGGTTGGTGCCCAGTTCCCAGCAGGGCCTTGTGCTCCCGAAAACCGAGCACCTCTGTCAGACATCTTAGAAGTGGCTTTTCACTCACTGTGAGGTGTGCATGCTTCAGTGTGAGCTTGCTGGGCCAAGTGTGTGTGGGGGATGTTGAGCTGTGACTACCACTCCCATCATGCTATTGCCTACACCCCCCTTCCCAGCATGTCCAAACTTCCTTCCTTTTGAGTGGACTTCACTGTGTGTGAGTGTGACAGCAATGGCAAGATGGCTGACAGTGTGGTCCTGTTGTTTGTTGGTGCACAGTTCCCAGCAGGGCCTTGTGATCCACACAGCAGTACCCAGTGTCAGCCATCTTGTCAGTTCTTTTCCACTCCCTGTGATGTGAGCATGGTTCAGAGTGGTGTTGATGGGCCAATTGTGAGGGTGACCAATATCTGTGACTACAACTCCCATCATGCTATTGCCTACACCCCCCTTCCCAGCATGCCCATACTTCCTTCCTTTTTGACTCTGCTTCCCTGTGGGGTAGTGTGCATGTGCTGACAGGATGGCTGACAGTGTTGTCCTGGCGTTTGTTTGGCTACAAGTCCCATAAGTGTTCCTGTGCTTCACACAGCATAACCCAGTGTGGTTGTTCTTTGTGGGATATTTAATTAGAGTATGAGGCATTGCATTCTCCCAGGTGAGTTGTGTGGAGTTTGTGTTAAGGGGGTATGTGAGAAAAGCTGCTGGTGACTATGGTCAGAACTGTCAGTCCTCCTTCCCACCCAGCCAGATATCCCATCATGGAACGTGCTTCCATTGCAGGGAGTGCAAGTTGGCTTTCAGGATGTCAGGCAGTGGTGTCCTGCTGTTGGTTGGTGCACAGTTCCCAGCAGGGCCTTGTGCTCCCCACAGCAGTACCCAGTGTCAGTCATCTTGTCAGTTGTTTTCCACTCCCTGTGATGTGAGCATGGTTCAGAGTGGTGTTGATGGGCCAATTGTGAGGGTGACCAATATCTGTGACTACCACTCCCATCATGCTATTGCCTACACCCCCCTTCCCAGCATGTCCATACTTCCTTCCTTTTGAGTGGACTTCACTGTGTGTGAGTGTGACAGCAATGGCAAGATGGCTGACAGTGTGGTCCTGTTGTTTGTTGGTGCACAGTTCCCAGCAGGGCCTTGTGCTCCACAAAGCAGTACCCAGTGTCAGCCATCTTGTCAGTTCTTTTCCACTCCCTGTGATGTGAGCATGGTTCAGAGTGGTGTTGATGGGCCAATTGTGAGGGTGACCAATATCTGTGACTACCACTCCCATCATGCTATTGCCTACACCCCCCTTCCCAGCATGCCCATACTTCCTTCCTTTTGACTCTGCTTCCCTGTGGGGTAGTGTGCCTGTGCTGACAGAATGGCTGACAGTGTTGTCCTGGCGTTTGTTTGGCTACAAGTCCCATAAGTGTTCCTGTGCTTCACACAGCATAACCCAGTGTGGTTGTTCTTTGTGGGATATTTAATTAGAGTGTGAGGCATTGCATTCTCCCAGGTGAGTTGTGTGAAGTTTGTGTTAAGGGGGTGTGTGAGAAAAGCTGCTGGTGACTATGGTCAGAGCTGTCAGTCCTCCTTCCCCCCAGCCAGATATCCCACCATGGAATGTGCTTCCATTGCAGGGAGTGCAAGTTGGCTTTCAGGATGTCAGGCAATGGTGTCCTGCTGTTGGTTGGTGCACAGTTCCCAGCAGGGCCTTGTGCTCCCCACAGCAGTACCCAGTGTCAGCCATCTTGTCAGTTGTTTTCCACTCCCTGTGATGTGAGCATGGTTCAGAGTGGTGTTCATGGGCCAATTGTGAGGGTGACCAATATCTGTGACTACCACTCCCATCATGCAATTGCCTACACCCCCCTTCCCAGCATGTCCATACTTCCTTCCTTTTGAGTGGACTTCACTGTGTGTGAGTGTGACAGCAATGGCAAGATGGCTGACAGTGTGGTCCTGTTGTTTGTTGGTGCACAGTTCCCAGCAAGGCCTTGTGCTCCACACAGCAGTACCCAGTGTCAGCCATCTTGTCAGTTCTTTTCCACTCCCTGTGATGTGAGCATGGTTCAGAGTGGTGTTGATGGGCCAATTGTGAGGGTGACCAATATCTGTGACTACCACTCCCATCATGCTATTGCCTACACCCCCTTCCCAGCATGCCCATACTTCCTTCCTTTTGACTCTGCTTCCCTGTGGGGTAGTGGGCCTGTGCTGACAGGATGGCTGACAGTGTTGTCCTGGCGTTTGTTTGGCTACAAGTCCCATAAGTGTTCCTGTGCTTCACACAGCATAACCCAGTGTGGTTGTTCTTTGTGGGATATTTAATTAGAGTGTGAGGCATTGCATTCTCCCAGGTGAGTTGTGTGGAGTTTGTGTTAAGGGGTGTGTGAGAAAAGCTGCTGGTGACTATGGTCAGAGCTGTCAGTCCTCCTTCCCACCCAGCCAGATATCCTACCATGGAACGTGCTTCCATTGCAGGGAGTGCAAGTTGGCTTTCAGGATGTCAGTCAGTGGTGTCCTGCTGTTGGTTGGTGCACAGTTCCCAGCAGGGCCTTGTGCTCCCACAGCAGTACCCAGTGTCAGCCATCTTGTCAGTTGTTTTCCACTCCCTGTGATGTGAGCATGGTTCAGAGTGGTGTTGATGGACCAATTGTGAGGGTGACCAATATCTGTGACTACCACTCCCATCATGCTATTGCCTACACCCCCCTTCCCAGCATGTCCATACTTCCTTCCTTTTGAGTGGACTTCACTGTGTGTGAGTGTGACAGCAATGGCAAGATGGCTGACAGTGTGGTCCTGTTGTTTGTTGGAGCACAGTTCCCAGCAGGGCCTTGTGCTCCACACAGCAGTACCCAGTGTCAGCCATCTTGCCAGTTCTTTTCCACTCCCTGTGATGTGAGCATGGTTCAGAGTGGTGTTGATGGGCCAATTGTGAGGGTGACCAATATCTGTGACTAACACTCCCATCATGCTATTGCCTACACCCCCCTTCCCAGCATGCCCATACTTCCTTCCTTTTGACTCTGCTTCCCTGTGGGGTAGTGTGCCTGTGCTGACAGAATGGCTGACAGTGTTGTACTGGCGTTTGTTTGGCTACAAGTCCGATAAGTGTTCCTGTGCTTCACACAGCATAACCCAGTGTGGTTGTTCTTTGTGGGATATTTAATTAGAGTGTGAGGCATTGCATTCTCCCAGGTGAGTTGTGTGGAGTTTGTGTTAAGGGGGTGTGTGAGAAAAGCTGCTGGTGACTATGGTCAGAGCTGTCAGCCCTCCTTCCCACCCAGCCAGACATCCCACTATGGAACGTGCTTCCATTGCAGGGAGTGCAAGTTGGCTTTCAGGATGTCAGGCAGTGGTGTCCTGCTGTTGGTTGGTGCACAGTTCCCAGCAGGGCCTTGTGCTCCCCACAGCACTACCCAGTGTCAGCCATCTTGTCAGTTGTTTTCCACTCCCTGTGATGTGAGCATGGTTCAGAGTGGTGTTGATGGGCCAATTGTGAGGGTGACCAATATCTGTGACTACCACTCCCATCATGCTATTGCCTACACCCCCCTTCCCAGCATGTCCATACTTCCTTCCTTTTGAGTGGACTTCACTGTGTGTGAGTGTGACAGCAATGGCAAGATGGCTAACAGTGTGGTCCTGTTGTTTGTTGGTGCACAGTTCCCAGCAGGGCCTTGTGCTCCACACAGCAGTACCCAGTGTCAGCCATCTTGTCAGTTCTTTCCACTCCCTGTGATGTGAGCATGGTTCAGAGTGGTGTTGATGGGCCAATTGTGAGGGTGACCAATATCTGAGACTACCACTCCCATCATGCTATTGCCTACACCCCCTTCCCAGCATGCCCATACTTCCTTCCTTTTGACTCTGCTTCCCTGTGGGGTAGTGTGCCTGTGCTGACAGGATGGCTGACAGTGTTGTCCTGGCGTTTGTTTGGCTACAAGTCCCAAAGGTGTCCCTGTGCTTCACACAGCATAACCCAGTGTGGTTGTTCTTTGTGGGATATTTCATTAGAGTGTGAGGCATTGCTTTGTCCCAGGTGAGTCGTGTGGAGTTTGTGTTAAGGGGGTGTGTGAGAAAAGCTGCTGGTGACTATGGTCATAGCTGTCAGTCCTCCTTCCCACCCAGCCAGATATCCCACCATGGAACGTGCTTCCATTGCAGGGAGTGCAAGTTGGCTTTCAGGATGTCAGTCAGTGGTGTCCTGCTGTTGGTTGGTGCACAGTTCCCAGCAAGGCCTTGTGCTCCCCACAGCAGTACCCAGTGTCAGCCATCTTGCCAGTTGTTTTCCACTCCCTGTGATGTGAGCATGGTTCAGAGTGGTGTTGATGGGCCAATTGTGAGGGTGACCAATATCTGTGACTACCACTCCCATCATGCTATTGCCTACACCCCCCTTCCCAGCATGTCCATACTTCCTTCCTTTTGAGTGGACTTCACTGTGTGTGAGTGTGACAGCAATGGCAAGATGGCTGACAGTATGGTTCTGTTGTTTGTTGGTGCACAGTTCCCAGCAGGGCCTTGTGCTCCACACAGCAGTACCCAGTGTCAGCCATCTTGTCAGTTTTTTCCACTCGCTGTGATGTGAGCAAGGTTCAGAGTGGTGTTGATGGGCCAATTGTGAGGGTGACCAATATCTGTGACTACCACTACCATCATGCTATTGCCTACACCCCCCTTCCCAGCATGCCCATACTTCCTTCTGACTCTGCTTCCCTGTGGGGTAGTGTGCCTGTGCTGACAGGATGGCTGACAGTGTTGTCCTGGCGTTTGTTTGGCTACAAGTCCCATAAGTGTTCCTGTGCTTCACACAGCATAACCCAGTGTGGTTGTTCTTTGTGGGATATTTAATTAGAGTGTGAGGCATTGCATTCTCCCAGGTGAGTTGTGTGGAGTTTGTGTTAAGGGGTGTGTGAGAAAAGATGCTGGTGACTATGGTCAGAGCTGTCAGTCCTCCTTCCCACCCAGCCAGATATCCCACCATGGAACGTGCTTCCATTGCAGGGAGTGCAAGTTGGCTTTCAGGATGTCAGGCAGTGGTGTCCTGCTGTTGGTTGGTGCACAGTTCCCAGCAAGGCCTTGTGCTCCCCACAGCAGTACCCAGTGTCAGCCATCTTGTCAGTTGTTTTCCACTCCCTGTGATGTGAGCATGGTTCAGAGTGGTGTTGATGGGCCAATTGTGAGGGTGACCAATATCTGTGACTACAACTCCCATCATGCTATTGGCTACACTGACTTCACCAGCATACACAGAATTCCTTCCTTTCAGTGAGCTTCCCTGTGAGGTGGTGTTCTAGTGGTGGCAAAATATCTGACTGTGTTTGTTGGTTAGATTTGTGCCACTGCCTAGCTCTATTTGTTGTTAGGTTTGTACATGTCATGGCACAGTTACATATCACTATGAGATGGCATGTATTGTGTTTATCTAACTAACATACACATCTTGGGATGATTATCTTTTGGTTGCTGTGGATTTGCTAAGGGTGCATGGTTTGACTATCCCCTTGACAGTGATGTGTGTGTATTGTCACACAATATTGTGTATATTTGTTGTGTACTCACCAGGCTCTGGGATGTTTGATAGTCCATATACGCTCACTGGTGGTAGGATGGCCCACACCTTCTCCTCCCAGGGCCTGAGGTATACTGGTTTGGCAGGAGGGCCACTGCCGGTGCGCTGACTCAAGACGTAATCCTTCTTTAGTAGGTCCTTGACCCTCCTGCGCACATCATACCACCTGTTCTGGATGTCTTCCTTTGTGCGCAAACATGGTGATTGTGCGTTCACCCTGTCGACGATCCTCTCCCACATCTTAGTTTTCTGCGACATGGGGGTCTGTTGGACCAATGTACCAAACAACTGTGGCTCTACCCTGAGGATCTCATCTACCAGGACTTCCAATTCACTGTCTAGGAACTTTGGATTCTTCTTTGGGGGCATGGTGATGGGTGGTGGTGGGGATTGATGTGTGTGTGAGTGTGCAAGTGAGGGTGGGTGAGTGTAGGTTTTGCTGGGTGTATGTGAGGGTGCTATTTGTGAGGTGCTAATGGTGTGTGGCTTGTGTGATGTATGAGTTGTAAGTGTGTCTGTGGTTGCTGTCTGATAGTGTTCTGTGCTGGCAGGTCAGTTGAATTTGCAAAGGATCATGGTAGGGATTTGTGGCCTTTATATGGGTGGAGTTGGGGGTGTGTCTTTGTTCCATGTTTTTTCCCCCAGTATTTATTGTCTTTGTCTTTGCTTGTTTGGCCCTTTTTTTTGTATTTTTTCCTTTGTATTTTTTGGGCATGTAGGAGACGTTCTTCTGACCGAGTAGGACGCTGCAGTTGTCTCGTGCGAGCTTCTCCGAGTCTTTCACGCTGTCTTTCTGCTGGGTTTCATGTGCGGCGTACGCGTCGGTCGCGGAGTATTGGGTTGCTTCGGCTGGGTTTTGTATGCATGTCGGTCGTACGGCTTGGGCTCCGTGCGACTCGGTCTGGTTTTACACGCATTGCATCGTACTGCGCGGGTCGGAGTTCGCGGGTACGTTTCTGTCGGGTTCATTCCTGGTGTGTGTCGGTCGGTTCGATTCACGTAGTTTCCCGGCAGGATAGCTTGTTTCCGTGCGGTTCGGTCGTTCGGCTTGTGTTCCGTACGAGTCGGTCGTGATTCACATGCATTTCATCGTACTACGCAGGTCGGGCAGCGCCGGTACGTGTCCGTCGGACTATATTCCCGTACTGAGTCGGTCGGTATGTTTTCTGGCCCGAATCGGAATCGGCCCCAATATATCGAATTTTTAATATCGAAAGGACAAAATATCGAGTAGAAAATATCGAGAGGACAGAATATAGAAAAGACATAATATAGTTGGAAAAAATATCGACATATAGGTAAGTAATATCGAATGTCATTATATCGAAATTTATTATATCGGTTTTTTTTATTGTTTTATATGTTACTATATGTGTTAAAAATATATAATATTTTTTTAATGTATGTTACAATTTTTTAAGGTTATGGATTTTATGTGAATTAATTTTTGCGTATATTAGTTCCGTAGCGGGATGTGGGTTTATAGGGGAATAGGGTGGGAAGTAATTTAATTTACATTATAAAAATTAATAATTTATTAATTAATAATTTAGTATTTAATAATTACTATTGTTTAATAATCTTTGCGTATATTAGTTCCGTAGCGGGTTGTGGGTTTATAGGGGAATAGGGTGGGAAGTAATTTAATTTACATTATAAAAATTTATAATTTATTAATTAATAATTTAGTGTTTAATAATTAATATTGTTAATTAAGTTAATTAATGTATTATTAAATATATAAAAAGTGAATAATAATCTTTTTAATTAATTGATAATTATGTAAATTGTTTAATTTGTTTATTAATTAGTAATTAATTACATATTAATTATTAGTTGTCAGTGTTGATAGGGGAGTAGGGTGGGAATTAAGTTACATTTAATTCAAATTTTAATAATTTTTAAATATTTATTCAAAGTTATTTTATAGTGTTAATTGTGTTAATTAATTTAAATATGATGGTTATTAATTTCATTGTTAACTGTAATTAGCTAATTAATTAAATGTTAATTAATTATGTTGATTCATTAATATTTTACACTATTGGAGGTGGCGTTTATAGGGGAAAATGTTGGAAGGTAAATATATTTTTATTAATTAATTATTTGTTAATTAATTTTAATTATATTGTAGGAGTGGGTCTACTCAATTATTCCCCTACGCTACCCAACACTTTCCCTACTGCTGCACTCACTGGAGTGGGAATAGTAATTTTTAAACTCCCGCTATCCAACACTTTCCCTACTGTTCCACTCACTGGAGTGGGAATAGTAATTTTTACCCTCCCGCTATCCAACCCTTTTCCTACTGTTCCACTCGCTGGAGTGGGAATAGTAATTTTTACCCTCTCGCTATCCAACACTTTTCCTACTGTTCCACTCGCTGGAGTGGGAATAGTAATTTTTACCCTCCCGCTATCCAACACTTTCCCTACTGTTCCACTCGCTGGAGTGGGAATAGTAATTTTACCCTCCCTCTTTCCAACACTTTCCCTACTGTTCCACTCACTGGAGTGGGAATAGTAATTTTACCCTCCCGCTATCCAACACTTTCCCTACTGTTCCACTCACTGGAGGGGAATAGTAATTTTTACCCTCCCGCTATCCAACACTTTTCCTACTGTTCCACTCACTGGAGGGGGAATAGTAATTTTTATCCTCCCGCTATCCAACACTTTCCCTACTGTTCCACTCGCTGGAGTCGGAATAGTAATTTGTACCCACCCGCTATCCAACACTTTCCCTACTGTTCCACTCGCTGGAGTAGGAATAGTAATTTTTACCCACCCGCTATCCAACACTTTCCCTACTGTTCCACTCACTTGAGTGGGAATAGTAATTTGTACCCACCCGCTATCCAACAAGTTCCCTACTTTTGCAGTTGTTGGAGTGCGAATACTAATTTTATTCCCTTAGCTATGCAATGTTTTTAATTTTGTTATATTTAATGTAGTGTAAATTATTAATTAACATAAAAAAATTAATTTAATTATTTAAATTATTATATATTATTTATTTTTATATTTATATAATATGTTTATTTATATATATATGTAAATATATTTTTAATAATGTTTTAAATATTTTATAATTAAGATTAATAATTATTTTATAATATTATTAAGTAAATATATATGTTAAAAAATAATTAATATGTTTTTTTTTACATTACATTTATTATTTTTACATTTTAAGCTTTTTACATTATTTTAACTATGTTTTATTTAATTGTGTTTATTATTTAATTACTTTTATATTATTTTTAATACATTTAAAAAATTCGATATTTTAGTTAACTATATTTTAAACATCGATATTTTGTACTCGATATTTGAGTACTTACCTGTTTGTAGATAGGGACTCGATATTCTGTCCCTCGATATTTTGGCATCGATATTCTGGACAGTCGATATTCTGTCCCTCGATATTTAGTCGCTGAACCCCCAAAATCACTCCTCCACACTACAAGATCTGCTGGACCAGGTTTGCACCCTAGAGGAGAAGGTGGACAACGCGGAGAATCGCTCACGCCGTAACAATGTCCGCGTGGTCAATCTCCCTGAGGGGTCTGAGGGGCGGGATCCCGAGACCTTCACGGAAACCTGGATAAAAGAGCTGATGCCACCCGGATCGCTCTCCCCGCAATTCATAGTGGAGCGAGCCCATAGGGTCCCCGCCCGCAGGCCCCCCCCCCTGGGGCTCATCCTCACCCATTCCTGTTCCGCGTCATGAATTTCCGGGACCGGGACGCAATTCTCCGAGAACTTGGCAAACTTCCAGGCCCCAAGGTACAAAATGTCACTGTCTCCCTCTTTCCTGATTACACGGCTCAAGTGCAAAGGAGACGAGCCACCTTCAACGCGGTAAAGAAGCAGCTCCGTGATCTGGACCTCCGTTACTCCTTGCTATTCCCCTCCCGCCTGCGGATTATTAAAGACAGCAACACTAAGTATTTTGACTCCCCCGAAGAGGTCTGGGACTGGCTCGAGGAACAGGGGCTGGCAACAGCGCCCAAATCATCAGAAGAGCCCTGACGCCGTGAGCACTCCCGCTGCCGTAGGCGCTGGGGCAAAAAGAACAACGACACAAGACCTAAAATAGTCGCCCCTCACCCTGACCAAATTCGACAGGAGTGCCAGGAAGCCCTACAAACGATGGCGGCCTTCCAGCCCGTGCGATCTCCCTCCCCGGCTAACTCCGCTGCTTCACTGACAAAATCCGGTGCCACTGAGTCTACCCCTGACAATCTGGGGTGTCACTCCACAGACTGCAGACGGCATTATTTGAACTTAATTTGACTCAGAATCTCGGACCTCCATCTCCGGTGGACTCCGCTGCCTCTCTGCCAAAGTCCGGGGCCTCCAAATCCACACCTGAATGGTCCTTAGATGCAGATTTCCCCTCGCTTCAGGGCGTCACCCCGCAAACTGCGGATGACATTATTTGACTTTAGCCTGTACTAGAATGCGATGTTGTTCCCAGACATGCCATTCTTAGTAATTCCTTGATGCACTATCTCCTGCTCTTTTTTGGGGTCACTGAGGGGGACAGTCTTTACACCGGCTCCTCCCTTTCACTGGTCTATCCCCCCGAGGTCGTACAACGACACTAGTTCAGTAGCCATGCCTTGGCGTGATTGTTTGGGCAGTTCCTCATGTTGGGGTCCCGCTCTTTTCCTGTTTCAAAGTTTTCTCCAGTTCTACATTATTATTTTCCTCCCCGTACACATGTCGCCATACCTACAGACCTGCTGCCTCTACACCCTTCCCCCCGAGAGGGTTCCTCACACAGGGGGTGCCATAGTACACGGGTGGGGTACACTGATCTCAACTGTCCAGATGACCGATCTTAATATCATAACCTGGAACGTCAGGGGCATTCATACACCCTCCAAGCGATACGCCATTTACGCCTATTTGCAACGCCGCAAGACGAGTGTGGTGCTTCTACAGGAGACACACCTGACGACTGTTGAAGCTACCCGTTTGCGCCGTCGCTGGCGGGGCCAGATATATAGTACCAACTATTCGTCCATGGCTAGAGGGGTGATGATATGGGTCAAAGAGGGGGTTCTATGGGAGGAGAGGGAGGAGAGGAAGGCCCTGACAGACCCAATGGGGCGTTATGTCTTAGTGAGTGGCAGGCTGAATGGCCAGCTGATTTTGCTGGGCTCCTTATATGCCCCAAATGTAACTCAGGGTGCTTATCTCGACGATCTCTCGGAGACACTGCTCCAGTGGAGAGATATCCCGTGGCTCCTAGGAGGAGACTTTAACGCAGTACTCGATGTCTCTCTCGACCGCTCCTTCCCCCCTCTCACCAGTACCACGGCCTCCTCCAATGCACAACTTTTAAAATCCTGGATGGGCAAATGGGCTCTTTCGGACGTCTGGGGGGAACGCCATCCTCACTCCAGAGTATACTCCTTTTATTCCCCGATCCATAAATTACATGTACGCCTTGATCGCATACTCGTATCCTCGCCTCTCCTTCCCTTGATACAGACGACCGATTACCTCAGTCGGACACACTCTGATCATAACCCCAGGGTGATGCTTCTGGCCTGGGAGGCGCAACCTCCTCCGATACCGGCCTGGCGCCTGCAGACCGCAGCCCTAGAAGACCCCCTCTTCCAGAGCTCACTAGAATCAGTGATAGCTAGCTATTTCGTGCTTAATACAGGTTCCACGGACTCGGTTCTCACCGAATGGGAGGCCTTTAAAGTAGTAATCAGGGGACATTGTCTGGGACAGACTTGGAGTATCCGCAGACGACTAGACACCTCACTATCCTGCCTTGAGGAGCAGCTGCTCCTACTCGAGACGCAGGCCGTCACCAACCCGGATCGGCAGCAGCGCCTAGACACTGCCCATACCGAACGGGAGGCCCTCCTGGACCGACTGAGATGCCATCATTATCTGGCACACTCGGCCCATTCTCACTCGACAGCAGACAAAGCCAGGAGACTATTGGCCTATTTGATCAGACAGGAATACCCCGAGCGCCCCATACAGTTATTACTCGACGATCAGGGCCGAGAACGCAGCACCCAAAGAGACATTCACACGCTGATGACTGAACACTACCCTCGGCTATATGAGACCCGCCTGACGGGCAATGCCCAGGATGTGGGGTCCTTTTTGGACACTGTGGAGTTGCCCACTCTTACGGTAGACCAGTCCTTGGAACTGGACTCCCCCCTTGCAGAGGACGAGATACGAGATGCACTGCGGTACTTGTCCACCGGTAAAGCACCGGGACTGGATGGCCTCCCGGCCGAGTTTTTCAAAACCTATGCGGAATATTTGGTGCCACATCTCCATTTAATGTACACAGAGGCAATCTCGGATGGAGCTCTACCCCCAACCATGCGTACCGCTAATGTGGTATCCCTGTTGAAACCTGGTAAGGACCCCACGTCACCCGGCTCCTATCGGCCGATTGCAATATTGAACACGGATTATAAGATTCTGGCAAAAGTCCTAGCCAATCGTCTGGCCCCGCTGGTCCCTGATCTCGTCCACTCTGACCAGAATGGTTTCCTTCCGCAGCGTAATACGGCCCTGAACATACGTCGCTATTTTCGAGTGGCGGAATATGCCCCGGTCGACTGGCCACGCTCAGGCTGTATGGTGTTGGATTTTGAGAAGGCCTTCGATTCGCTGGCTTGGAATTTCCTCTTTGCCGTTCTGGCTCGCTTTGGGGTTGGCCCCTATTTCCTTAGTTTGGTGCAATTGCTGTATCGTAATCCATCGGTTCGGATTCGGACGGGGCCCTACGTCTCAGACCCAATTCAGGTGCGGCGTGGAACCCGACAGGGATGCCCGCTGTCCCCGCTTTTGTTCGCATTGGCAGTGGAGCCTCTGGCGGTCCATATCCGCACTCATGTAGACATGGGGATTGAGCTTGGAGATGGCACTCACACCATTTTGCTATACGCAGACGATCTGCTGTTATATGCTCGGGATCTCCATAATATCGCCCCCTCACTTGATCGAGCCCTCAGCCATTTTGTGCGGGCCTCAGGACTGCGAGTTAATCCGGCGAAATCTATACTTTCTCCGTTCCTGGCAGATGCTCCCGGTCCGGGCTACCTACTGGGGGGGGGACACCTGTGGCCTGGTGCATCGACCCTTTTCGCTATTTAGGGGTCCGAGTCTATCGTACCAAAGTCAATCTCCTCGACGGGAACGTGCTCCGGGCTGCCACGGCGATTCAGTCGCAGATGGGTTTCTGGAGGACTCTCCCATTGGCAATCTCTGGGAGAATTGCCCTTGTCAAAATGGTGGTACTTCCCCGCCCTCTCTACTACTTCGCCACTTTACCCCTTGTCATCTCTCCCCCCTTTTTCAGACAATGGGAGGCAGTGGTGCGGGACTTCATATGGGGGACATCACGCCACAGAGTGTCCATGGGAAAGCTGTGTCTGCCTACTGAGCTGGGCGGCCTGGCGGTACCCAACTTCGAGCATTACTACCTGGCCTCCCAGCTACAATGGATCGCCAGGTGGATATCCTCCCGTTACTTACCAGACACGGCCTCCTTACAGCCTCCGCTGATGCAGAGAAACCTTTTACAAATTTTCCATCCTTGCTCCAGGCTCAGACCCCCCAATACTCTCCTACTCACTGTAGCATACAAGTGCTTCCATAGGTGCCTTTTCCTCACTAGAACCACTGTTCTGTACGTGCCCGCTATCCCACTGCTGGGCACTCCACGAGGAGACACCTACACGACAGTGACTGAGCTACGTCATTGGGCCTCGGAGGGGATACAAGACGTGGGGGACCTGTTTCAGGACGGCACTCTTATCCCGTACCAGGAACTCATAGCAGAGGAGAACCTGCACCCTGGGCAGTTTCTACTACATAGAACGATCATAGCCTCGTTAGCGTCCAAATGGGCTACACTCCCTCAGGAACCTCCCACACACCACACTTTGCAATACCTTCACGTGATGGGGACAGGAGGACATCTCACGCGCTGGTTCGCATCCTCTCTCCGACAACACACGGAGGTAGACCTCACTCGGCTTCGTCTTCATTGGGAGGGGGCCCTGGGGAGGGCATTTACAGATAGAGAGTGGGCGGTCATCCGGGGCGGCCCGACCTACGTCCCCCGTAACCAACGATTCAAACAAATTCAATTCTTTGTACTACATCGGGCCTACCTTACTCCCGCTCAAATCAACAGGTACTTCCTCCGCACGGATGCGGCTTGTCCCCACTGCCGGCAGTTAGATGCCGACATTCTTCACATGCTTTGGGGTTGCCCAGTCCTGACTGACTATTGGAACAATGTGACGGTCACCCTCACGTCCTACACCTCCCGTACCATTCCCCCTACTTGGGAGGCCCATGTGCTGCACCTCTTCAGCAGAAACAAAAATATAGGGCTGCCAGACTATTTCTAGACCTGGGTCTAATAACAGCCAAATGCTTGATCACCAGGCGATGGAAATCCCCTCTGTCGCCCCACCCACTTGCCTGGTGCCGATCCCTGCTCAACTGGGCTAAGGCGGAGGGTGCAGAGCTACGTCGGGAGGACCTGCTTGGCATTCGCATCTTCCCCCTAGTGCCTCAGTGGGACACAATGGTTTCCAATCTCCAAGGGCTGGTCACGGACACAGGGGACCCGAATGCACTCCATGAGGTCGTTACTCAAGGTATATCCCCAGCCGGCGGGAACGTAGAGTAGCACTGACACCCGAGCTGACCCAACCCTTCTGTCTCAGGGCCCCATTATTACCAGGTCCCGACAGTTTTTGGCCCTCCGGTTACACTAGACACGGCAGCAGGTCTTAGGCGAATCCACCCTACCCTTCCTTGACTTATGTTGTCCTCATTTTGTTGTGCCCTGTGTCCCCAGTTGGGTTCGAACTGCACTATACCTGAATTGTGTGCATGCTACTCGGTGCCGTGACTTGCCAGCACTGCTCTATCCTCCCTGGGACGTTGACTCATGGTTGGAAATACCCGCCATAACTTACATCTTTGTTTTTCCTGCTACTATTGGGTATTGTGCATTGTGCTATTGACACTCGCTTTTCTTTCTTCTCCCACCTGCTACATGAGCGCTGCTCTGACTTTCTGTTTTATTAATAATGTGCAAAATGTTAATAAAAACGATTTAAACAAAAAAAAAAAAAGAGTGGAATATGTACAAGAAGATGTTTGGAAAACTTCTGTAAATGCAAAAGAAATATCTCAAGCTACACTGAAAAAACAATTTTATGAGTGAGAAAAATGTATCTTATTACAAATATGGTTTAAAGGGGCATATTGCCACTATCCCAGCTGCCCTGCTTTTGTCCAATTTCGAAAATGCATTATCAAGGGGCCTTTTGCTATTGTTTGTAAAGGGTATTCTGAAACGTTTTGAAGGTCAAAGGGATCTGTCAATGCCATTAGTGAGAACAGTTCAGAGAAGGTTATTTGAAGAATTTGTATCACGTTAGTGAAATAGTAGTTGCCAAAAACAGGGATTACCCTTTCTGTTCAGTCAAGATTGTTTGAGTAAAGGTACAAGTGATGCCGGATTCAGGTGCATGTTATACTTTGATTGGGGAAGAGCTCCTTCATAAGTTTCCTGACCATGCTCTAAGTGCCCCTGACAATAAATTGGTGGCCTACAGCAACCAGCCAATTGATTTAGGGGGATATCTTGGAAGGTTCTCTGGAGTTTCAGGGTGTTAAAATGAATTCCAGAATATATATATTGCCAAGGATAGATTGTGTTTGCTGGGATGGCCACAACAAAGACTTGTTGATAAGGTTAGACCCCAATCATCTGGATCAGGTTTTAGAAGCAGAAGCAAATGTAAACATGTTATGGAGTAGTGTGTGGCCAGAGAGGTTTCTCAGCTTATTTAAAAACTGGTTGTGTTTTCTCAAAGGGTTTGCGCACAAGATTGTGCTAAAAGGAAGGAGTTGTTTCAAAGGTGCATAAACGATACAGTGTGCCTTTACTGATGAAAGAGTCTCTGCAGAAGGAATTACAGAGAATGTGTGAGAAAGATACAGTTGAAGAAATTGAAGCTTCTGAATGGTTGGCCCAAATAGTATTGTCATGGAAAGCTAATGGAGATGTACGATTGAGTATTGCTCTTCGTAATCTCAATAAGGCCATTAGGGACATCCTATGACCAACATTGGTGACATGCAGACGTGAATCAGAAAAACTAATTTTTCAACACAGTTTTGGCATTTTACTGGGATAGAGCCCATTTTTCCAAATTTTTGTGTGCTCAACCTTCTTCCAGTTAGTGCTGGAATTGGGTGTAAAACCCACGGTGGATCCCGGTGTCAGGGGACACGGTGGCTCCGCTCGCACAGGCACGCAATGAGACATCGGGAGGACTACAATTCACGGCAGCCTCGGGTGGACGTCTGATGTCAGACGCTCCACCTCACGTGATGCAGGAAGACTCGGGATAAGGCGAGGCAGCGGCTACAGACACTGCCGATTATTCGTGTTGTCAGAGTTTGGATGATGGCCATATCTTCTGTGATCCTGGTCGGGTAAGGGTGCCTGTGGCATCGCTGGTTCCTTTGTAACTCTTGGAGTTTTCTGAACACTTTATTTAGGCTTTGGGAGCACAACAGGCGTGGGTGCTTGTTACCTTTTTCCCTACGTTGGTGAGCTCTCCCCTTGTCATAACCCTAAGAGCTCTTGCTAGGGAATATAAGTGATCTTGGTTCATTAGTATTTGCTACCTTTTGGATGTGATTTATGTGGGTGTACATTGCGTGATTTCCCTATTTTGGTGAACTCTTCCCTGTACTTTTGCCCACAGAGTTCATGCGAGGGAAATAGAAGTGTTCATTGCAAATTGCGTTACGGTGTTACCGTACGTGTATATCCATAACGGCAAGAGGTTCTTGCTTTTGGTGGGAGTGAAGTGAACTCTCAATTTGGTTCCTTTATATCCCGGAAGTTCCTGGATATAATCCTATGAAAGAAATAAGTTACCACACAGACTATCATTGCTGACTATGCTGATGAGAATACTTGTCTTGCTTGTTTGTATCTGATGTGGCTCACCCTAATTGCACGCTCTATTCTTTTCCTCCACAGGGGTGATATAGACAGAGGTTCTTCTGAGCTACTGCCATAATCCTAAAATACCAGGAATAAGATATGTGGATTCTAAACACATGTATTAGACACCTGAAGAGTAGATTATCCGCCTCATGAATCCTTTGTGTTTTCCAGCAAATGGTATGGAGATTAGAGGTTACAAGCTCAGCACCCCTGTTAGCCGGCAATCTTTTCTTTCTTTACAGGTTAGTGGAAGTATGGGTACAATGGAGGATTAAAGGAGTAGGGGAGGTTGCAAAGGTCGAGGTAGTAACTTATTCTTTTGTGTTTTACAGGTCTCCCTCCCCTCTGTCCCCATCCTTCCCTTCCCCCGCTTAACCACCCTTTAGTCTGTGTGAATTCATATCCAGACTTGGGGCTATTGAGAGGTGGACCCCTATGAGCATCGGTTCGATCCTGAGGATACGTTCAGGCCCGGGACACCCGGTAAGTTATATATTTCTGAAAAGTAGACACAATTCTGAATTCAGCGAGGGGTCAAATGTGTAGATCCTTCAAGGATTTACCATAAAAAGTAACAGATGTCATAAAGAAATATTGAAATTGAGTTAAAAAAAAACCAGCCATTTATGTTTACGTTTTCATCTGTAACTTCTAACTATTTAATAAAGCGCTACGTCCCCTGGACCCTTCTGGTTGGGGGATATATAAGGCCTGTAGGTTCTCCAAGAACTCCAGGAACCCAGAGCCTATAACTGAGCTGCACCTTGCAATGGTTTTTCATTGTTAGCGGGTATACAGCAATTCATTTGGTAAAATATAAAAAGTGAAAAATAGGTATCAAGGAAACCTATGTATTTCCAAAATGTGCACAAGATATGGAGTTTATTCAAGTTACTCAGCCTGCAGGTCTACTAACATTTTTATGATTTTTCGAGGTCTGTGGAGACAGAGCCCAAGGCGGAAGCTCCCGCCCCAGGGCCCTGCTGGAGCTTCTGAGCCCAGCCAGGCAGTGGAGGCCGCCCTGGGCTTGCGGGACCCCATCTTGGGCGCTTGGAAACAAGACAGACTGAAGGACGGCGGCTCCCACCCCAAGGCCCGCAGGGGCCCCGGCCAGAGCTACTGAATTCAGCCAAGCAGGGGAAACCTCCCTGGGCCCGATGGATTCCGTCCCGGGAACTTGGCGGTACGGCAGGAAGGAGGATGGAGCCTAGGGTAGGAGGGCCTGCCCGGGGCCTATGGGCCCGGGGCCCAGTCAGAGCTCCTGGACCCAGACACACGGGGAGGCCTCCCCAGGCCCCTGGGACTCCATCCCGGGTGCTTGGACATGCGGCGGTCCACAGGATGGGGGGCGTCCACCCCAGGACCCACCAAGGGCCCCAATCAAAGCTTTTGAACCCGGCCAAGCAGGGGAAGCCTCCCCGGGCCCAATAGACCCCTGTCCCGGGCCGTTGGTGGTGCGGCAGAATGGAGGATGGAGCCCAGGTTGGGAGGGCCTGCCCCGGGGACCAGCAGGACCCGGGTGGGCAGGCGAAGGTCTTGGACCCGGCCATGCAGGGGAGGCCTCCCCAGGCCCGTGGGACCCTGTCCCGGGTGCTCTGCCACTCGGCGGGCCAGATGACAGATCCCTGGATGAGGGGGCCCCCTTCCTAGAGCCAACCGGTGCCCCGAACGTGGGCCATCTGGTCACTGTCTGAGAACCGCCAGATCTCAAGGAGATCTGAGGTACCCTATCCCTAGTAACCCGAGGAAGTATACCCCCCATTGTTGTAATCCGTGCACACCGAGTGACAGAGGGGACCAAAGGCACGGATGCACCTAGCCTTCTGGAGCCCTGGCTGGGCTCAGGGAAGCAAATGAGCCCTTATGGGACTTCCAGGGCAGCCCAGCCATCTGGTCACCCCATTGGAAAGCATGACATGCCATCAGATGGCCTGACTCAGTGGACCCTGCCGCCTGCTTAGAGAGGGGCCCTGATACAGCTCTGACCTGGGGCTCGCGGGCCCCTTAGCACGCAGGCGAAGTGGGGGACCAGATGGCCCAGGACAAAGGCCCAGGACCCAGGCACCAGGAACCGGGACCCAGGCACCAGAGGCCATGACCCAGGCCCCAGTACCTAGTCCCCAGACCCTAGGACTCAGGACCCAGGACCTAGTCCCCAGAACCTCTGTCCCGTTGACTATAAAAGCACATTTTCTTCAAATTTCTGTGATGGAAACTTCTAGAATCTTCAGGGAGACACAACCTTCCTTCCACCTGGCATTCCACCAAGTTTCTCCATACAAATGGTAACTCACTTGTGTGTGTAGACCTAGTGCCGGCAACAGGATATGGCCCAAAACACAACATGACGCAGTGCATTTTTACACTGAAAACAGCCCCTTTTTTTCCAATGGACGGATTTGCTCATTTCACTTTCAATGTAGTGGCGTCAGTGTGCTATGGGTGCCGATTGTCATTACACTCCCAAAAAAATGCCTCGGGCAGCAAGGGAAGCTCTTCCCCTGCTCCTGAGACTGGAAAATAAAAAAGAAACCCCTCTACTGTAAACAGCAGAAGGATTTCCTGGACATGTGGAGAAGACGTAACAGTTACTTCCTTGGCACAGAAAGGGTTAAAGCCTTTTGACACATGGGATAAAAGCATAGTATGTACTGATGCTAGTGGTGTGGTTTTGGGAGAAGTGCTACGGTTAGGAAGTCACCAATGCTTGCGCTTCGAGACCATTGAGAGATGCAGAACTCTATGATAAAGAGAGATGCATTGGCATGTTGTCGGGTGTGAATCACCTTAGAAAGTTTGTGTGGGGGACTGACTTTGTGATTTGCACTGTCCATCTCCCTTTGGTGGATGTTTTCACAAACAAAGGCACCTGTCAAACGTCTTCTACGATCTCGCAATGGATTCTAAGGATGTTGGAGTTTTGTTATGGAAAGGAATATGTTCCCGGCAAAAGAGACATGTGGTGGCTGATTGCTTGTCAAGGTTATTGGTAGGCGATTCTGGAGATTGAGAGGGAGAACGGCTTGTGACACATCTAAACATGCTTAGTGAAGGGCGTATATCACATGAAGAGTGGGTGCAGGCAGTAGGGGAAGATGGAGTTTTACAGGAAGCCATGAAACATTACAGAAGGATGGCTTACTAAAGGAAATGCATCTGATAGTGCTGAATCTTTTTGCAATGCAAGTGCAGAGGTATCTGTGGTGGGTGACAGAATGTTAAGGGGAGATTTATTGGTTTTGCCAGAAGTGTCGAGGAACTGCATTTTGAAATTGGCTAATGAAGGGCACATTGGAATGAGTGTGACCAAGCACAGAGTAAGAGTTGAGTATTGGTGGCCAGGGTTGGACCGAGATGTGGAGAGAGCAATAATAGTCTGCATACCTTATTATTATTATTATTAGAAAGTTTTATAAAGCACGAACATGACCCTTGCGGGTATCAGAGCGCTGTACACATGGCGCAAGCATGAATAAACTCCGTACAATAGAGGTCAGCATAGTGACAACACAAGGAGTATACAATCAAGATCAAGGACCAGGTAGTGCGCCACCCTAGATCCATTTCTCCTCGGGTGTAAAATATTTCCTGTAACATTCAGCAAAACAAGCAAGAGTGCTCTTGACACAACATAGTAAAATAATTGACAACACTGTAGGGTGAGGACCCTCGGGTAAAATAGCAATGAACCATCAAACATGAAATAAATGGAGAACGCTAAGGGGCCGATTCCGATCTCGGTCGGAGGCGCACCCAATACTATTCGGTCGGGAAAAAGCCATGCGAAAGCCAGTTTCCCGACCGATCCGTACAGCACACCGAACGAGCAAGTACGATGCGCACAACAGCAAAAATTCCGGCCGAGCCGTACTCACCCAAACCAGGTCCTGTTCTCCGACCGAGGCGAATCCGGAAACGCCGAATCGAGTCGCACGGAAGGGAAAATGCAGCCCCGTCCGGCCGGACAAGTACGATGCGCTTCCGTACGCGCCGAACCCGTCGCTACGCACGGCACGTCAAAGCATCCGGGAGAGGCGCACATAAGCTCCGAATCGCGCCACAACACGATCCACGGCTACGAGACGAACACAGCACAGACGAGGACGACGCGGGCGACGAGGACGAAGCGAGCGACGAGGACGAAGCCAAGCGACGAGGACGACGCGAAGCAACGAGAAGGACGAACGACACGAACCAACCATGAATCCCTTCGTCCCGATCATACCAATATTCTACATCTACTACCGGAACAGGCACGGACGCGTACGGCGCAGAAGGTAAGTCAGACACCAACCACAAAACACATACAACACGTACACGACACATCACACACATACACGGGGAATCTGAATATACTTGCAACAGCAGCACCATAGGGGCGGGATGCCCATCACCAATGCCACATATGCACACAGGGGCCTGGATGCGCACCACCACTACCACCCCTACCCAGGGGGCTGGATGCCTACCACTACTACCACCCTTAGCCATGGGGGTGCCAAATGC